>CM052800.1:85766011-85861615 GCA_028533885.1 Nasua narica | reverse complement strand
TTCGACCTCAGCCGCAGCAACTTCTTCATACAAACATCTCCAAAGGCAAGGGAAGCAAGGGCAAAATGAACCACTGGGACTTCATCAAGATCAAAAGCTTTTGCACAGCAAAGGAAACTGTCAACAGAACCAAAAGACAACTGACAGAATGGGAGAAGATATTCACAAATGACATATGAGATAAAGGGTTAGTATCCAAAATCTATAAAGAACTTCTCAAACTCAACACTCAAAGAACAAATAACCCAATCAAGAAATGGGCAGAAGATATGAACAGACATTTCAGTAAAGAGGATATCCAAATGGCCAACAGACACATGAAAAAAATGCTCAACATTATTCTTTTATTTTTATTTTAATTTTTCTGTAAAAAATCGTTATGAAGTAAATTCTCCCACATGACTCGTAGAACTCTCTGCCCCACCTGTTTTATCTTTACCCTTTGGTCCACTCTGTCTGTTGTCTGGTAAAAGACAATAATGCCAAGCTCCTTTGGAACTTTTATTGCACTTTGATGATAAAATACTCAGGACATTTTTTTCTGCTTGTTATTATAATCACTCAGATGCATGTTTTCCTTCATATTGATTACCCTCAAGGATAGAGACTATATTTTTCACATTCTTTAAAAATCTCTAGCAACTTCTAGCATATTTGCCTGCTCATAAGTACTCAAAATTAATATTTGATGAGTAAAAGTACTCTAAAACAAAGCAATATTTTCCTGCTTTTTTAGAATGGACTTTAACATGTTTCAGTCCCTTCGAGGCCCTAATATTTTCTACTTGTCATCGATCAGTATATTTGAGAAAACGTCAGCTAATAGAAAGTTACTATATATGTACAAGCTACTTAGACACATCCCCAAAGAGGTTGAAGAAATTTGACAGTATGTCATGTTATGGGAAATGTGAAAATGAAGTATATTTTTACAGCCAGATTGTAGGATGTTGTTTAGCATAACCTGGTTTTCTCCAAAATCAGAAAAGAGAAGAGAAATAAAATTTCTTAAAAAAATAGATAGTTAATAGTTCACCTTTGTATATTTTCTCTCTCACATTTCCCAGAATTGTTTTTTTTTACTCTGTCAAATATTAAAGTTTCTTCAAAAATCTGTTTGATCATTTACTTACTGAAATGTTCTCTGATCAACATTACCCTTCCACTGTTTTTCTTAATTTGGATTCATTAATCATTTACATCAGCTCACTCCTCCTATACCATTCTACACTGCCTTTTAAACAGTTTTATTTTGTTTGTTCAAAAGAAAATTACTTATTTTAGATGTAGGAGCAATTATTTTATTTATTTTGCTTCCTACTAAGATTATGGAGTGGTTTCAAATAGATACTAAGTACTCTACCAATACAACTTTTATGGACTGGGAATAAGAATATGATTTTTAACAGGTAGAACACTATATCAACAAAATCAGCACATTCTTTCTGAGATTGTACCAAGGTATCTTAACAAATTAGCATGGATTACTGTCAAATATGGCTTTCAAAATTGGAATAGATGTAGGATCATATTTTAAACAATTTAAAATTTGCCAATAGAGTCCATAGAAAAGATGATAATGTAGTTGACCACTTATGAAACATGAATAAAACAGAATAAAACATGAATTAAAACAGTATTGCTAATCTTTAAATCCTGAAGTGAGGTGGTGTAACCAAAAATAGGGGAGCAATGTCTTCAAGGGGTTCACTTCAAGGACAAAATGTAATTTTTTTTTGAGAGAGAGAGAGGAGAAATAGAGAGGGAGGGAAGTAGGTGCAGAGGGAGAGGGGAAGGGGAGAGAGAGAATCTTAAACAGGCTTCACTCCCAGTGTGGAGCCCAACAAGGGCTTAATCTCACAACCCTGAGACAATGACCTGAGCCAAAATCAAGAGTCAGACACTTAACTGACTGAGCCACCCAGGAGCCCCAAGATATAACTTTAAATAATTACAGAACTACTTAGCAGAATAGTTTATGAGTGCATAGGTTTCAAGATTAATATAAACATATATAGACAGTTGCCTTCACCACTTGGTTTTTGAAAACAGAAACACAAATACAATTTTTTGAATTATCTTAAATTTGTCAAAAAGATGTGGAGAACACATTTTTTCAACAAAAACAGTATAAAAAGCAACAGAATAGGTGTCCATTGGAAGGTATCATACCAAGTTGGAATTAATTCTGAGATAGTTACTTTCTATGTCTTAGTCCTCTATTTACTCACCACCATATCTCACACTAGTCTCATTTAAAACAGAAACAATAATGTTAAGGTTAGAGGGCAAAGAAACACCCAAATTAGTTTGTTGCTTATCTTATTCCTATCAGATAATTAAAAACTCATGAAGAAGGGCGCCTGGGTGGCTCAGTTGGTTGAGCAACTGCCTTCGGCTCAGGTCATGATCCTTGAGTTCCGGGATCGAGTCCCACATCAGGCTCCCAGCTCCGCGGGGAGTCTGCTTCTTCCTCTGACCTTTTCTCCTCTCATGCTCTCTCTCACTTTCTCTGTCTCTCAAATAAATAAATAAAATCTTTAAAAAAAAAACTCATGAAGAAATATATTACTAATTCATGTTATTGTCAAAATAAATGAGTCCTAAACTTTTTAAAGTGGGTCCAGTTTAGTAGTGCACACCTGTGTTCCTATATTCAAACACCTCTAGAATCCTCGTATATAAATAAGAGTAATGAGCAAAAGGGTTAAAAAAAATAACTCCGCTAAAGTTCCAAAAAAATAAATGTGGATACTTTGCAATGTGAGTCTCATTTCTCTATTTGATTTCTAGTAAATTTGATTTCTATAAATTTCTATTTGAAATTCCAAGCACTTACAATCTCTATAGCATAGTATGGTGCTAAATTATAAATATATAATATTATTTGAATACTATTTCATTTATGTGAGTTTTAACTCCCTCCTTTGTAACATTAAATTCTGAAACTGAAGTGGGTATTTTCTTTAACTATACATAGCTCAGCTAAAGTAATCCCAGTTCAGCTATCAGTCAGTAGACGATGGCACCCGTAATACAATAACTGAAGAATTCTTGTAGAAACTATGAGGAACAACAGATTTGAAGTCATAAAATTTAGATTTTAGAGCCTCATCAAGTTACACCACTTTCTTTTCCACTTTATTTCATCTGTGAAATAAAGATAAAAATACCTAGAATTATTTTGAAGCTTAAGTGAAATACTATCTGACAGCCTTTTGAAAATTATGAAATGCTCAAAAGACATTATTCATGACACAGTAGTATAGTGTAAGCTGTTTCTCAAATTAAAAATCTTTTGAAACAAGTTTCATTTTTTATTTTCTTCTTTTTGAAATCTCAATTTTCCCTTCGGTGCATTGGGCAAAAGCCAAAGTGAAGAAACTGTCGAAGAGAAATGTTAAAGCCAATTTTACTGTCTCTGTTAACTGGATATTTTTGGCTGTGAGGCTAATCTATATTAATATTTACTGAATAACTCCCAAGTGTACAAGTGACCATCTTTGATTTTATTTAAACACATTTAGTAAAAACATAAAATAGTGTTTAGAGAAATACATAAAGAGTTTTTTTTTAAATAATACAGTATTTTAAGCTCCTTAAAGAAATGTTTCCTGTATTGTCTCCTTCCCACCTCATTTTACTCTTATCCATATTGCAGTGCTATGTATATAAAAGATGCTCAATAAAAACTGATCTTTTTGTATTGAATTCATTTATCAAATAAATTTTATTCCAAGCATGAGCCATGAAAGAAAAATTTAGTAAGTATGATTTAATTAAAATTTAAAATTTTTGGTCTATTTTAAACACTGTTAAGAAAATGAAGAAACAAGCCTGACTGAGAGAAAATATTCATAAAACACATATCTGGTAAAGGACTTGCATCCAAATACATAAAGAATTTTTAAAATTCAGTAATGAGAAAACAAGCAACCCAATTAAAAAGTATAAAAAGTGGGCAAAAGATTAGAACAGAAAACTCACCAAAGAAGATAAACAGATGGAAATAGCAAATAAAAAGATGCTCAACATCATATTTCATTAGGAAATCGCAAATTAAAACAATGAGATACCACTACACATCTATTAGAATGGCCAAAGCCAAAACAATGACAACACCAAATGCTGGGGACTATGTGGAACAACAGTAATTCAAATTCATTTCTGATGGGAATGCAAAATGGTACAGTCATTCTGGGAGACAGTTTAGTGGTTCTTTATGGAACTAAACATACTTGTACCATAGCATTCAGGAGTTGTACTCCTTGGTATCTATTCAAATGAGTCGAAAACTTATGTCTACATAAAAACCTGAACATGAATTTTATAGCAGCTTTGTTCATAATTGGCAAAATTTGGAAGTAACCAAGATGCTTTTTAATAAGTCGATGAATAAACCATGGTACATCCAGATGATAGAGTATATCAAACACCAAAAATTCGACTGAATAAATTTAAAGATCAAATTTGCTTTATTCAAAAATTTATGAATTGAGCAGGATCCCATCTAGCAACACAAAGAGCTCCATTAAGCTGTAAAAAAAGCAAAGATTTTTAAGGGTGGAAAGGGGATAATAAAAGGAAATTATGAGCAAAAAATGCAATACTTTAGGCAAGATTGCCCTCCTATGGGAAACAAAAGGGGGTCTATCAAGAGGATTACCTTAGGAGTATTGACCAGGTTAAAAGTTACATTACTGGGAGACATTCAAGCTGCAGTTAGGTTAGGGATTAGGTCTTGGTTTGCTGACATAATGTTTAGCATAAGTGACTCCATTTGGAGCCTGCTGTCTCCTTTTTAATAAATATTATTTGGCATCAAAAACAAATGAACTATCAATCCATACACACACACACACACACACACACACACACACACACACACACACGCCATAGAGGAATCTTAAGGGAGAGAAGCCAATCCAAAGGGCTACATACTGCATAAGTCCAACTAAATGACATCTTAGAAAGGGCAAAACTATAACAACAGTAAAAAGATTAGTGGTTGTCAGAAGGAGGTGGAAAGAATAAGTAAGTGCAGTGTATGGAATTTTCAGAGCAGTAAAACTATTCTACATAAAACTATAATGGTGGTTATATGCTATTCTATTTTTCTCAAAACCCATAGACTTTACCACTGAAGGAGCAAACACCACTATAAACAATGAACTTTAGTTAATAATAATGTATCAGTATTTATTCATCAGTTGTAACAAATGGAGGATCTGTGGATATGGAGAAGAGGGGTTATATGTTAACTATGCTTCCTAACTTTTCCTGTAAACCTGAAAGTGCTCTGAAAAAGAAGTATGAATCTCAAACCAAGAGGAGTCTAAGGAGATAACCAATTAAATGTAATGTGGTATCTTAATGGGATCTGAAACAGAAAGAGAAAATTAGGGGAAAACGGAGAAAAATGTGAAATGTGTATCAGTCCTGGTTCATTAATTGTGACAAATGTACCACAGTAACATAAGATACTGTGGTACTGGTATATGGAAACTCTGCACTACCTGTAAATTTTCTGTAAACCTGAAAATACTCTCAAAAAGAAAAGGTTACTGAAATATTTATTGATCATATGCTCTACACCAGGAAAAAGGCTAGGTACATAGATTTTACACAAAAAGTTATTCTACATAGATTTTACACATAAAGTTATTGAAGGTATATGTTTAAATGACAATGTAGGGGTGCCTGGTGGCTCAGTTGGTTAGGCATTTGACTTCAGCTCAGGTTGTGACCTCAGGGTCCAGGAGCCAGCCCTGCATCATCATCATCATTGTTGGGCTCCTCTCCCAGTGCCTTCCTCCCCAACCCCCGCTCATGTTCTCTCTGTCACTCTCAAAAAAAAATAAATAAAATCTTATAAATAAATAAATAAATATTAATAAGTTGTTAAAAATTTTAAATTTTAAAGAGCAATACACAAGACTAAACAATCCATGTGTGGAATGTCTATGTCATTAGGGTAAAATGGAAATATTTTGAATCTTAATGTAACCAGATTATTTGTTAAATGCAAATGTTCGATTTAATTGTTATGCTCAAATGTCTTGGTACCATCTATATTAAAATTTACATAAGTAGCAAATTGTTCATAATATCTGCTGTGACAGAACTATATATCATTTAGGTTCACCTTTCTTCTGTGGTTAAAGATATTCATTGCCTGCAAATGCAAATAACAGCTGACATCCCCAGGAATTTCATTTTAGCAGTAAGTTTCCTCTGAATATACATATTCTTTTTGCCTCACATTAGGTCAACATATTCCCTAAAATATTGAGTTGCCTTTGCTTCACTTTCTGTGATAAGTTTTTCTTGGCTCAATTGATATGGCTTGTGTTCTCTGAACTCCATAACTCATTGGTCATGCGAAAGACGAATCTTGCTCCTGCAGCCGTATTGATTCACGTGGCCCTTTTGGTTAGGAGTAAAGCCTCTTTAATTACTTTGGCTGACTTTCATTTTTTACAAAGTCTTAGGCACATTAGCTATCATGCTGTAGTGTTCTCATTTGTCTTACATTTAGATGCGCCTTGGTCTCCTGAGATTGATTGACTGTCTATATTCTTGGGAAACCACCGCCTACCCCAGCCTCCACTAGCCCAGTTTAGCTTAGAAATCTGAAAGAGCTATCTCTCATCTTATCCCAGGGCTTGATAACCTCTTCCTTTTCCTTCACCAGAGGTGTTTTGACCTTTAATTAAAAGGAAAATTTGTTGTCTTCCTTTCAGAAGACAGCAAATAATGAACTCATTAAAATGAGGTTAGTGTTCAGGCCTTAGAGCAATCGGAGTTGAAGTCTCATTAGCAGCTAACAATGCAGAACACAGCACATAAATAAACCTAATATGGCACAGCCAAATGCCTCCGTGCATTAAATTTCAGCAGAATCAAATGTTTACCGTCAATGATGTCTAGGGCATGAAGTTTTAATGCACTTAATAAAGGAAAGCAAATTGCTTCCTATTAGCCATGAAATGTTACCATAGAAAATGCCCCCAAAAATGTATTATGTAAATTTGGGATATGTTAGTAATTAACAAAGAAATGTAGAAAAATATCCACCTTGCTTAATAGATGCAGCAATTAGGAAGAATAAATATGACTCAAAATCTCTAAAGGTAATTCTAGAGAATAATGTAAAATAAGGCAGAATGAGAGAGTAAGATTTTTTTAAGAAACTTTATCTCATACGTGACCCAAGGTGAGAGATATTTGCAATGTCAAACTAGACTCAGTTAATAAAATGAAACTTCCCTGTAGTTGATTAAATACCTTCTGGGAAGGAGATTCCTTAAGAACTCATTTTAAAGAGCTACTATATTTCATTTATAGAAGCAGGAAGACTTTGTTTCAACAAATTCTAATGCTTTGTAAGTTATTTTATAATGCTAAGTGATCCATAGTTAGTGAAATAATAATTAGGAGTTTTATTTCAATATTCAGTGAATGGGCTAAAAGCATAAATTCTTTATAACATCTAATATCTGTACCACAGTGTTTACATAAAAAGATTGGTAATGATATGCTCGTTATTCTTCATGTTTCACATTTCTTAAGTAGGGTCAGATAGTTGTTTCACTGTTACATTACCTCTGCATTTAACATGTATATAATACAGCTCTTAAATTAGAAATTGTTAGAGCATGGGGCGACTGGGTGGCTCAGTCATTGAGTGTCTGCCTTTGGCTCAGGTCATGATCCCAGGGTCCTGGGATCAAGCCCTGCATCGGGGTCCCTGTTTGGTGCGAAGCCTGCTTCTCCCTCTCCCATTCCCCCGCTTGGGTTCCCTCTCTTGCTGTGTCTCTCTCTGTCAAATAAATAAATATGTGTCTATCTCTGTCAAATAAATAAATAAAATCTTTTAAAAATTAAAAAAAGTAAAAATTGTTAGGGCAGTATTTTTATCTGATCATTTGTTCCATCATTTTTTTCCTTTAAAGTATTTGAAAAAAATTACCTTCATTCCACAGTTCTTTTTTTTTTTAAAAGATTTTATTTATTCATATAACAGAGTGAGAACACAAGCAGGCAGAGAGGCAGGCAGAGGCAGAGAGAGGAGCAGGCTCCCTGCAGAGCAAGGAGCCCGATGTGGGACTTGATCCCAAGATGCCGGGATCATGACCTGAGCCAAAGCCAGCTGCTCAACCAACTGAGCCACCCAGGTGTCCCCTCATTCCTCAGTTCTTGAGCTCTTACGAAAACCCAGCAAGAAAAAATACTGTTTGGGCCAAAAATTTTAGTGGATCAGGGATACCTACTTTATACAGGTGAAGCCTACTCACTCTGAGAGTTGAATGATATTGGTTAAATGATACTCTGGGAATTTTGAGGAGATATTTCACTTCTGGAGAATAACTGCTAATTTTCAGTGTTCATCTAATAGCCCAACTCTGAACAAATCCACGAGTCGTTAAACTCCACCTCCAATTCTTTCACAACTTGCATTCAATTCATCATTTGATAGAGTCCCAGAACCTTTATCTTCAAACTATATCCCAAATTTGACCATTTTCCTCCTATTTCACCACCCACTCCAAGATTCCCCTTTCTCAATTAGGGTAGTTGTTTCTCTCTCTTCTAAATGCTTCTTTCCCTCTTCCAATTTGGCCAATTCTTCATGCATTGGCCAAAGATTCAAAGTATGATGAACACTATATCTCTGCTTAAAACTTTCCATTGGCTTGCCAGTACATTCTTCTTATTGTACCATTATATTATTTGTTTATTGTATGTTTTACCCATTAGAAGTTATACTCCTAGAGAAAGTACTTTGTTTTGCTCAAAGCTAAGCTGAATCTCTAATACATAGAATAACTGGAATGTATTGTCTACTCAAATATTTTTTGAATAAGTAAATAAAGTAACATAGTTCATTTATTTGAGAATCGTTCTTAAAATTACAGCAAAATTATTTAAAAATATATGAAATGTGTGTAAGGACAGTCACAGAACTCTAATGGATAAAATTTACATAGAAAATATTTTGAATATTTCCTTCTTTCATTGGAAAATGACAGCTGTGCTGGAAAATGTTACCATTAGGGGCACCTGGGTGGCTCAGTGGGTTAAAGCCTCTACCTTCGGCTTGGGTCATGAACTCAGGGTCCTGGGATCGAGCCCCGCATCAGGCTCTCTGCTCCGCAGGGAGCCTGCTTCCCCCCCCCACTCTCTGCCTGCCTCTTTGCCTACTTGTGATCTCTCTCACTCTCTGTCAAATAAATAAATAAAATCTTTAAAAAAAAAAAGAAAATGTTACCATTAATATATTTTTGTTTTGTTGTTCTCCTTCATGAGTATCTCACTAGTTTTCCTTCATCTACAGGAAAGCAGAGTTGGTAGACTATCAGATGATGTCAAACCTGTTTTGTTATGAATGTGAATTATAATTAGGCTTTAAATAGGATTGAGCTTGAGGAGGTGACAACTAAATCTTACAGGAGCTTTTTTTAATTTTTTAAACCGTTAAGTCTTTGTCAGAAGGAGAGATTTATTAGAAAATGATTTGTCTCCTAAGTACAGGAAAAGCCCACCTTAAAATATTATATATATCATAAGCTGTAATATATTTTGGTAATGATTTCTATAACCAAACCAAGGTTCTGTATAGGCAATGACATAAGTTTTCATATTTATAATAAAACCTAAAATTCGATGTATCTCTACCTTCTTAGTAGTGTAATAAGATTTTATTACACTTGAGCTTAAACAATAAATAAGTTTTGATGCTTCAAATATATATACATTGACTCATGATTTGATATTTATTTATTTATTTATTTATTATTTGACAGAGAAAGAGATCACAAGTAGGCAGAGAGGCAGGCAGAGAGAGAGGGGGAAGCAGGCTCCCTGCTGAGCACAGAGCCCAATGTGGGGCTCGATCCCAGGACTCTGAGATCATGACCTGAGCTGAAGGCAAAGGCTTTAACCCACTGAGCCACCCAGGTGCCCATGATTTGATATTTAGACTTTGGAAATTATTTTTATGATACACATTTAAAGATATATGTATCTGAATGTGTGTTTACAAAATGTTCAACTGTGTGTCATATGAAAAATTTTCAAATGTTTATAAAGTCAATCATAAAATTGTAAAAAATGCAAATTTGTTCAGATATAGTAAGATAGCATGAAAATAAAACAGAAACATTTTCACAGTCTACAAATATGCATATATAACATATTTATATAATTTTATTTATGTAAATATATTCATTTATATAGATATATAATTTTAAAATGTGCACAATATATTAGGGCCTAGGAGACTACTTGGAAGGTAGAATTGGCTCAATAAAGACTTGCTGGAGTTTAGTTCTTTATGGAGACAAAGTTTTTGATGTTTACTTAAGATGAATTTGGTAATTACAAGTAGTTGTGTTTATTTGTAACTATAGTTTTCTCATTTTACCTGTTAAACTCATATTTGTTAAATACTGACTTTATTGTTACAATCTCTAAATGAAAAACCAGCAGTCATCATATTTTTGATCCTATTATCAGTAATACTTTTTTTTGTTGTTTTTCCAAGTCATCAAGAGGATGTTCTTGATTTTTTAATTTGACTCCTAACCTTTTATCCAAATATGTCAATATTCTAATACAAAGATACTTTTAAAGTCCAAGCAATTAAGTTATTATGCTCCATATTAATAGAGTAAACCCTGATAATAATGATTTTGCTATTAGGTATAGCCTGTTTTTTTATCCTTTAACTCAAATACGTATTTAAAAACACATATCTTTTTATTCAGAAAGAAGACAGATATATTCATTGTGGGACATGAAACATATATTTATCAGCATGCCACATATCCTACATGTGTTATTCAATGTATCAATACCCAACAAAGTCAATGACTTATCCTTGTTCAAACCACTTGTAGCCTATCAGTTGAACCGCTATGGCACACAACTATTTTCACCATCATCAGCTTTTCGTATTTACTATAAGGGCTCTGCCCTGATAGTAACTGCAGTTTGACGGAATTCAATCCATGAATATAGCAGTGAAAGTAAAGCAATGTTTTCATTCTTTTAAATTATTAAAAAAAAAGACAGTAAGGTTACTTTACAGTAAAGTTAAAATGTATGGTTTATAATTTCAAGCCTGGTCTAAATGAAATTAAAAGTTTGGCCACTGGAAATGTCATAGAGACTGTAACCTGATATCCACTTATATTTAGGGTAAAGAGAAATTGTGACTGAAACCCCATTGAAGAAGGGAAGAAGTGTATTTTTCCTAAGAAAAAGTTGATAAAAACTTACAGACATCCTCAGGTACTCTCAGTAATGTATCTCTTATTCTTGTGAGACAGGAATGATGGAAATTGACATTTTTTTTTCTTTTTAGTATTGAATGAAGTGGCTGTGGACATAAAATTTGAAACTAGGGTTCTGAATACCATCTACAGAATTCCCCTTCTACAGTTTCAGGACATTTTTAGGAGAATTATTATAGGACCAACCTGGCTGCCAAGGCTATGCCAAGAATCTCTGAAGCTTGTCTTCAAGACTAAATATCTGACACATAGTTCAGGTGCTTCCAAGGTGCACTGGCAAAAGAAAGGGGAATTTTATAAAACTGAGAATAGAAAGTATACTTTTTTGCACTCAAGAAACATTGTGGAATTGTTACAACACAACATTTAATCAAATAATGATATAATATAGCTACTAAGTGAATATCTCAGCAGAGATTCCTAACTAGTATGTGAGCAGGAAGTATTTCTAGAGGTGAAATTAGAAAAGCCAATTACAATACCACCCAACAATGATCGAGTAACTGTGTTGTATGAGTATTGCTCTAAGCCCACCATGGACTCATACTGAGTGAAAAGAGAGACTAGGGAATGAGAAATGAAGACTGCAGCCATGAGCAAAGGCAGAAGCAGGAGTCCTAAGAAACAATGCCAATATTTGAACTTGATAAAGGAGATAGTTGCTTTGGAGATATTCATTTTGTTAAGACCTAAAAAATAAAATGAGAATTTAGAGACTTTTTTCATTCTTTAAAGAAAAAGTATTTTTGTTAATGAAGCAACTTAAGAATTGCCTTTAATAATTTCTCAACAAGATATAAGATGTTCTAAGAAGGAACATCGGGGCGCCTGGGTGGTTCAGTGGGTTAAAGCCTCTGCCTTCGGTTCAGGTCATGATCTCAGGGTCCTGGGATCGAGCCCTGCATCGAGCCCCATATCAGGCTCTCTGCTCAGCAGGGAGCCTGCTTCCCCCTCTCTCTCTGCCTGCCTCTCTGCCTACTTGTGATCTCTCTCTCCCTGTCAAATAAATAAATGAAATCTTTAAAAAAAAAAGAAGTAACATTGTATTTATCAAAAATGTAATTGTTATTTCTTTTTCTCACAATTTTATAATATTAAAAAATTGATCTGAAGTTCTTTAGGGATATCCTGTAGTAATGAAAAATACTTCTTTCTTAAAGAAAGTAAGTCATTACATGATTAAATGCATGCAGAGAATCACATTTTATATAAAATCACAACTATTCTATTTTGCAACTTGCATTAGATACCAAAGGAAACTATAGCATGAATCCAGGAAATACTTCTACTTTCAAGGATTGGCCATCCACTTAATATTTTTTCCTAAGACAGTATGTATCGGACTTGGCAAATGGAAGTGTGTGCTGCTAGCTAATAGTTCAGAGAAAAAGCTAAGGTAAATCATATACAAATTTTTTCCTACTAAAGAGCTCGGTATATTAATGTGAATTAAGAACCTCCCAGGAGGGGTATAATATAGTGTTACCCAATATTTGGGTTGAACATGGAATGATTTTTCAAAGAATTGTTAAATTTCACAGACTGAGTGAACCATGGATCATGGTTTGGAAAACACTCCTTTGTAATCGGAACCCTGTTTCCCTGGTTATCACCCATGCTGGAGCTCTCACACTCCAGAGATCCCAAGGCAACTCCGAAGAGGGTGATTCTGTCTGTGTTCTGGAGCGGCCACAGCAGTACACAGCATTTCCATCAAGCTGGCTCCCCAGCATAGGAGTCAGTATTCTGCAGAGTGATTCAGGTTACATTTTAAAGTTCCAACCTAACACACAGAGGATTCAGACCAATTCAGTGCAGATGCTAAGTGAGAATCCCTGGAAATATGTTGAATCATCAACTACTTTCTACCCACCCTCACCCAATGAAGGTTTGACTTTGTTATTTGCTTGCGCTGTGTGTATATGTGTATATTTCTCCCAGCTATCTCATTCTTGAATATTCCTGAAGCCATCTCTCAGTCATTGAGTTTACAATGACCAGTTTCATTCCATATCCCCAAAGAAGTCCTAATATAAGGTAATTCTATCTCAATATTACTCTATCAAGTACTTAAATACTTTAGCTTGGGGAAAATAGTCATTAAAAGCATAAAAGTCTTTAAAGAAAACCATGAATAAACCATGAACTCTGAAGTTAAATTTTTATCTTTTTATAACTCAAAAAATGTGTAGGCCATGATAGAGACTTGGAGCAAAGTCTATAGGAAAGGTAAATTAAATGAGATAATTAAAGACCAAGCTTGGAGGAAAAAAACTTTTAAAGGAGAATGCCAGTGGTTCAAATAATGTGTATAAAATTTATCAATTATGCATAATTTATACATAATGTGAGGCACTTAGGTGGCTCAGTTGGTTAAGCAACTGCCTTTGCCTCAGGTCATGATCCCAGGGTCCTGGAGTAGAGCCCAGCATCAGGCTCCCTGTTCTGAGAAAGTATGCTTCTTCTGCGGCTCTTCCCTCTCCTCCCCACTCATGCTCTCTCTCTATATACAGATAGATAGATAAAACCATCTGTATAAATGTATAAATTATCTGAAGGGCCTTATAGTTCATATTTGATTCAAACGTATTTAATTCAAAATTCCAGTAAATTAGGTAGAACATGGAAAACATGGAAATGGAACAGAATCCACGCATTGTTTGAGATGACCTACATGGACTGAATATGAGAATACAGTTGAAGAAAATTTGGGGCTGATAAGAACTGGGCAGTATTTTACCTTGTTTAAGGAAATTTTCTGATCCCAGGGAGAATTCCAGACTGCTAACCGGAAAGCAGAAGCCGAAGTTCGTCTCACATACTTTCAGAATGAACTGAAGTAAAAATGGCTTAGAATTCTGTGAACATGAAGCTGCCCAGGACACTTTTCAGTAACAGAGTTTAGGGCACAAGAAAAATCCGTTCACACCCAGAAAGGAATCAAAGTCACATGGACTGTTTTGCTGATGCAATCAAATAAAATTTACAACACTGTAAATGCACTTCAAATTTAATGATTTATATAACCTTCATTGTGTTCTTTGATAATCAAGCAGAAAATGCAAACTCTTCACATACGTGACACGAGTTAATATTATTTTACAAGGTCAAACCAATTTTCAAATTGTCTCTTCTCTTTGCCAGTATCTTTAATTAGCATCAATGTTTAACCTTCCAGTATGCAAAAATCACTCCTTATGCTATGAGACTATTCCTCTTACCAATACATACATTCATTATGCAGTTAGTTCCTAAAGTTTACCCTCCAGTTATGGATAAGAAAGGTTTAAAAGCAATGATCCTCTAGAACTTTAAGTCCTGTCTTTCCTGTTAGGAGTGTTGTAGAGGTTTCAACAACACAGTCATCTTGTTGTGAGAAAGAATGTTTAGTGTAGGAGTGCCAGTATTGATTTCGCCCTCAAAACTTTTCCCAACTCTTCCCCCATCTCACTGAGTGTCAGAAATCTGAAGCGTTCATGAAATTACACTCCACTTCGCTTTCCACATCAGTCCATCAACAATTACACTTTCTTCCTGCCTTCCATTCCCAATACTCCCAGTAGAAGCCATGCCTTTATTTTGTGCTTACTGGAACTACTGCAAAAGGCTCCTCAATGACTTTCCTGTTTTTGCTCCAGTTTTCCTGCAATTCTTTCTCAGCGAGTAACCAAAGGAATCAATTTAAAATGTAAAAATCCTATCTTATGTGAGATGAAGTAGAGTGCGGTATGTTAAGATACACGAAGGGTTTTTCGTGACACTGAGCCTTGGTCTCACTGCTCTGTTTGCCCAGAGCCCTGGTTTGGGCATGACTGGCCTCTTACTTTTCATGCCTCAACTAAATTGCCACTTTTTCAGAGAGACTGCATAGAGCACATTACCTATCCTGTTGAAATATAGGTACTCTGTGTTAGTTTTAATAATAGCATATACTTTAACACTCTTTCTGTACCACGAATTACAATTTGCAATTAAATAATTATCTGATTGACTTTCCATGTGTATCATCTGTGCACCTAAACAGAACCCAAGTTCCACAAGAACAAGTTTATTGGTTTTATTTGTCAGACATTTTCCAACTTCAACTCCATAACCTTATGTAGCTTATTTAGCCTCTCTGTGCCTTATAGTTCTCATTTGTAAAGCAGGGTTAATTAGGGGATCACAGGGAGATTTAAAGAGATGATTCAAACTAAGTGCTTCTCAGAGTACCTAGCACACATAGTAAGGCTCGATTATTATTAGCATTCTTTCCTGTGTCCTTAGTACCTAGAAGAGTGCCTGAAACATGGCAGGTGTTCAGTTAATATTGTTTCAGTGGATGGATAAATTAATAAATAATGCCAGGAGAAAGAGAGTCCAGAGGGTAATTCTCAGATCCCTGGTTTCCTGGAGACTTAGGCGAGATTGAGAGATGAGAGTGCAACACTTAGTGATGGATGGAAAGACAAGAGGGTAATTGCTCTGAAATGCAGTAGTGTTTTTCTACTGAGCAAGATGTTCTTCAAACTGAGTGTGATTTCAGCAGAAGGATCCCCAAACCTTTCTGCCCACAAAAGACCCCCAGATTTCTTCAGTATTATTATTACAAACATTCATTCATTCTTCCTTAGTTAACTCATTCATTGTACAATCATAGCCAAACTGTTCAATGTAAAATACTGGTGTGTTGGTGTGATAAATTTATTTCAATGTATAAATTATATCAGTTTCCTCTTTGAGTGGCAGTAAAAGTTTATTTTTAAAAAGAGAGGGAGAGGGAAACCTGGGTGTCTCAGTGGGTTAAGCCTCTGCCTTTGGCTTGGGTCATGATCTCAGGGTTCCGGGATCAAGTCCTGCATTGGTCTGCCTGCTCAGCAAAGAGTCTACTTCTCCCTCTGCCTGCAGCTTCCCCTGCTTGTACTCTCTCTCTCTCTCTCTGACAAATAAATAAATAAAATCTTTAGAAAAAAAGAGAGTAGGTTTCTGAAGGAATGTGGATTGCTTCTAAGGGAAAGGAGATGAACAAGAAGGGAGGCAGAGACTATCAAAGGCAAACTTCCAAAGCTTCATACTATCACCCTGGATCAGCCCTATCCATCTTCATTTGTACATGGATAAATAGTGTGTCCAAAAGTTTATAGATTCCTGAGTCAATTCATCCTGGGTGGCTATACAAATTTACTATAGTGGGACCTGAAGTTAGTAAGGTTGGACCAAGTGTTAAGGAAAACATACTCAATCTTGGCCCTCTCCTTGTATTATCTTGGTAGGCCATTTAAACTTTCCATGAAGCAATTTTATTCACTTGGACAATAAATAAAGAGGTAATTTCTTCTGATTCCTACATTGAGATTAAATAAGATACTATTTTTATGATTTACTGTATATATTTAAAAAAACTGTACAAGACAGTTAAAAGAATAAAAACCATCACCCTTATGTATTTGATTTGAAATTTTGATAGTATAAGGCTATATCAATATATGTAGATGGTCATCCTTATAAATTATGTATATTTAGGGAAAAGGTTAGCCTTATATTAAACTACCTAAATATGAGTGGTTTAAGACCTATGCAACATACTTTGAAATTAGTATAAATAATGCATTAACTTAATATTTCCTGAAGTTCCTTGATGGTTATAATCTTAAATTTGAAGCTACAAAAATAATTCTGCAGCACATATACTAAAATTATAGTTTCCTAAGTTCCATTTTTTATAATCTAACTCAGAATTCCCAGAGCATGGGTCTGGAAAAGTTATTTTATAAGCATTCTGGCAATTCATTTCTTATGGGTACCTTGGAAACAATTGCTTTTGACCATTTTTAGAACCAATTGGGATCTATTATAAAATACACAAACCTGGACTCTATCATAAAAGAATAAATCAGTAACTCTTCAAGTGGGCCCCCAGGATCCACAATATTAGCAGTACCTTCTAGAAAATTTCATGAACAATAAAGCTTGAAAACTATTTCTTTAACATTTTGCAATAGGGTAAGTTGGACTTGCTTTATTGAATTCCGAGGAACTCATTATGAGAACATTAAATGTATATAAGTAATATTTATTAAAAGAATGAATTATTGATTTTTCTTGTTATATATATTTATTCTCTTTAATATCTAATAAAGTAACTTAGTAAGTTTTTCCTAAATAATGCAAGGGAAAATTTCAAACCTGTTTATATTTTTTATAATGTGAACTATTAAAGAAATAACTGATGGCGTGCCTGGGTGGCTCAGTGGGTTAAAGCCTCTGCCTTCAGCTCAGGTCATGATCTTAGGGTCCTGGGATTGAGCCCCACATAGGGATCTCTGCTCAGCAGGGAGCCTGCTTCCTCCTCTCTCTTCCTGCCTCTCTGCCTACTTGTGATCTCTCTTTGTCAAAAAAATAAATTAAAAAAAATATTTAAAAAATAAAGAAATATCTGAGGTTTATTGTCCAAACATTAAAAATATTTCATTTTACAGCTATGTTCAAAAGTTAGTCAAACTTCCTCACAAAATATTCAGATAAAAAAAAGTATATCTATAGCTACATGTGATTTCCTAAGCTTTACAGTTTGATTTTTATCTCTAATTGAGACTTATTACTTCTACTTTATAAACAAGTTTTTTCAAAGTAAGTTTTTCATTATATTTTATCCATAATTTTATATTTGTATTTTTCTTCTCTAACATTTCTTCTGACATTTTATACTTTTCCTGTATTTCTATTATTTTTCTACATTTCTTAGTTAATTTTTGTGGTTTAACACTTTTTTCTTTTAAACTTATTTCTGGTTTTTATTTTTAAAATTAGACCTCGTTTTTACTCCTTATTATTTGTGCCTTTTTCCTTTACCATTGAAAGATCATGGAAATTTTTTTTCCCTGGGTTTTGGAAAGGAAGGAACATTTTTTTTTATACTGAAGTAGAAAGGCTTAGAGCCTTTTAGAATTTGCTTTTTAGTCCATTTATTTTGTTTTGCTTTTACTTATAGAAATTGTCATTTTTACTCCCACATTAATTAAGATTACATGTTGGGAGAATATGACTAGACAACTCTATTTCTTTCAGCAATGGAAGGATCTGTCAAATTCTTCATAGAGTTAATTAGCACCAGTGGAAAAATATTCATCTGTCCTCACTTCTGTGAGCTTATCTTAATAGGCAATCTATAATATAAGATTATAAAACATCCATTATATAAATGTGCTGGTACAATGTAGCATCCTATTCATATTGTTCTGATATCATTTAATGGTATGGTCCATGAAGCATGTTTATCATTTTACCATCAGGAGTCTATTACTAATAAAAATAAATGAAATCAAGTCAATTGAATGCCTTTTACATATACAAAAGTATATCTAGCAATACAGAATATGTAAAAATAAGTAAGGTTTGATTGACCTGAATGCACTTACAGACTAGGAGAAGTTAGATAAGAAGAGATGTAATAATGTGGAAAATAATGCAAGTCTTAAGAAAACACTTTGGGAACTTACTTTGGGAGATGAGAAAAGGAAAAGGTTTGAGGCATCAAGGCAGAACAGAGTGAGGAAAGGCATGGAGAAATGTAGGCAATGGGGATAGACCCTGAGGACAAGGTGATTTGGGGGAAATAGCAACACTTGTAGCTTAATCAGAAATGAGGAGACACCAACAATACCTAGTTGGTTAGGAGAGAATGACATAGTCAGTGCTCATTAACAGCATTTATTGAATCCCTACTGTGTGTCAGGCACTTAGCTAAGCATTTTGTATGCCTTATGCAACATAATCCCCACAATAATAGTGTAAAAGAGGTGTTAAGCATTATCTCATTTACAGATAAAGGAAAGGATTAGAGAAATAAAATGACCCACAAGTCTAAGTCATTAATTGAATGGCCTCCCTGACCCTAAGGATTAAGTGCATTTATTGCCTGTGGGGTGTTAGCGTGATTGCAGAATGTAAGGCAGAGTAGAGGAAGGTAAAACTGAAGGGTGGGGGCAGGTTAGCACACCACAGTGTTTTAAAAGCCCAAGAAAAAGACAGTGAGGGAGTTCTAAGTGGTGGCAAGTTGATTGAGAGAAAAATAGACTGTTTGATGTTTGATTGTCCCTAAGAAAACATCAAAAGTGTGGGCCCACTCCCTCAGCACAAATTAAAATCCTTTACTGCATCTGTCACAGCATGCCCTAGATTCCTTTTGTGGAATTTATCAGGAGTTGTAATTACACATTTGTTTGACTGTCGATTTAAAATCTCTCTCCCTTTCTATGCATTGAGGTCCTAGGTTAAGGAGACTATGCCTGTTACACCCAACACTCTCTATACAACTACAATACATATTTAGGAAATTTAAGAATGGATAGTGGAGAAATAAATGCAGAATGATGACTTCAAGAACTCAGAGCTAGAGAGTTGGAGGGGTTTGGTGATAAAGAATACAAGGGAAAGGAGAAATTTTTTTAAAGCACTCTCAAAATATGGAAGTCCAAGGACTGTGCATTGAATAGAATGAGAAAGCCAGAAAAAAAAAAACAACTAAGATAAAAAGATGTGTGTTTTTCTATTTAAAGCTGTCTTCCACAGGATTTACCAATATGCCCAACTAGTTCAATAGACTTTATTTTTAACTCCAACCTCTTATTAACATTTAGTTTGCTCTTTTTTTAAAAAAAGATTTTATTCATCTATTTGACAGAGAGAGAGAGATCACAATTAGGCAGAGTGGCAGGCAGAGATAGAGGGAGAAGCAGGCTCCCAGCCGAGCAGGGAGCCCGACGCGGGGCTCCATCCCAGGACCCCGGGATCACAATCCGAGCCGAAGGCAGCTGCCCAACCGACTGAGCCAACCAGACGCCCTTAGTTTGTTCTTTTTGAGAACTTAAAAAAAATATTTCAAAAAATATATATATATTTCATAAAACAGTTAAACTAATAGGTCTTTTTTTTTTCCTTTTCTATTTAATTCATAATATTTAAACAAGATCGGCCAAGATTACACTCAAAGTAACTAAATGTAACCTTGGATAATCACTGATTAGATAGTTAACAATCTTTTAGTTATTCTCTTTTATTTAATTAAACTAATTTGCAGGAGTCCTCTTAATTCTGGAGGAGTAAACAGTTTCACAAATTTTTAAAGCAAATGCTTAGCCACTCTGACTGATACTCAAAAGAACTGTCTGAATTTCTCACTCTTTATTCACCTTAACATATGGGTAGCAGTAACCAAAAATAGTTTGAAATGAGTTTCTCATTTTCATCAGAACAAAGTAAGTCCCCTTTAAAAATCTATTTAAAAACAGGAAAAGCATTCTGAATCAATAAGCAAACCAAAAAGCCCAAGGATATGAGAGTTCTGAATTATGCTACATGAGATTTGCAGTTGAAGGATTGGCAGAAAATTTACCGGACTAAGTCTGACACTAAGATGACTATCTATGTGTTCTTATCCTGTTGACAAATAAGAAATTAACATAAAATAATTACAAATACAGAAAATAGGGACATTTTGCCACAGTTGGAAATTTTTTCTTTATGGAATTGGTTATCTATTTCCTATCTGTGCTTGACTTGTTCATTTCTCAACATTTGCAATCAATACTCTTAAATTATACATTTCTCTTTAATTTGTGTAGTAAAAACCCAAGACTTAAACTCAATGATTATGCCTTCAAAAATGACAGGGGAGGTAGCACAGTTAAATAAATACTAAATTGCAACTCAAACATATGTTACCTTCCTATTCCTTACCAACAAATGCAAGACTTGCTACATCCAACAACTCTGAAAAATTTCCCCCGAGGAAAAAAAGAGTAATAATCTGAAATCAAGAAATGTCTCACATGGAAATGAAAAATTATTTCAGTGCTGTGTGGTTAGAGAATTGCCTCTCAGCAACTTACAATGTGCTTAGGACTTAACTGCTTTGTAATTTGGTGAACTTTAATAAAAATAACAATAGAGATTATAATACCCAAAATATGAATAGCAAATAACAGTACCCATCAAAAATCCAAAAAGCAAGAAAACTCATATTTTCTTTCACTCATGCATACACATTTGAAAAAGAGGCATCCCAAAGCTTCATATTTATTTTTCTAAAATCATGTTAATTTCTTATTTATTTCAGGCATTACTAGAGACTCAAAATTTA
Organism: Nasua narica; assembly: GCA_028533885.1. Lineage (NCBI taxonomy): Eukaryota > Metazoa > Chordata > Mammalia > Carnivora > Procyonidae > Nasua > Nasua narica. Next base: position 85,840,198 of record CM052800.1, on the reverse strand, counting down.
CTGCGCACTCAGGTTGCAAATTTTACCTTCAACCTTGGATTTTCAGGGAAGTTTTACCACACAGGTAAGAAGGAGCTTTGTGTTCTCAGGCAGCTACATATAAATAGGAGAGGGGATTTTAAATGTTTCATAAGTAGGAGAAATAGAATATCCAGACTGATTATGGGAAAAACTTGGATGCATTATATGAGTAGCCAAATCCAAAATCAATGAGCTTGTTTACTTGGGCAAATACTGTTAGAATCAAGGGCAAAAGAGGAAGAGAATTGACTTTTTCAACTCAGTAAAAGAAACCATGATCATCATTCTGTGACTATGCATCTTGTCTCTCAGCATAGTCCAAGTAGAAAGCATGGTGATCGTGATGATGATGATGATGATGATGATGATGGTGGTGGTGGTGGTGGCAGCAAATGACACTCCAATAATAATAATAGTGGGCAGTGTTTTTAAAATGTCAGATAATCAAGGTGACTGATGTTTTCGTACACATTATTTTCCTTCGGAAAACATCTGGTGATCAGAGAGGAATTTTATAGGCTTAAAGAAAATTAATAATAGAGGGTCATCTTGTTTAATTTACCTTCCCTTTTAGGATTTTTCCCTAAAAATATTACAGCAATTCGGCCCGGCATGCATTAAAACAATAGTAATAAGGCTTGTATTTCTTTCCATCTTTATCCAGCCACAGTTGCACTTCAGTTCAGTGTCAGCTTCTCAACAAAGTCTTAAAATGTGATTGGTGTTCATGCACTACTCTATGTTCTGATATTTCTCACCTCTTTACTCATCTTCACCTCCAGAATATGACTTTTATTTTCTGAGTATTAACGTTCTAATGTCTGGCACTCATATGGAGAAAACTATATGCATAGAAGTGACTGTCTTATAATAATGACAAAAATAACACAAAATGGTGTGTTAGAGCCCGTATTAGAGCAATACCTACTGTCTGCTCCTATTTGTGCAGTTGTGGGATAAGCCAAATACTTTATGACTTTGCACTGTTGTTACATCATAGTATCTTAGTGAAAACATTCCACTGTATTCTCTGTGCATGCATGCATGCGTGTTATTGACATTTAAAATATCCCATGCAAAGGTAGTCTTTAATTATCATAAATGCAGCTCGAGAAGCTTTTTAATGTTTAACCAAGGAGGCTCAGCATGTTTTATTAGAATATTGAAGAAAGCGATGTCTTATTGGCTTTTCTTTAATGCCTTTCCCCTCCTGCTTTGAAACATGTAAATCTGTTTAAAGTGATAGAAGGAAAATTAGTATTTAGAACATTTGATAAATCAAATGATTGCATATTTTAAAAGGACATTTTGCAGAAAGAGATTTGGGTCATCGTATCTGCACAAGCAGAGTAATTCCAGCTTACAATTTTGAAAATAGACATGGTTTTGTAAATCTTCTTCAAAAGCCTCCTCAAGAAATGAGTTCAGACCTAAGAAGCCCTGACTCTGAATTTATAAAGCAGATAACTCTAAAAGCTATATCTACTCATGCAGAGGAAAAATTATGGGATTATTTGGAGTTCCCACACAAACAATACTATTTTGTCTTAAATAGCTATATAGTGCAAGTAAAGCCATTCTTTTGTTTGAAATATATCTGGATAAACTGCTTCAGTTCTTTTATTTGCTTTTCATATTCAGAACTATTAAAGCTGCCAGACATTCACAGAGTTAATGTTGATAGCAGGTTATAACACTTCTCATTTCTTCTTTATGATCCTGAACATGTACAGAGTATACATCCAATAGAAAATGAACCGCATACTAGTTAATATCACAGGACAGTTGTTGGAGGAAGGTACCAAAAAAAATCATTTTAATTTTATCTTTTAAGAAGACCTTATTGACTCTTTTGACTCTTTATGTTGGTACTAACCTAACAAAAATAATGAAAGAAAAACTCTATTCTGTTATGCTGTGATGATAGTACACTTTAGAGATCAAGCAATATATATAAATTTGTAAATCCCAGAAGTTTACTTTCTTTCACATAAGGATGACACTTTCACTGACTTGCTACTTGATGTGTAGAATCTTTGAAAGGCATTCATACTGTATTTCAAAGGTGCAATCCTATTGCATTGAGTACTTACTAATTTACTCAGAGATATCAAGGTTTCTTCTAGAGTGGAGTTAACGTTGGTGATGCCCACTACGAGGAGGGCATACCTCTATCTTATCTAGTCACATTCCTATATACAGGCTTAACTGTATGGAACAAAGTTTGCAAATCATGGAAGTGCTTTCCTTATACTTGCACTCTGCTGTGATGTGTAACTATTAGAAGATGGCCTTGTCACAATGACTGTCTCAGCTCTCTCCCAGGATGTTCTGATTTCCCAACACATGAGGATGCTGATTGATGAGCCTCATTGTTTTGAAGACATTTAATCACATATGCCCAGCGTAATAATGATGGATTCTTCATTTCTTAGACTGCTCCACTTATTTGTATTTCCCATGTATTCTTTCCTGTTCAATTTTTCTGGCCTGAACAGGCTAAAAATAATCTCACCCAAAAAGGACATATCCCTAAGCTTTCCCTAGCAGTCAGCCACTCACAGGTGCCAATTGAAAGAAGAAACACATACTGTTGAATAAGGAAAAAATAAAAGTGTGGAGTTTGAAATAAAATGTTTTAGTCTGAAAATACGTAAAGCTTGATTGGAATTGCACAATGAAAACTCAGAGAATGAACACATTATAGCATGAAGATTTCTTCTGTTACAAATTTTATTTTTTGTAGGACATAATTTCTAGTGACAATCGTTGCCACTCTTCATAATAAAGAATGTAATAAAATTATTATTATCTTTAATAATAAATTGAATATGACTCAATTACCTCATGGATATTGTAAATTGTATTAATAATGTTTTTTATGACAGTTCATTTGACAAAAATATAGGCCCTTTATATAAAACTATTAACTTTCAAACATGAAATTCTTTTAAAAAGTATTATATTCATTCACCTTTCTTTGCTTTTTGTTTTTGATTTTCTATATAAATTACTGGTTCAGAGTAGGTATTAGAAACAGATTACTTTTGCTCAAATCCAGACTGACATTTACTAGGTTTGTGAACATAAACAGGTTACTTAAACTTTCTGTGCCTCCAGTTTCTGCATCTCTAGATGAGAATCTTCTCTCCCTCATGTAGAATAATGCATAGCATGTTCTAAGTGCTATGTGTTTATTATTACTACTTTAAAAAGTATTTTTGTATAAGATCGAATTTTATGAAAAAAGTAAACCGAATAATGCATATCACTCTATTTTCTAATTTTGAAATTATAGATTACACACATACATGTATTTATGTTTTTATTTATTTGTCTTTAAAGGGAGTTTAAAGAGCATTTGCACTGCAGTGTGGGGAACACAATCATTAACTGAAATAACACTGCTCTTACTCACATACAGAAGTAATATTCTTAGAAACAACTATTATTTATGTGCTCTACAAGTTATTCAGTGAAACATGCCTAACAAACATATGTATACGATGAAAAGATAAACTCTACTTATTTATCAATTTTCTGAAGTTAATTTTTTTAAATTTTTATTTGAAATATCATTGACATACGTATGATATTAGTTTCAGATGTACAACATAGTGATTTGAAAACCATATACAGGGGCACCTGGGTGACTTAATTGGTTAAGTGTCCCACTCCTGATTTCCACTCAGGTCATGATCTCAGGGTTGTGGGATTGAACCTTCTGTTGGGCTCCATATTCAGCATGGAGTCTCCTTGTCCTTCTCCCTCTGCTCTTCTCCCCTGATTGGGCTCTCTCTCTCTCAAATAAATAAATAAAATCTTTTTTAAAAATTAGAAAAAAAGAAAGTCATATGCATTACAATATACTCACCATGATAAGTGTAGTTTCCATCTGTCTCCAAAGTTGTTACAATGTTAATAACTATATTCCCTATGCTATACTTTTCATTCCAGTGGTTTATTTATTTTATAACTGGGAGATTATACCTCTTAATCCCCTTCACCCTGTTTCACCCATCTCCCTTTCCCTTCCCCTTAGCAACCACTAGTTTATCCTCTCTATATATATATGAGTTTGTTTCTCCTTTGTGTTATTATTGTTGGTATTGTTGTTTGTTTTGCTTTTTTAGATTTCACATATAAGTGAAATCACAGGGTATTTGTCTTTCTCTGACTTATATCATTTAGCATGATACCTATCCATGTTGTCCCAAATAATAAGATTTCATTCCTTTAATAGCTGAGTAATATTCCATTCTGTATATACACCACATCTTTTTTTACCGTTCACCTATGGATGGACACTTGGGTTGCTTCCTTATCTTGGCTCTTGTAACTAAAGCTGCAGTAAACATAGAAGTTCATATATCTTTTCCCGATTAGTGTTTTCCCCCCCTTGGGTAAATACTCAGAAGTGGAATTATTAGATTGGATGGTAGTTCTATTTCTCGTTTTTCGAGGAATCTTCAAACCGTGTTCTCTAGTGCCTGCACCAGCTTACACTCCTGTCAAAAGTGCACAAAGGATCTCTTTACTCCATATCCTCACTGACACTTCCTATTTTTTTTTTATATTTTTGATACTGGCCGTTATGACTAGGGTTAGGTGATATGTCATTGTGGTTTTGGTTTGCATTTTTTTCCTGATGATTAGTGATGTATCTTCTCACATGTTTTTTGGCCATCTGTATGTCTTCTTTGTGAAAATGTCTATTCAGTACCTCTGCCCATTTTAACTGGATTATTTGTGGATTTTTTTTTTTTTTTAGTGTTGAGTTGTATGAATTCTTTTTCAGATGTATCATTTGCAAATAATCTTCTCCCGTTCAGTATGTTGCCTTTTTGTTTTGTTGTTGGTTTCCTTTGTTATGCAGACTTTTTAGTGTGATGTAGTCCAAATAATTTATTTTTGCTTTTCTTTTTCTAGACTAGGGATAAATATCCAGAAAATTATTGCTGAGATTGATGTCCAAGAGATTACTGCTGATGTTTTCCTTTAGGAGTTTTATTGTTTGAGGTCTTCTATTTAGATCTTTAATTCTTTTTGAGTTTATTTTTGTGTATAGTGGCTATTTCATTCTTTAACATATAGCTGTCCAATTTTTCTAACACCATTTATTGAAGAAACTATTTTCCCCCTAATATATTCTTCCTTCCTTTGATATAAATTAATTGAATGCATAAGTGTGGATTTCTGTCTGGGCTCTCTATTCTGTTGTATTGATCTGTATAGCTATTTTTGTGCTAGTTCTATACTGTTTTAATTACTATAGCTTTGTAGTATAGTTTGAAATCTGGGATTGTGGTACTCTAAGTTTTGATCTTCTTCTTCAAGATAGTTTTGGCTATTTGTGGTCTTTTGCGGTTTCATACGAATTTTAAGATTATTTATTCTTGTTCTGTGAAAAATACTATTGATATTTTGATACAGATTGCACTGAATCTGTAGATTGCTTTGGATAATTTGGATATTTTAACATTAGTTCTTCTAATCCATCAGCATGGCATATCTTTCCATTTGTTTGGAATTTTTTAATCTATTTATTTCATCAATGTCTTATAGTCTTCAGAGTACTAGTATTACACTTCCTTAGTTAGGTTTATTCCTAGGTATTTTATTATTTTTGGTGCAATTATAAATGAGATTCTTAATTTCTCTTTCTGTTCTTTTGTTATTAGTGCATAGAAATACAGCAGATTACTGTATATTGATTTTGAACTCCGCAGCTTTGTTGAATGTATCAGTTCTAGAACTAATAGGTAACCATAGTAACTTTTAATTGATTTTCATAACCACACAGTTCTTTTTATTTATTGTAATACTTAAAATTAGTTTAGTACATACCTACCTATATGGAACCATGCCAGGTTCAATATACAAAGAAAATACAAACATCTTCTTACCATTTAGGACTTATAATATTTCATATGCAATCAGCAAATATAAAGCAGACATTTGTGCAAAAACAAGAATGCAGACACTAGGATTTTATAAATTGCATTCTTTTTAATAAAGATCATTGTGCAGGCTTGTCTTAGAGGTGTTTTTTGTTTGTTTTTAAGATTTTTATTTATTTATTCGACAGAGAGAGAGTACAGTAGGCAGAGTGGCAGGCAGGGGAGAGGGAGAAGCAGGCTCTCTGCTGAGCAGGGAGCCTAATGTGGGGCTCCATCCCAGGACTTTGGGATCATGACTTGAGCCAAAAGCAGAAGCTTAACTGAATGAGCCACCCAGGAGCCCCATAAATTGCATTTTAATGTTGCCTTATGAGATTTAACCTATAGTCCAGACCTTGCTAAAATTATTCTTATATTGGCAGACTGAAAGAACTTTTAGAAGTATGCTATTATTTCATAACAAGATCCTCCACAAGTGACAATAAAAAAGTGAATTCTTCAATATTTTACTTCTGAATTTAAAAACTTACTTTTATTGAGAATTTAGAGAGGTAAAAGAGAATAACTGTTAAATGAGAACAAAAAATGCTATATTTTTAATTAATAATGATGTAGATTTGAATCTAGATCAGATTAGAAATAAAAGGCTAAATATGAACACATATTCCTTTAGTGGACTGTAACTTGCGTTAACTACGGTGATGTAGAACTAAAAATTATATCCTCACATATTAAATTAGGTATAGAAAAATATGTGTTAATGTTATAGAAAAATATGTGTTTATAGTGATTCAAAAATTTACTATTTTCATTTAGTTGGATTTTAAAACGTTTGAAATTCTGCTTTGGTCCCTCAGCATGACTTGGTATTGCATTTTTCATTAAATTATTTCCAATCTCACAAACTGCCTCACATGGTTTTGAATTATGAGACCTATATAAAATAAGAGAATGGTGGATGGGAAATTAATCTATGAAGTGAAAAAGTAAATAAGGTTTTAAATATCACTTTCAGGGACGCCTGAGTGGCTCAGTTGGTTAAGCAGCTGCTTTCGACTCAGGTCATGATCCCAGGATCCTGGGATAGAGACCCACATCTGGCTCCTTGCTCAGCAGGGAGCCTGCTTCTCCCTCTGCCTCTGCCTGCCACTCTGCCTGCATGTGTGGACGCTCTCTCTCTCTGACAAATAAATAAAATTTTTAAATAAATAAATAAATAAATAAACAAATAAATAAATAAATAAATATTACTTTCAACCTTGTGAGGAGTGTTTACAAATTAACACAATCTCTAGTATAAAAATTACTAGTATTTTATGATCAGTCATGTATCTGTTTATATCAATAGTCTACAAATTCCCTTTAAATTTGAGTAATTGACCTCCTTCCTGGTCAAGTATGCATTTTCTGCTTCCTGCTACTTTTAATAACAATTAGTAAAATTTAAAGTGAATGGAAGCATTTCTCAAACATTCTGTATTCAAAGCACAACAGAAAGGTGGGAGAACTATCAATTCATTCATTGCTTGTGACATAAAGTACCCCTAATTTGTACTTCAGTGGGCTAAATTATGGCCATAAAAAACACTTGGTCTAAACTGCATGCTTAAAATCCATCTGAGAAAATGATAAACTTTTCTCCATTTGTATTTCAATGTTTGATATTCTCTATATTAACAAAGTCAATGAACCGCAAGTCTGTCATACTAACAATTTTAACTAAAATTAACAAAAATTCAGGATTCTTTCTGCTCAACTGATTCATAAGACCTTATCACATTCAAAACTTCTATTTCTTTACTTTTTGTATATTTCTTTACCTTTTGTATAGTAGCAACTATACTTGTGCTACAAGTAGTACAGTGACAAAACTCTAATTAAACCTGATGGTCCTTATACCCTTTAAGAACTATGCATTATGAACTGTATCCCAGAAATAATGCATATACATAAATACACACAAAAGTTGGCATGCACTTCAGCAGACATATGAAACCTCTGAAGTTCACTGACATTATATTAATATGGACTGAATTAAATTTCTCACCTATTCACTGCTAAGGAGAAGTGACATAATACAGTGCAAGTTAAAGGAATCCAATCTCTAACTTTAAGAAATTAATAATTTAGACAAGCAATGTTTTCAAGAATTTGTAAAAATATGTAAATTTTGAACACTGTAAGTATAAACGCATAGATATTATTTTTAGGAAGAAAGAGATCCTGATATTTATGAAGTGCTTACTATCTGCATGTCATGGTATTAAGTGCTTTAATAAATCAATCTCATTGACTTCTCACAAAGACCCAATGAGATAGATATTTTTATCCCCATTTTTAAAAATTTTTTTAATTATTTATTTTTTTATCCCTATTTTAAGCCAGGAAACCAAGATCTAAAGTTGATTTGTCCAAGATCACATAGTCAAGTAAATGGCAGAAGTAGGGACTCTACTTCAGTATTTATTGATGCCAAATACATACTTTAACCATTTCACAGCACTATTTACTGCATGATCAGTGAAATCTTTATTATGGGACACATAAATAAAGCATTTGGAGAAGATTCTTTTAAAAAATACCTTTAACATTTATTTGCTTAGTATTATATTCAGCCGCCATCTATAAAACATACTATACTGTGGAAAAATAAACCAAAGAAATACACATCACACTCTAAGACAGAATCTCTTATTTTACTTCACTTTGTTAGTTAAGTATCTAGAGACCGAATAGGAATCAATTCTTATATTATTGATCCAAAACATTTTAAAATTAGACTACATATTGTAAAATTGTGCAAAAACTGTATGATTCATATAGTGAAAATATTTGTTGGTATCTGCAACAAAGAGAATTCCCTGGGAAGTAAGTTGTTCTTTCTTTCTTTTTTTTTTTCCACTTGTGACATGACAAATGGTTTTTACTATGCCTTGAACACTATTAACAAATTTTCTTAAGAGAGAATGAGAACTTTATATTAGTTTTAAGTTCTCAAGTCAAGGTTCTATTCTGTTAAGTTTTAAGAAATATTGGTATCCAAATAGGAAACGTGTATGTTCATAATATTTATGTTAAAAATGTAAGGATACAAAAGTAATTATACAGTGTGAGCTTAACTTTTAAAAAATAAGCAGAAAAATATTTAAAAGAAAAATACCAAAATGTTTCCACTTGTTAGCCCTTGAAGATGATATTTGTTTTGTTTTGTTTTTGAGATTCATATATTACTAGTCTGTGCTTTTTTTCCCGCTTATTCAAAAGCATATAATTATTTTTCTAATCAGAAAAAAATTAACAAACTTCATGAGTTAAATTTAAACTCAATTTTAGACTCATGTAAGAATATTTTTAAGAATAAAAAAAAACCTCTGATCAGGTTTCCTCTGTGCATGCAATCAGGAACAGAATTATCAGCCAATAATTTTAAAACAAAAATAAATTGTTTCAAATGAAGTCTGTTTATGCATTTCTAAACAATATGCTAGCAATCCTAAACAGTGTCAGTGGCAAATATAAATTCTAATCTAAATGCTATCTGCACTTGGGGGTATCACATATACTCCAACTCATCCCAACCCCCAGCCACATTGCCTTCAATGTAATTTAGACTATGGTCATTTCTTTTTATTATTATTAAAACAATGCAAAATAGGATTTATGTATCAATAAGAAGAAAAAGAACAAAAATCTGACAAACATAATCTGCAAATCAATATGAAATAGTCATTTAAACCATTCTTAAATTTATGTTTTACAGGGACTGAAGAGGAAGATGAAGGAGATGACCTTTTGCTTAGGTCTGTAGATGAGTTCTGGTGGTTTCCTCATATGTGGAGCCATATGCAGCCTCATCTCTTCCACAATGAGTCATCTTTAGTTGAACAGATGATTCTCAACAAGGAATTTGCACTGGTGAGCATATTTTATTGCAATATTTTTCAGACTATGAGTTGTGATGTATCAGTGTATTGTAAAAGCAATTTACTGGATTAAATGCGACAGAGATAGGACAGACAATATCAGAAAGTGCATCACACATATTAGGGTACATATTTCTTTGTGTTATTTTGTCTCAGGCCTGTGTGTCTATATGTATAGGGCCATGATGTATTATTATAAAATGTATTTCGAAAAGTAGGTCATTGTCAGAAAATTACAATCTTTTGTTTTATGGAAGAATTATTCTTGTACCTATGAGGAGGAAATCTAGTACTTTCACCATTGTATTCCTGATACATTATAACTGCATCTCAAAAAAGTATGTATTGTAAGGAGAAATGAATGGATGCATGAACTGAATCGTTAGAGCAATGATTTAGTACCATTGGTTCTGGAACTGCAGCATGTATCCTAAGAGACTTTTTAAAACACAGACTGTTGGGCCCAATTCTGAAGTTTCTCATTCAGTAGATTTCCAGAGGCCTAAGAATTTGCATTTCTAAGCAACTATCAGATGGCCAGTAGGCCAAATCTTGCCTGCGACTTGCTTTTTCTGGTCCCTGAGCTAAGATACTTTTGATCTTCAGGTTTTTTTTGTTTGTTTGTTTGTTTGTTTGATTGATTGTCTTTTACATTTTTAAATGATCAACTAACAATCAAAGACACACTAATACTTTGTGATATAGAAGTTATATAAAATTCAAATTGTAATGAACATAAATACAAATTGTTGGAACACTGACACATTCTTACCTTTATGTGTTGTCTACATGTAGCTGCTTTTGAACTCTAGCAGAGTTGAGTAGTTATAAGAGACCCTATATGACCCACAAAGCCCAAAATATTTACCTTTACTGAAAGTTTGCCCACCCTGCTCTATATTAGGTAAATCATGCATCCCTCTAACAATCTAAGGAAAAACATGTTTTTCCCCTGAAAAATGCTCAGAAACCCATTCTCACATCTTTACACAGTGGCAACAGATAGTCACAAGGGGTCTGTGGATCACCCAAAGACCCTGGGCCTCAGTTAAAACCTATCTTAAAATAAGCAGTTTTCTTCTTCTTTTTTTTTAATTTAATTTAATTTTTCAGTGTTCCAAGATTCATTGTCCATACACCACACCCAGTGCTCCATGCAATACATGCACTCCTCAATACTCACCACCAGGCTCGCCCAACCCCCAACCCCCGCCCCTCCAAAACCCTCAGGTTGTTGCTCAGAGTCCACAGTCTCTCATGACTCATCTCCCCCTCTGATTTCTCCCAATTCACTTTTCCTTTCCTTCTCCCAATGTATTAAGAGGCATAGACCTAAGGCCAAATGAGCACTATGATATTTTATGAAGTTATGCCTAGTTATTATGTTAATGGCTCACCATACTTTCCATCTCTAAATCCCCAGACCAGTGTCAGATCTGTGCATAGTATCCTTACGAGTAAGTGTGTGTAGCACAAAAAGCAATTAAGATCATGGGCACAGGCACCAGAATGCCTGTGTTTAAATCTTGACCTTCCATCAATGGCTGCTTGATCTTGAACAGAAGTTGCTTACCCTGTGTCTCAATCTCCCCATCTGTAGAAATGAGGATAATAGTAACAACTACCTCAGAGGATACATATTTGAGGATATGATGCATATTTGAGGATACATGCTTAGAGCTGTGCTTGTAATATAATAAGCACTCAAGAGGTGTTAACCAATTATGATCTTCCAAAATCCAAACAAGTACACAGTTATGTTTCACTTTGTAAAGGCCAAAAATTTTTTTAAATACAGATTTACAAGAGGTTGGTCATCACTTAACATGCAAGGAATGTCTAATAAATTTTGTACTACTTCATAGCATTGTAAAATTAAGTAAATATTCCCCTTTCATAAAATAAACTTACCTTGAGTAAGCATGCTGAATTCTCTTTTTGCAGTTACCTTGACAATAAACTGTTTATCATTTGACTTAACCGCCCCCCCATCTCACTTTTACTGTGAAGGCTTGCTTTTTAAGCGTGTAGGTTATATTTCATAACGGTTGATTTCACCTGTTTGTATAATTTCTTTTTTAAAAAGGCATGCCAAAAGCACTGGGAAAGACTCAGATGTAATTGCTTTGTAATGAAATGTTGAAAGCTATTTAGAGTTCATTCAGAGCAATTACATTTGTTTAGTCAGTGGGGCTAGTTGCTAGACTGAAGCCTATAAATACATTTTGTAAAAATAATCTTATTATGTGTTGCATAGGCAAAATACTACAACTAAAATGAAGTCTGTTAAACATACATACTGAAATGACATTGTTCTTTTCCTTCTGGAGTTCACCTCGATAAAATTTCTCAGGACTCCATAAACAGTGACATTCAAAACCCATCTTTAGCTGTAAACATAAGATGACAATAAGCGTGTTGTCCAGGGAGCCAGGGAATGTTTTTCTTTCTTGTTAAATTATTATCTTTCCACATCCAGATGACACCTCAAAACCATCAACAGTATCAGATGGGATAGGACAGTGGAAAGCACTGCATGAGATATTGGCAGGCTATATTTTAGTCCTGACTGCAAGTAACAAGTTCTAGAACAGCTGGCATCTCATTTAATGTCTTCATGCCTTGGTTTCCTCCCCTGAAATGGTAATGATTTCTTTTTTCATTCTCTCAATCACAAAGATTTTAGATAATTAATTTATATCAGCTCATCTGTCAACTAAAAGCACTGGACCAGATAATCCACTGATCAATTCCATTTCTAAAATTCTGTGATTATGGCAACATTGGTCCACAGATTTACAATGAACATCTTGAAATACTCATCTAGTTGCGATTGAAGCAATTATGGAAACACATTTTCAAACTAAATGACCAATTTAAACTGAAAAAAAAATTAAAAGTGTTTAAATCTCTTTTTTTTTATTCCAACCTGATATTCCTTGGTATGACCTTGGCTGTCAGAGGGGTTATCAGTCAAAAACACGATTATTCTCACACCTACAAAAACGATTCAAATGACATATTAATAGTTTTATATTGATGTTTCAAAAGCAGTTAAACAATCAGAATGGTTTTGTTTTTAGTGTTTGTCCAAACACTAGGGATAGAGTTTGTTTTCTGTTGTAATATGTCTAAAAATCAAGAAATAAATATATTGTAACACTGTTTCTTCACTGTTTCATCATTTTAGAAGAGCTTTTATTACTGTAAAGCATTGCCATTTCTTTTTTTTTTGTCAATAACATTTTTTTTTGAAGTATAGTTCACAGTGTTATATTAGTTTCAGGTGTACAATATACTGATTCAATGAGTCTATACATTATCAGTGCTCATCACTCTTAATTTCCCATATCTATTTTATCCACCCTCCTGCCCACTTTCCCTCTGGCAACCACCAGTCTGTTGAATTTGAGAGTCTGGCTTTTTGTTTTGTTTTGTTTTTCTCTTTTTTACTTTGTTTATTTGTTTTGTTTCTTAAATCCTTCATATGAGTGATATTATATGGTATTTGTCATTCTCTTCCTGGCTTATTTCACTTAGTATTTTACCCACTAGTCCATCCCTATGTTGCAGATGGCAGGATCCTGTTCTTTTCTATGGATGAGTAATATTCCATTGTGTATATATGCTACATCTTCTTTATCCATTTGTCTATGGGTAGACACTTGGGTTGCTTTTGTATCTTGACTATTGTAAATAATCTTGCAATAAACATAGGGGTACACATATAGGGTACATATATATTTTTTTGTATTAGTGTTTTCATTTTCCTTGGGTAAATATCCAGTAGCAGAATTGCTAAATCATATATCTATTTTTAGTTTTTTGGGAAAACCCCATACTGCTTCCCACAGTGGCTGCACTAATTTATATTCCCACCAATGATGCATGAAGGTTCCTTTTTCTCCACATTTTCACCAATCCTTATTATTTGTCTTTTTGATTCTAACCATTCTTACAGTTATGAAGTGATATCTCATCATGGTTTTGATTAGCGTTTCTCTGATGATTAAGGATGTTGAGCATCTTTTCATGTGTCTGTCGGTCATTTGTGTCTTTTTTGGAAAAACTCAGCAGAATAGACATGTAAGCATGAAGTATTTAAATAAAATATAAACAAGGAAAACATCCAAGCATAGGTAAATTTGAAACATTTTTGGCAATTGTGTGAACTTTGAGCGATCTTGAACTTTTATAACCCAATCTCAGAAATGAGATCTCATCATTTTTACCACACACTTCTCATTAGAAGATGGTTGTTAGGTGAGTAGGGCATCAAAGGGAGGGGAATTCAACAAGGGAGTGAATACCAATAGGCAGAAACCATTGGAAGTCATTATGGAAATTGCCTTCACATCTAACTAGAAATAAGACACATAGGGACTCCTGTATGATATAAGTCACATTTATTCTTTCATTATTTTGAAAAATATTTGCATATGAACTAAAACATTAAACTCTAAACCTTTAGTCTGAAGCTTAATGCCAATTACATCCCACTGAGCCAAAACCATTGATTTATCTAACACTTCTCTTTCTTTCATCCAATCCATTGTATTCAGTTGAAAATATACTTAGTCGTTGAATTCTCATCACCTCTACTACTAACTACTTAGTCTAAGTTATGGTTGTGTCTTTTTCATCAGCTTTATAGATATTGATATTAACATAATCATACAATCCATCCATATAAACTTCAGTGATTTTTAGTATATTTACACATTTGTGCAAACTTCACCAAAATGAATTTAAAAACATCTTTATCACCTCCAAAAAAGTCCATACCCATCAGTAGTCATTCCCCTTTATCCAACTCCCCCAACTGTAGGAAATAATTTACTTTCCATCTCTATAGATTTGCTTATTTTGAATACTTTATTTTATGGAATCATAAAATATGTGCATGGCCTTTTATGACTAGCTTTTTTCATTTAGCATAGTGTTTTGAGGTTCATATATGTTATAGCTTGTATCAGTACTTTGTTCCTTTTTATATCCAAGTAATATTCCATTCCTATATTTATATTATATTTTATTTATCCATTCATCAGTTTATAGACATGTTTATACATTTTGGCTATTATTTATGATGCTGCTACAAACATTCATTTACAAGTTTCTGTGTGGACATATGTTTTCATTTATCTTTATATTTACCCAGGAGTGGAATTGTTGGGTCATATGGTATCTCTATGTTTAACATTTTGAAAAACTGCCAGACTGTTTCTAAATTGTCTGCACCACTTTACAGTCCACCAACAATGCATGAGGATTCTAATTACTTCACCTCCTTGTCAATCCTTGTCAATAACTGTCTTTTCTATTATAGTCATCTTAGTGGGTACAAAGTGGTATCAAATTATGTTGCAATTTGCATTTCCCTAATGATAATGATGTCAAACATTTCTTTTTCATATGCCTCTCAGCTGTCATGTATCTTAATTGGAGAAAGATCTATTCAGCTCTTTCTCTACTTTTTAGTTTAGTTAGTGGCCTTTTGTTATTTACTTGCAAGAAATCGTGTGTATTCGTTATACAAGTACTTTATCAGAAATGATTTGCAAAAATTTTCTTCATATGTGTATTGTCTTTTTACTTTCTGAACTGTGTCTTTTGAAACATAAATGTTAACTTTTATAAAGTCCAATTTATCTTTTTTTT
Source organism: Nasua narica (assembly GCA_028533885.1). Classification (NCBI taxonomy): domain Eukaryota; kingdom Metazoa; phylum Chordata; class Mammalia; order Carnivora; family Procyonidae; genus Nasua; species Nasua narica. The sequence continues at coordinate 85,824,693 of CM052800.1, read as the reverse complement.
TTTTGGTCTCTTGTACTTTTTATGTCAACCCTAAAAAGATTTTGCCTAACCCAAGGTCATAAAAGTGTACTCCTATTTGCTTCTATGAGTAAGAGAGTATGAACTCTTTTGTGTAGTTCTGTGATGCATTTAGTTAATTTTTTTGTGAAGTACAATTTCATTCTTTCACATGTGGATACCCAGTTGTACCTGCATTATTTGTTGAAAAGACTATTCTTTCCTCCACCAAATTATCTTGGTACTTCTGTCAAAAATAAACTGACTTTAAATGTAAAGAAGTATTTCTAGACTCTCAGTTCTATTATTTATCTCTGTGTCTGCCCTTGTGCTAGATCTTATCATCTTGATTACTATATATTCACAATAAGTTTTTATATTGGGAATTGTGAGTCCTCCAACTTTTTCTCTTTTAAGGCTGTTTTTTGTTTATTCTGGGTCCTTTGAATTTCATATGAATTTTAGAATCAGCTTATCAATTTCTACACAATGGCTAGCTGGGATTTTGACAGGATAGCATTCAATCCACAGATTAATTTGGGAAATGCTCCCATCTTAACACTATTTAGTTTTCTGATCTATGTACAAGAGCTGTTTTTCCATTTATTTAAGTCTTCTTTAGTTTTTTTCAACAATATTTTCTAATTTTCAGAATCTGTGTGCCACATTTTTATTAAATATTTTCCTAAGTATTGTATTCTTTGTTATGCTATTGTGAATGAAATTGTTACTTAATTTCATTTTCACGTTGTTTATTTTTATATAGAGAAGTACAATTGATTTTTGTATATAGAGCTAGTAACTTTCAAATTTGCTGAATTCAATTACTGTTCTGGAGTTATTTTAGAAACTGGATTCTTCAGGATTGCTTATATATAAGATCTTATCATTTGTAAATAGAGATAGTTTCACTTCTTTTCTAATCTGGATACATTTTATATCATTTTGTGGTCCAATTTCCCTGGTGAGAACCTCCCTTATAATGTTGAATAAAAATGATAACCACAAAAATCCTTGTCTAATTCCCAATCTTAGGAAGGAAGCAACCAGTCTTTCACCATTTAGCATGATGCTAGTTAGGGGCTTTTCATAGATACCCATTATCAGGTTGAAGTTCCGAGGTCTGTTCCTACTCAGTTGGGTATTTTTATTACTAAAGAATGTTGGCATCTTCATACATTTTGAGGGAGGTCTATTCAGTTGGTTATGTTTTTCCCTTTGTTTTGTTGATGTGATGTATTATAATAATTGGTTTTTAGATGTTAAACTAACCTTACATTCTTGTGATAAATCTCAGTTAGTCCTGGTGTATAATTTTTTAAGATTATTTATTTATTTGACAGAGAGAGTGAGAGAAATCGCAAGTAGGCAGAGTGGCAGGCAGAGAAAGAGGGGGAAACAGGCTCCCTACTGAGCAGAGCCCGATGTGGGGCTTGATCCCAGGACCCTGAGAACATGACCGGAGCCAAAGGCAGAGGCTTTAACCCACTGAGCTATCCAGGCTCCCCTAATGTTTTTTTATATGTTACCGAATTTAATTGTTAGTACTTTGCTGGAGATTTTGCATGTGCATTCATTGAGATATTGTTTGTGGTTTTCTTTTATTAAAATATCTTTTTCTGGTTTGGGTGGTGGGTTAATACCAGCCTCACAGAATTAGTTGAGAAATGCTCTCTCCTCTTCTGTGTTTTGAAAGAATTGGTCTATGATTAGTATTAATTCTTCACATGTTTGGTAGAACTCATCAGTGAAATTGCCTGGCCTGGTCCTTCTGTGTGGAAAGCTTTTAAATTATTAAATCAACCTCTACTTGTTATAAGTCTACTTGGATTTCCTATTTTCACTTGAATCAGTTTTAGTACTTTATGTGTTTTTTTTATGAATTTATCCATTCACCTAAGTTAGCTAATTTTTTGGCATAGAGTGTTCATAATATCCCTTATGGCTTTTTTGATTTTTATGAAGGTAGTAGTGTTGTCTTTTTTTATTCTTGATTTTACCAGTTTGAAACTCCATTAATTACTAGCAACATGCTCTATGCTTTTTCAATGCCTTAAGGTGTAGACTTTACCTTAGTCTGAATCAATACAGTGCATTCCTTTTTACAGAAAGTAGTCTTTGAGGTAGGTCTGTGAGACTTTTCCAACCACAAGAATATTCTTAACTGTCCCTTTCCTTGGTTCTCTCTAATAAACTTTTTGCTTGGTCTATTATTAGCTTGCTGTGAATTTTAATTAAAATAACAACAGCCTCCTCTAAATTGCTTCCCATTAAAATCTCCATTGTTTTCAAGGGTGACTTTAGGCTTGAACTTTTCCATACTTTGTCCAAAATAAAGTCACTTCCCTTGGAGAGAATTTAGGAGCTCTTTTTTCTATGACCTAGATCTCCTTCTGGGCAAAATCTTTGCACCCACTGCTCTGGAGCCGAAGTGGGAACGATGACCTCTTTGTCTCAAAGTGACATCCAGATTTATGTGTGGGGTGGTAGATTGGGATCGTAGTCTCTGGTCTTCTCAGTTGGGCTCTCCTGGCTTAGAACCACCACCCTACAATTGAGCTGAAACAAGGACAAATCATGGTTTCACTATTGTTGGTCTCTGGCATCTGAGATACAACTGAGGAAGAGAGCTCTAGATCTCTCAGCTGCTCTTACCTAAACTAGAACTTCTGTGCACAGAGCTAGGGGAATGAGAAATTCTCAAGGCCTGTCACTCCCAGGGAGGATCACAGCTTTAGACTGAATCCAAGGAGAGAGAAACCCCTGTGTTCCTGGCTGCACTGTCCTGGGGTAGGAATCTTTTCATTCTAAACTGAGGCAAGTGGGGAAGGGTGTGGGTACATGGTTCAGTTGGCATATATTTTCACTGTTCTTTCCAATCTTCTAATCTTCGTAGATTTTCTTGAATAATGTTTCTTTATTTGCCGTACATCTTTAGTTCATTTTCCAGAGATTTTAAATGGTTGGGGTTTTTTAAAAAGATTTTATTTAGTTGTTTGAGCGAAAAAGAGAGAACATGAGTCGGGGGAGGGGCAGAGGGAGAGGGAGAAGCAGGCTTCCCACTGAGCAGACAGCCTGCCAACTCAGGGCTCCATCCCAAGACCCTGAGATCATGACCCAAGCTGAAGACAGACACTTAACCAACTCAGCCACCCAGGTACCCCTAATGGTTGTTTTTTAAATAATTTCTATAAGTTGTGGTTGTCAGAATTCTCTAGAAGTCAGAATTCTACCATCATATCTTGATTAATTTACAACAGCACCCCACTGGTGTCCAGTTCCACTCTTGGACCTATTGAATCTATACTCATCAAAGCAGCTATAGTGACCTTGTTAACTTCTAATTCATATTCTGTCACATTTTGTTTCAAAGCTCTCCAAACTAATCCTTAAGGCCTTCTCATCTGACCCTTCAGGCCTTTGCATCTGACCCCTTGTTTCCCATGCTCCATGTTCCATCTGATATTTTAATGGTTGGTACTTGAAAGTCTCCAGTAACTTCCCCTGATGTGCTAGAATTTCTAGACTGGGTTTTCAAATTAAAACCCATGGTGGTTTTGAAATAATTTGTTTGTTAAATCTGCTGTGTCTGGTTTTATTTTTTATCAGTTCTTTAAATCCTAAAGCAGAGTAGGCAAAAAGTATTTTTAAGATTGAAAAAGCGTTAAATAATGAAATCAAATATTAATGCCATTTCCTTGGAAGACAGAGCAGTAAAAATTCTCTAAATGTTTAGTAAATGGAATATTCGTATGATCTTGAATATATTTAATAATACTTATTGGAAACCTATGATGAGTAAAATGGTTTTAGAAAGGAAGAAAACAATAAAATCACAGTTGGAAAATTATAGAATAGCAGCTAGAAAACTTGAAACTCTCTTATATGATCATTTAAATGATTTTGTTACTGAATACAGAGCATTTATTTATAGATGGCATTTTATAACAGTTTAAAAGTATTTCTGTATATACACAATGTGGTCAGTTGAGATATCTCTTCATCATTACAACTATTAATTATTTTTTCTCTTTATGTTAAATATGCATACATTTCTCATATATTATTCAAAAATACATTTTTGAATAATATTTTCAAAAATTATTCAAAAATACATTTTTGAATAATACAATAATACATTTATAGACACAATTTATTTATCATCATGTTCCTTTACCATGATAATATTTTGTCCATCTTAATTCCTTATTCTTTCTTATTAATATTTGTGTGTTTTATCTGGGATACTCAAAATTACATACTTATAGATTCAATATTTAATATATGCTATAGCAAGATGAAGTATGTGTATTATAATGTGTGATTTATCTATTGTCACTGAAAAGCTTATTTTTTTATTTTTTAGATTTTATTTATTTATTTATTTATTTGAGAGAGAGACATACACACAGTGAAAGCAGGAACACAAGCAGGGGGAGTGGGAAAGGGAGAAGCAGGCTTCCTGCTGAGCAGGGAGCTCAGTGTGGGCCTCGATCCCAGGACTCTGGGACCATGACCTGAGCCAAAGGCAGCTGCTTAATGACTGAGCCACTCAGGCACCCACTGAAAAGCTTTAAAATCTGGGTGATTTATTGTTTTAACCATTTCACAGAGTAACTTCCTAAAATACATAACTTACTGCTTTCAAATTGATAAATGCATACTAAGCATCATGTCTCACTTTTCAGAAGGGCTGAAGGTTTTCACTGTTTATACAAATGATTTTACTGTGTTCTGAGAGTCCGCTGAGACTATGTGTACTCTTTCCTTCTAAACTGTTCTCAAATTTTTTGAATTTTTGCATCTACTTTTTCAAGTTTTCTGATTTATGGTTTATACAATTGAGAATTTTCTCTTCTAACCATTATCATGTTATCTGAGTATAGCAACCAAATTGCCATTTTATTAAAACAAAGTGGTCAAACTAGATAACCATGGAGGTATGTGATATCTCTAAAATTCTATAAATCTGAGTTGCTCTGAGCTTGGAAATCAGACACAGCAAGCTTCTTAACACCTATTTCCAAAGTGATAGTTAAAGCATTCAATTTCACAAATGAGAAAACTGAGCTTCTGTGTAAATGGTCACACTGAGAACCCATAACTGTTTTGTGCTTCCTAATCCCGTGATCTGTCAATTGTACCATATACCACTGCAAGCAAAAGCTGATGATCTCTGGGAAAACCCAGTGTCACCAGAAGTAAAATGAACCAACTTACAAGCTCTGTTTTTCTAGTGTCCTTTTTTAAACCACAGTTCAGATAATTAAGGTAATATGTAAATGACTTCTGCAAAGTGAAAAATTGTTGAAGAACACATACTTTTCTTTCTGTATTGAGAGCGGTTGATGTTATTATATAAAAACTTAAAAGATTAACATGGAAAATTGAAGTGTGTAAATGGTATAATGATAAGCATATTACATAATTAGTGAAAATATTTTTATTTTTCTTTCAGCTACCCACTTCCAGGAGATTTTTTCCCTTTTTACAAGTAGAATGATATTGTTTAATAAAGTTTTTAGCTAGCTTATTCAAGCAATCTCTAAGGTTTTCATCAATTCCTACTTTCACCAAACCTACATGGAGAATAGCATGAACTTTTTGCCTGAAAATTAGAATTGGTATTTCATTAGCTATTATTATTCATACTGCTTAGCAATGGATTTAGAGGGGGAAAATGGTTTTTGTTGTCATGTGTTGTATCATGGTAAGTCTTTGACTTGCCGGTCTGATATTGGCAGGTAGATGAGAGAATATCCCTTAGACAAAAAATCTCTATAATACATATTTATCTATTTGATTTTCCTAGAAGAGGGCAACATCAGACCCACCCATTCCCCAAATGCTTATTTTAGTTGCAACATCTTTTTTCTGTCAAGGAGCTATTTTATTTCTGAACATGTTTAACCTCAAAGGAATAAATGCCACCTACAAAATTAACTTTAATATCGAGCAGCAATAATTGAAGAAAATGAACTATTTATATCATTCTAAATGGTTTAAGTGTAAATCTAGCAAGGCCTGCATCTATCTCTTCTGAACACCTTGTTATCATTATTTTTGGTAAATGTAAAGCTTTGAAAGTCATTCCTTCTGCTTTATGGTTTTTATGCATTTAAATAATCTTTTAAGATTAACTAGAGGATCTAATTCTTTTCAAGTGCCGATACATAAAACAATTGAAGCAGAGGATTTCCCCTTAGGATGTAAGCAGATAGCTGCTTAAAGTAGTTATTAATATTTAATTTATTTGCTTTAAGGCAAATAAATATTTCCTCTAAATATTAAGTTTTGTTTATAATATACAGAAGAGTAAACTGTGCACAAAATACAAAAGACAAAGTTATGTTGCTCTGAAGAAAACAAAACCCTAGCTATTTTTACACTCACAAATCTTTTGTGACATGAGTTTACCCTGTGTAGGCCTAATTGTTCAGTGTATTAGTTAAGCCCAGGCATTGGGCTTCAGAACTATCTTAATTCAAATTCCATCTTTGCCAATTACTAAATGGGTGACCTTAGCAAGCAACTTAAAATTCATGTGCTTTTTATTTTCAAATATGTAAAATGGGGATAATAGTAGTTCATACCTCATAAGTTTTTATGAGGATTAGATGATGTATGTACATGTTTGTATATGTTTAATGATTAGCAAAGTGTTTGGCACATAAGTGTTTCAAAAAATATTTGTCCTCATCATCATCATCATGGCTACCATCATTTTCGCCATGTTTCTTCAAGAAACATATGATCATTCCTTTTGAAATAAGAGGTTGGTGGTGACCACCATATGAGTTTTTCAAGGTTATGTAATATGCAAGTTGGGGACAGATACAAAATATTCTCATTTATTTCTCCATCTATCCATAATTCAATATTGAATATGATCACTAATTTTTTAAAGATTTTATTTATTTATTTGTCAGAAAGAGAGAGAGCACAAGCAGGCAGAGACAGAGGGAGAAGCAGGCTCCCTGCCAAGCTGGGAGCCCAGTGTGGGACTTGATCCCAGGACCCCGGGATCATGACCTGAGCTGAAGGCAGATGCTTAACCAACTGAGCCACCCAGGCGTCCCCCTAATTTTAATAATTAAAGGAGACTAATATCTTACCAAACATTCTAAGAAAAAAGAACATGGATGATAAAAGTTGTATTTTTTAATTACTTTTTTTTTAGATTTTATTTATTTATTTGTCAGAGAGAGAAAGCACACAAGCAGGGGTAGCAGTAAAGGGAAAGGGAGAAGCAGGCTTCCTGCTGAGAAGGGAGCCAGGTGTGGGGCTTGATGCCGGGACCCCAGGATCATGAACCCAGCGAAAGGCAGACTCTTAACCCAGTGAGCCACCCAGGCATCCCGAAAAGTTGTATTTTTAAAGAAATAAGTGAAAAACTTAGAAAGGGTTGATTCATGTACATGTGAACTTTTAAATCTGAAATTATTGTTTTCCAATTGTGTTAAAAAATGTTCAGATACTTCTTCCAGTGTGAAAAAGTAACTCTCTTTTCCTTCACTCATTTGCTTCTACCTTTCTTCTTTTTTTTTTTGGCAAAGAACACAAAAATACTTGTTCTTTCTTCCTCTTTCTTCCTTTCCTTCCTTCTTCCTTTTCCTCAACAGACAATTTATGAATATGTATTAACTGCTAAGCATTTACTTGATATCAGGGATGTGGAAATGAATGAGATGCTGTTTATTCTCTGGGCTTTTACTTAAGTGTAATAAGACAGTGTTTTATGGTTTTTGAGAGAAATGTGCAGAGCCTTGTAGAGCCACAAAAGAGACACTAGTTAGTTATAAGGGGAAGTAAAAATTTTTTAAAAAGAGGACAGACCATTGAGATAACACGAGTGAAAACTGAGTGTTTTTGAGGCAGAAAGCAGGAGAGGAGCACCTGGACAGAGAAACAATGTGCAAAGAGCACAAGATAATGCCTGAATAATATGTTCCACCCTTCTGGTAAAATATATATTGCTTCAGCAGTGACCTATCAGCGGGTCTGGAAACTACCACCAGTGGGATTTGGCCTGCAGTCTCTTTTTATATGGTTGGTGCACTAAGGATTGTTTTTACATTTTTAAAGGATTATAAAAAACAAACAAACAAAGAAAAATGTATAACAGAGACATTATGTTGCCAACAAGTTCTAAAATATTTACTACATAGCTCTTCAGAGTAAAAGTTTGTCAAACTGTGACCCACACATGTAATGATCCAGAGGAAAGTATATCAAATGGCAATCATAATACTGAACAGCATTCCATGGATTCGTAATTAACGTACATGCACCCATCAGTGATTATCAGTAATCTGCGTCCTTAGAAATATGAGATTTGTAGAATGCAAAATATATTTCTGATAATTCTTACCTTTATGAATCTCCAAAAGGAGCAAAAAATGTTGAGAAAAGGAAGAAGAAATTGATTTGGTGTCAGAGAAAGCTTTGAGTTGGGAATTAGGAGATGAGCTTGAGTATCTCATGTGGGGCCAGAATATGCAGGAAATTTATACTCCAGGCTTTAGGGCCTCAGCGACCTAAATCCAACCACATGGTCACCTTTGCATAGAACTCTGCCTACCATTTGAAATGCTAATTCTCCAGATTCTTCTATCATCTCCCAATGATCCTAATTAATGTGCTCTAATTTGTTGCTCTTCTATAAGCTTCTAGATCATTATTCTTGTGCGTCTTTTGTACATAAGATTAGGAAGTTAACCGCTTAGCAATAGGGCATGGGAATTCTCATTTCTTCATTCTCATTTCATAGATATCTTTAGTCCTTGGTTGTCACTTCTAAATGCATACTTAGTATCCATTTTTTACATTGTTCCTTTCAGAATGAACCCAAAGTTTGCTTGTAGAGCCAAGTGTCTGGCTAAAGGACTGATTTTTCACTTTTATTTCAAATAGGAAACTACTAACATATTTCTAGCCATAGCTATAAGGATAAGTTGTGTTATGAGGCTCCAGGAAAGCAGGTTAAATACAGCCTATGCTTGCCCTTCTACCCTTTGCTTTTGCGCCTTTGTTTTGCCTTGTATTTTGTACTATTGGCTGAACTAAGGCAGCATCTTAAAACTATGAAGGAAAGGTTGAGAGAATAAGAGACTGCACGTCTGGCATCCTTGAACCTCTGAACCAATTGCTTATCTCCCAAATTTCCGTTACTTAAGTAAGCTCTTCTTTTTTTTAAGCCACTGTTTTTTGTTTTCACTTTTGTCTTTCTGGTACAGGGTTTGAACCTATTCCCTACACAATGCTTTTACATTGCATCTTTCCTCTTCAGCTGTTCTGATATTTGCCTGCATTCAAATTGCCCCACTGTTTAAAATGTATAGACCCTCGAAAGGAATATTTATGTAGAATACCCTGAACATAACAGCCCAAAGCTTTTTAAGAAGTGTTGGTGGCAGATTTTATGCCTATTTATCAACCAAGACAGTAGTTTTGTAGTAGATTCTTAGAATGGTCAGTAATAGCATAATTAACTTTCACTGACAGATTTTAATTTAACTGCTTCACTGCCCAAACTTATTTTTAATTATTAAATGACTAAAATAACCAAGAGCCAAGATTTTCAAGAATTTTTTTTTTTTACTTAACTCCCGCTGTATTGAGTAAACTCTATTTTAATTAGGTAATCCATCAAACGTGCTTGTTACCACAAATTTTTCTTTCCTTTTTTTTCTTTTTGCCTTCTTCAATTTGAAAAATCCTTTCAGCTTGATAGTTTCTTTCATACTTTATCTACAGTGGCTGAACATTTTCATCATTCTATGATTACCTCTTTATAGTTGACACTTCAGTCCCCTGCAGTCATATCTGCAGTCACTTGAGCAATATGGGAATATGAGAAATTGTTTCCAAGTATGTTGACAGTGGAGAGAGGTAAAACGGATTGATAATACAGGAGAATTAGAGTGCTTGAAGTCAGATTGTTTTGAGATGAGAACTGTATCAATGCTTTGACTTCCAAATATGATACCCTTTTACATGATGATAATAAAATGGAAATATAATATTTTGGTATGATTTTAATCTGAAACATGTCAACATTTCTCCTGAAAAGTATAATAATGTAATCATTTGTATAGGCAGTTATTTAAGTGATCATAATTTAAAGGTTTTTTATTCATATATAGGTACCATTTATTAACATAAACTTACTTTTTGTCTAATGAAATTTAACATATTTCACATGGTAGTATAGGCTCTCTAATATTTGAAACAATTACAGATATGAATATTTTAACTCCTAGAGAAGGCACAGGATATCACAAAAGGATTTTAAAATGCAATAAGACTATATTTTGGGGGTAGGGGAGGGAATTGACAACCTGACGGATGGCACGTGCCTATACCAAATGTTTAAAGCATTTTTCCATAAATGCATTAAGTTGACATTAAGGGTGAAAAAATGACTCCTAAGAGAAATCTCAGCTGTACTCAAAAATAATATTAGAAATATATTCCATTGCTCAGAGAAAGTAATAGTTTATGCAAATCTATATCTGCAAAGTAATGTGTTTAAATTACTGATTCCAACCCATCGGCTATATAATTATGTAAGCACCCAAAATCAGAAAATCAAGGGCATTCCACCCAGCCTTAAAAAGTGCAAGTTGCCATCTTCAACATATCTACTTCAAACACAGACACACACACACACACACACCCCCTAGCCATCCCACCTAAAGTAATGCTTTATTCCATGAACATAGGCAATCAGAGGATTAAATAATAATAATAATAATAAATTTTTAAAAATAGCTAATATATAGAAGATATGGAAAGATAAGTTAGGCATATTATTTTGTTGACATAAAATTACAAATGAAACATATTGTGAAGATAGTATTATTTGTATTGATCAAAATTATTTTCAGTACCTTTTTTTTGCATGTGTCCGCTTACAGTAACTATAGAAATGGTGTCATAATGAGATGGATAGTACTATTCTTGTTTCCATCTGACTCTTAACACATCTAAGAATCTTTAATATTATCATTTCTTTCAGGGTAAGGGCATTGAGAGAAGCTCTAAATACTTAATATCTGTTGGCAAGTCGGCTCCTCTCTGTGTGGGCTTCTCCATGTTTCTCTTGTTACAAAATTAAATTTAGAACTAAATCTTTCCATGTAGCAGAGGCAACAATGAAGGGGGAAAGGTACTGAAATGCAGTCTGACGTTTCATGAGATATCCTCACAGCACATCTCTGCCACTCCTCTCTTCTCAAGTTCTTGCTTTCCTCCTTATTCTGCTTATTTCAAGAGCCAATCAGCATAACCATTCCCTCAAATACACCCTGAACTCTTTTTCACTTCTTAGTTCATCATACTGCAAAGCCTCAACCTTGTTTGGATCCAAATCTCCCCCTAGTCTATGCCTGTAACCCTGAAACTGAATGTTTGGCTTTTCTCACCGTAAAGCCATGACCACAGACCTCGAGCAGATGCTCAAAACTCAAGCAGACGCTCAAAGCTTCCCAGAAGTTACACTGCAAGTCCTCACTTTGTTCATCATCCTATGCTCCTAGGCCACTGTTGCCTCCTCTCTGTAAAGTGCCCCACATCTCCTGCCATCCTCATTCTCAGCTGATGATCTTAGTTCACTTTAAAAAAAAATAAATAAATTAGAAGGGAAATTCCAGGGGCACCTGGGTGGCTCAGTCGATTAAGCGTCTGCCTTGGACTCAGGTCATGATCATGATCATGATCCCAGGACTGGGATTCAGCCCTGCATCAGGGTTCCTGTTCAGTGGGGAGTCTGCTTGTCCCTCTTCCTCTGCGCCTCCCCTCTGCTCATGCACTTTCTCTCACTTGCACTCTCTCTCTCAAAATAAATAAGTAAAATATTAAAAAAAAAAAGGGGAAGGGAAATTCCACATGTTCCCATTACTACAACTACCCCTTCAACATGATGATAACAAAATGAAAACATAATAATAGGTATGATTTTTAACATAGCCACAGAAAAAATATATAATTATAATAATTTTTACAGACAGTTACTCAGTGGCCATAATTATTTAGTAAAAGCTCGTGAAATATATTGGTACCACTTATTAACATAAGCTGTATTGATAATGACGTATATAGAAATTGTGGACTGGGATCGTGTGAGGGAAGCACACAATCTTGGCTTCTGCCTTGAAATAATGAATAAAAGAACTAGAAACACAAAGGCAAAATTTTCCCCTTTGCACCCAATCCCACCCCATTCCAATTGTTCTAGAACATTATACCAACAATTGTCCCCTCCCTCCTAAATCACTTCCCTCTCTGTACAAACATACTGCTATTACTCCCATCTTTAGGTAATCCTGTGCTTAGATTTGCTGCTCCCTCCAGCTACAACACCATTTCTAAACTCTCCATTTTAGCAAAACTTTTTGAAATAGTTGTTAATACTTTCTGTCTCCATTGCAGACCCGCCCATTCTCTCTTAAATCCATTCTGATGTGCTTTCCCTTCCCCTGTCTGTCCGAACTCATCCAGTTCACCAGGACACATCCAATAGTAAAACCAATGTGCAATTCTTAGCTTCTCATTTTATTTCATAAATTAGCAACACTTGATATTCAGACTCCTTTATCAAACACTATCTTCAGTTGGCTGTCATTTTGTTGTGGATTCCTGGTATTCCTCTGATCTCACTTGAGATACTCTTTCTCAGTATACATCCTGGATTTCTTCTCTTCTCCCTGAATTTGTAATATTAAATACCCCAAAGATCTATCCTTAGATTTCTCCATTTTTGCATTTGTTCTGTTGATGATCCTAGTGAGTCTTATGACTCTAAATAAAATTTATGTATTACTAACTCACCAAATTTAGATCTCCAGCTGAACTCTCTACTCTGAATCCTAAACTTACTTATTTGACTTCCTACCTTAACATATCCAGTTGGACGTCTAAAGTCAAACATGTGTCTCATCTGTCTCCCCAAAACCTGTTTAATTTTTTAACTTCCCAGTCTCACCTGATAGAAACCCTATCCTGCAACTTGAACATTTCTCTCATGTCTTCTATTAAATCAATCATCCAATCCCATGGCTCCACTATATATCCAGAACTTAAATGATCCACACCTATTCCTGCTCTGCAGTGATGCTGCATTATATAGCTTCCATGAAAGCATGATCAATATGAATAGTGCCCCCACGAGTTGTTCAATAAATAACTTGTAAGGTTATTTGCAACAACCCTGACTCTTGACATCACCTCTTCTGACTCTCCCCCTTTCCTAATTCCTCTCCAAAAAGCAATTGAATTCTTATTCTTCCTAAAAAATACCTGAGGAGCTTTTAACTCAGAGCAATGTATGTACTGTCACCTCTTCCCCAAGTTATCTGCATGGCTTAATTCCTCATGACTTCAGATCTTGATTCAAAATATTACCTTTTCTAGGCAGCCCTCCTGAATAATCTGTTTACTATTGCAATAATCTGTTTACTATACGCCTTCAAACCTCCCCTTTTCTCTGCTTTATTTCTCTCTGTAGCTCATAGCATCTTCTAATATATTGTGTAAATTACTTACTTATTTTGAGTGATCTTGGTCTCATCCCATTAAAATATATGCTTCCTGATGGCTAAGATCTCTGTCTTGTGTTGACTGATATATTTTCAGCACCTAGAATGGTTTCTAATACATCATGTAGGTAATAAATATGTATTGCATAAAGAAAATTAATGAACCGAAATGTATTGAACATTTTGATTGTCAATAAAGTAAGAATTCTAACCACAATAATTAACAAGGCAAATGCCTAATCAACTACATTTCATACAATGTGAATGAAGACTTTAATTTTTCTGTTAGTTCCATTTAGGCAACAAAGTAGACCTTCAGCAGGATCAAGAATATTAAAGGGATGAGTCTCAATTGCTCAAAATAGCTCTACTTAGGATCAGAAAGTTCACACTAAAGAAGCAACACCATTGCTATGCTATTTCTTTTTCAAAAGAAAAATCCATTTGTAACACAGAGCTCTCCAGAGATTTGTCACCATTTACTAGGCTTCAGTCCAAAAAGTGTCAGGATTGACCCAGCCAATTTCCAGGGTCACATCGTCATTGCTTTTATCACTTATGAAAACAGAAGACAATTTCAGTTCCCAAAACACAGTGGAAAATCAATAATTCTAGGGTCATTCTCAAAGTTGACAATATGATTCCAAGTCCTTATTAAAAGAAAAATAGATAATAAGATCTATTTTCTTTAACACTAGTGCTGCTTCCTAGGAGTGGTGTACATAGGAGTACAAAATAATACTTCAAGTTCAACAGGATACTGTTTAATGCATTAGAATTTTACTGAAGAAAACAAAGTATATCCATATATGCAGTCATTATTTTATTTATTTTCCTTTCATATTCATTTATTAAATGTCTATGATTAATTTATTTAACAACTTTTTTACTTATCACTTTCTTTAAAAATATTTATTAAATACCAACAATGTACCAGGAATGTTGCTACGTGCTGGGGATATAAAATTATCCTACGTGTGTTGGGGGTTGGTTTCATAAGCAGTATCTCCTGAAATGCAAACATAAGGACATAATAATAGGAAAAATGCCATTTGTCTGGCTCTTCATCACCCATGTATCCAGACCTCCATCTACTCTTCAGGTTTCTGTCCAACTATCTGTGGGCAATATGGAGATCTCCTATATGGCCGTCAGCCCATTTTTCTCCTTTTTATCTCTGCCTCCCTATGGTGTATCTATCAGGTCTTCTAAAAAGTGTCTACAGTGACTGACCACAAAATGCAACACCAAAATGCTGCTCGTGCTCAGTCTATGGGCCTTTCTACCTTTGTATGTGATGCCTACAGATTTCTCTGTTCATTTGTTACTATGTGGTCATCATTATGAAGGAATATTACAATGCATGTTGGTACAGAGGCACTTGTGGTCATCCAAATTAATCCATCGGAGCAACATTCCTTTGATAGAATTTCTCCCCTTCTTTATATTACCTATATTATATGGTTTCACCACATGTTGGCCTGTTTTAAATACCTGTGTTATTTATTATTTAAGTAAAAATGCCTCATATTTATTTTCTCTGTATATTACCACCAGCTGTCCAATACATAAAATTAAACAGTCATACATATTACATTATTACATGAGAGTATCCAACTAAACCAATAGATGTTTGCCATATATCAATGAGTTTACTTGAGAAAATATTGAGCAGTGCTTTAGCAAATTTTTCCTCTGTTTTCCTAGAATTTAAACCACTGACATCTCCAATGAATCCTTTAAATCTTTTTTTCTTTTTTTTTTTTAAGATTTTATTTATTTATTTGACAGAGAGATCACAAGTAGGCAGAGAGGCAGGCAGAGAGGGGGGAAGCGGGCTCCCTGCTGAGCAGAGAACCCAATGCAGGGCTAGATCCCAAAACCCTGAGATCATGACCTGAGCTGAAGGCAGAGGCTTTAACCCACTGAGCCACGCAGGCGCCCCTCCCCCTAAACCTTTCATACTTACTACAAAGTAGCAAAAACTGCCCGTATCAGTCAGGATTCCATGATAAAGGCAGAAACTTCTGGGAGTTATTTTAAACAGAGAGAGTTTTTATTCAGCGATTTAAGTACTTCCAAAAACTTTGGAAGGGCTGACGGAGCAGATTCTAGGCTGTATTTCTCAGGGGACTCACAAAGCCAGAAAGCACCGGTTCCCTAAGGGAAAGGCCCCTTCAAAAGCTGCCACTGGAGCTCCGGTAGAAGCAGTAAGTTTCCACTACCTTCCTGCAATTGGGCACCAAATACTGCTTCAGGAAAGCTTCCTGTTTTCCAGATCTCACGTGTCAGCAACAGGGGCTGGGAGCTGCCACACTTTAACATTTGCCCACCTACTGCTTTCTGAAATTTGACCTGAATATTTCTAATTGGCTGAATTGTGTTTGCATAAAAAAGGATAGCTGCAGAGAAGTTTGGGAAATGTAGGATTTTGCTTTATAATCTCTCCAAGTGAAAAGCACTCCAAGTAGATGGGAGCTCCAGTTCAGAAATACATAGTGAAGTCAATTCTCTTTGTCTGTAAAGTGCATCCAATTATTAACTGGGGTTGGGTTGGGCGGGGGTCACAGTAGCAGCAACTTAGTAGAAAACCAAATGAAACATCTACGAATTTAGAAGACTTGGTTAGAATTTTAGCTCTGACATTTAGGAACAGGAGCAAGTCATTTGCCTTCCCTGGGCCTCAGTTTCCACATTTGATAACATTCGGGCCACCTCACAAGGTTACTATGAGGATCCCGTTAGAGGAAAGTGTGGAAACACTTCATGAATATTAGATACTTATCAACTGTAAGCAGATACAGTCGGTGGGAATGATCAAAGAAAAACTAAATGAAATCATTTCAGTTACTATTAGATATTTAGTGCTAAATACATTTTATTTTATTCTAGGCTTTTAAAAATGGCAACCTTATTTTTGTATAGTCTGTAAATTACCACGTTATCTCATTTCTTAGTCAACTGGGAATTTAATATAACTGGGAAAATTTAATCAAGTTAAACTGTAAATATTTGTGTTGTCATACCATAATATCAGATCTTGGATCCTATAAGAGACATTGTTTTAATAAATGATAAATGCAGGGCGCCTGGGTGGCTCAGTTGGTTGAGCTACTGCCTTCGGCTCGGGTCATGACCTCAGAGTCCTGAGATCGAGCCCCACATCGGGCTCTCTGCTCGGCAGGGAGCCTGCTTCCTCCTCTCTCTCTGCCTGCCTCTCTGCCTACTTGTGATCTCTCTCTCTGTATCAAATAAATAAATAAAATCTTTTATAAATAAATAAATAAATAATAAATGCCATATTGGAGTTAGTTTATTCTGTCACTTTTTGTCTACTTTTATAGTTTCAAATGCTTCTTTTATTCACTTTAGCAAGACTTTTAAATCTGTAATTTTTATGATCTTGTATAGGTCTGATGTTTAGTTCACTTTTCAGTTGACCAAGTCTCTGTGAAGGGTGTTTTAAGCTCTAGACAGTAAAGAATGAAGGTTCCTAGTTCAGCAAGCCTCTTGATAACAGAAAAAGAGTTTCTAGGGAAATACTTTTCATTTTGTGTTATCATTTAGATTGAAAAAGCATAAACTCATAATTATCTAGTGTGATTTACTATTTTGATTGAGCTCTGGTTGTCAGTGTGATAAGATGACCTTATGAGCAGTATAACATTGAACCCCCAGAAATCAATAAATATAATAAAATCCTTTTACTGCCCCTTCCTTCCTACTCACTAAATCAATTGCTTTTTACCTTCTGGTTTTTCATGAAAGTTCTACAATTCATTTTACTACCTGTCAAAATTGAAATGTCTTCTTTTTTTTTCTGAGGAGATACAGTTGTTTGATATTTCAATTTTCTACATGATTTTATTTTTCATCCCTTTGTTTCTATGACATTTACATACTTATCTGATGTTCTCGGTCCCAAATTTGGAATAACATATTACACAGGGATAGAAAATAAGGACTGGGACAGCGAACAGTATGGATTATTCAGTTTCATACACTGTTATTTTGCAAATCATGGTACAAGACAATTACAAAACTCCATATGAATCACAAAAAAGTAATGAGAGTATAACAGATTGTTTTCCTTCCTTGCAAATCAGGAGTATTTCTCTCTACATCAGTCACATGAGTTCTATTTACCACATAGAAGACTGTGAACACCCTCAACCTTATATTTCTCCCACGAGGAAGTTCATTTGCCTCTCATACCCGACACATCCACACTGGCTACCTGATGATACCAGTCCTCAGAATGCTTTGTGATGAGGATTCACTGGGCAATATGGAA
The DNA here is from genome assembly GCA_028533885.1 of Nasua narica. Taxonomy (NCBI): domain Eukaryota; kingdom Metazoa; phylum Chordata; class Mammalia; order Carnivora; family Procyonidae; genus Nasua; species Nasua narica. The sequence goes on along the minus strand of CM052800.1, from coordinate 85,806,864 downwards.
CTAAGCCAAGAGAACTAAGGCTTTTCCCACTACACGTCCCCCAGTGATGAGTCAAAGATAACAGTAGTTGCTCGCCCCTCTGGCAGCTTCCAAGGAGTTTTGTTACTGGACTTTTCCAACTTTGCCTTGTATTGAAAATATAAGCTGGAGAAAGTATTTTTCTTCTGCACACACCAAGAAATGACTTTTCCCCAGTGCCTAGCAAAAGACTCCAGCTCATTTTATAGCATTGATTTCATAATACAGACTTTCTACAGAGTCATTTATTGTAATAGATGTTAGAAAACACATCATCTTGGTGAAAGAGAGGTAAATTTGGCTATATGATGACAGTCATTCCATGAAAGGAAAAATGGTGGAGGTTTGCAAAACATTTGGGGCTCATCTTCTGAGCTAGGGAAATACTTTTGGCATGTGGCATGTGACTTAGGCACTGTAGATATTTGATCCAGTCACCATTTGCTTATTATGCCAGACTGAATTCTTTCCCTATGCTGTGTGCCATATAATGGAAAATATAAATAGCAATTGCCAACACTTTTGTGTTCTGTTTATTGATTCAATCAACTTTCATATAATACTGTACACAGGCATTTATAACCTCATTGATGGGATTCAATCCTAGGAGTCTTATAAAGCAGATAATCATTTAAAGGGAGAAATATAAAAAAGGATAAATTAGAAAACTGCAGATCTATATCATGTATCTTGCAATATAATATCATTCTTCAACAATTTTTTTCCATTTTCTCACTTTAAATTTGTATTGTTTTCCTTTAGACTGGACTGTTTACCCAAGGCAAGCATCTCATAGTAAAGTATATGTTTCATAACGAGTAAATTGAGCTGCTATGAACTGAAACCAAGGGAAGAACATTAATTTTGCTTTTCCTTTACCCTCTGTATCCAAAACATCGCTGGGTGTTATATGATATTTGTCCCCTTTTAATTGGATCACCAATAATCAGTCAGCTCTGGGTATCTGTGTTCCCTCTACTCTGCCCTATTGCAGTAACTTCTTAATGCACAGCCTTAATTCGTTTCCCTTTTACTTTTAGTTCATCTTAATGTGTTGTCACTAGGTCCTTCTTCCAAAAACATAGAGCAGATCTCGTCCCCTCCATGCTCAGAGAGATTGCTTATCTATACTACTTAAATGGAATTTATTCCATGTCCTTTAGTTAACAGTAAAAGCTCATTACTTTATAGTTCATACTTACCTTTCTAATTGTCTTCAACATTTTATACACACACACACACACACACACACACACACACCCCTCACATTTGGCACTTGCTCAAGTGACACCGCTTTTTTATCTGAGGAAAGTCCATGTTCTCTTTCTATCTTCCTCCAAAACTTTCTGTATTCAAAATTCACATGCCACATGCCAAAGTATTTACTTGTCTATGAGACCATCAGAGTTCTACAAGTTTATGAGCTGCTGAAAGACAAAGTTCTCTGGTAGTTTTTAGATTTCTTGTACTCAGCATAGAATTCAATGTATACTAAATAATGTTTATGGAAAAAATTTAACTGTATTCAATTGACACTCCATGTGATGATTTTGCTTTCTTTTAGGAACATGGAATACCTATCAACATGGGCTACGCAGTGGCACCACATCACTCAGGGGTCTACCCAGTTCATATTCAGTTGTATGAAGCTTGGAAGAAGGTCTGGGGTATTCAGGTCACCAGCACCGAAGAATACCCACATTTGAAACCTGCACGGTACCGAAAGGGCTTCATTCACAATAACATCATGGTGAGCATATACTGCTGTGTGTAATGAAGGCTCTAAATACCTATATGTGGAATAAATACAAGACATAACTTCAGAGCTCTCTAACATGAATATCATAAGTTTCTAATGTACCATGGTGGTCACTGGTCACACATTAATACATTGTTTGGCTGGTGGCTTGCTTTATAAGCTGTGGGTGGTTTTGCCAAATCCAAGACAACCTCAAAATCCTGAAAATGAATTTCAAATAATCATCCAGGCAGTTTCTCAATTGAAGTTTTGTCTGAGGACCTTATACTTCTGGGAGTTTCTCCTTGTCTTTTTGTTTGGGTAGTCATACTGAGTATTTTCCAGGCAAAGTGTCAGTCTATAGATCAAGAAAATAGCTCCCAAATCACTACACTATCAACAGACAGGACCAAAGAAATAGGATCTGAAAACTAAATTTATCTACTCAGTTTATTTGGGTTTTCAGACACTTAAGAGTATGTTAGGATATTGTTTTCTTATTCTTTCTTTTCCTTGCGTTCTCTAAAAATGGAGGTCAATACATATTTTTTCAGATATTTTGATAAAAAAATAATTGGTTTAAAGATTTTATTTATTTATTTGACAGAGATCACAAGCAGGCAGAGAGGCAGGCAGAGAGGCAGGCAGAGAGAGAAGGGGAAGCAGGCTCCCTGACAAGCAGAGAGCTCAATGTGGGGCTGGATCCCAGGACCTTGAGATCATGACCTGAGCCCAAGGCAGCGGCTTTAACCCACTGAGCCACCCAGGCGCCCCAAAAATATTTTGATGCAACAATGGTGTATCCATTGTTATGAATGAGAATAGAATCAAATGAATTTCACCTAGGAATTTGTTGGTATTCATTGGAATGAAAAAAATATTTGGTATTTTTCACTTTGAAATAAAATAGTCATCTTAAAATGTCCATCTTTAATTCCAGTGCCTTAGGTTATGTTCTCATTATAAGTCGCCTAGATCATAGCAAGGGTCTACAAACTGTTCTCTCTACTTTAAATATTTACATCTTCCCAATCATTGTTCATACTGCTATTAGAATTGTCTATCGATCATCTATCTACCTAATCACTATCTAAAAACAAAGAAAATGCACTAATACACATGCTTAACCACAGCCAGTACTAGAAGACCTCAAAAAGCCTCAGATTTAAATGGAACTATTAATTATGCAAATAGTGGTATTGACATCCATAAAAATCCAGGAGGTATAGAAAGAATTTCTCTTGTATAATTTTGAATTAGAGTGAAAATACCACTTTTCCCTTTATTGAGTTACATGAACATTTGACTATTATGAAATAAAAACATTCATTTTAACAAATATTACATGTATTCATTTAGTTTGAATTTAATACAAACTATTATATAAATTAAGCAAAGAATAAATAAAATTATAGTTACTCTGTTCAATTGGATGCATTTTTCCATTAGATTATAAGCAGTTTATTATTCAGAATCAACTTTTAGAATAAAATTACTTATTTGCTTTCTCTATTGAACATTCAAAGTTGTAACAGAATTAACCACAGAATGTACCAGAAGCAGTCATTAGATGGCTTGACTACTACTGTGACTAAAATTTAAAATTAGAGTGTAGTGAAAACAAAATTTGTAAAAGTGGTAGATGCGATGAAAATGGACTGTTCTGAATCTTAGAAACTGAGTACCATGTAAAAATGTATTTCGGAAGCAAGGAAAGTAATGGCCTAATACCATGAAAAATGTAACTTTGAGGCATCTCTATATTTGAATTAAATTAATCTTAAAAAGGCTTTTATTTTTTGCCAGTCCTTTAACATAACTCAGCTGGTGGATGAAATTTATAGCACTTTGTGAAAATGCTTTAGCCTATGTGTCTTATAGCTTTGATTTGGCAACTCCTTAATATTTACATCATTACATCAATACCAGGTCTTGATTTCCGTTAAGATTTGGCTTTAGCAGCCAAGGAAACTCCAATAGGAAATGATAATTTGCAGACTCTGAAGTCACGAGACAGTGGGGCAGCTCTTATTAAGTATTGTGTGTGCTGCTTTTAAACCCCTTTTCCTCAGGTTCTCCCTCGACAGACCTGCGGGTTGTTCACACACACTATTTTCTACAAAGAATATCCAGGAGGACCCCAAGAATTGGATAAAAGTATCAGAGGAGGTGAACTTTTCCTCACAATCCTTCTAAACCCGGTATGTATTCTATTTACTCTTTTTATGATAACATGAGAATTTTCAAATACTTGTTTCTTTTTGTTTCTATTGCCAATCCTTTCACAAGAATAGCTGGTAAATACTAGCCCTACTAGAAAGAACTACGAGAAGCCGTACTAAAAGCCCTACTAGAAGGGAATTAGACTACATCTCCAAGTTATTCAAGTTTGATTTTTAATTATTATGATCTTCAATCAAGAAAAACACTAATTTGTAAAGAGGCATATGTTGAATTTAACAACTAGGTGTAATATAACATCTCAGTGCTGACTTCCATTTTTGAATTGTGGTAAAGACATAATATGCAGTTCTCTAGCCCAAAATTATCATTCACAATGTCATCAGTGAATGCATATTTCATCCATAAATTGAGCTTGCTTCTGACTCAAGATCTCAGTAGGCACACACAATTCAGTCTCTAAAAATGTAACAATGTAAAATTTAACAATGTAAAATCTCATTGAAAATACATAACTATGTATTATCTTTGTATACCAAGGTCATCTGAGGCCCATTTTAAATATGTTCACTGATTTTCTTTGGAGATCATCAAAATGGAGAATTTGACCCTTTTTTCTCTAATTGTGTCCTTTTATCTTTCAAAGTTTTATAATTTTATGTCCTTTTATGTGTGTAAAAGTATATCAACGTGGAGATATGTTATAATTAGATAATGTTGAAATTATTTCAGCTCTCTGATTTTTCTCCCATAAGTGTTCCTTTTCTGAGGTCTTACAAAAGCAACTCCTCTTTTACATCTTAGTGCACACAAAAAATATGAAGTAGTGGATCAGATGCTGTGCTCACCTTGTTTAATGCAACAAATTTTCACACTCAGAGAAAAAGATTCATGCATTAGACAAAATGACAGCTCAGTTGTCTGTGGTGGAGGTCTGTTTAAATTGAATTATTTAGATAATTTTTCTATGGTATTTTAAATTCCTGAAGAAATTAAATAAAACCTACATTATGTAAAAAATGAAAACTTGCAAATTGGATTAAAGGGGTAGGGAAGTGGGAGTTAAAATGCTTTAAGTATGAATAAATATGAATAATCAAAAAACCTTTCCCTCAAATGGCATAGTTATTGAAAATAAAACAAAATTTAAACAAGATCTGTTGTGTTGGGGTGGCAGTATACTGGCAAAGAGCTTGGAGGTTCTATGATCTTTTGCAAGAAACCATTTCTCAGAGCTTGCTTGGTCTTCAGTAAAATAAGCTAGTTGAGCTAGATATTCTTCAATGTGCCTTAAAGATATCCCTTATGGACATAAATCTGAGATATTCCAATGTTTTGTGTGTAATTCAAACTCACTGACACTTAAAAAGTGTCAGAATCTTCTGTATTTTTTTGGAAACTGAGGTGTGCATGTGAATGTTAATGAAAGCAAATGTGGAAAGCCCTTCTGTTTACCCCTTTCCTCACTAGTTGAGAATTTGATCTCCTCAAAAGCAAGGGTCATTTTTTCATACTGTTATCATTCCAGGGCTACACTCTCGACCCCAAATCTGCTCTAACCATTTCCTAAGGGGAAGTGGATAAGCCTCAGAGCACTGATGATTGCCTCCCCTAAAACTCTTGCCCCCAGATCTGATTGCTATTGCTATAAATTATCTGAATGCTTGTCTACTTGTCATTAAAGAGATGGATTTAAATTTTTTTTTATTTTGAATTCAGTACCATACCCCTCATAAAAGATTGTACAGAGACTTATAGTTGGTTCCTTAAATAAAACGGAAGACTACTTGGCATCTAGAATTTCTACCAAATTTGTGAACTCAGAAAATAACGTTAACTACTGTAAACCTTGCTTAAAAGCATTCACTGTCACACAGATAGATTTTAATTACAGGCGGGACGGAAGAGTGGAAGAAGGAAGTTTCAGAAGTTACCTTGTATCCATTCACAGCTGTGCTTGCTTTATCATTGTGAATTGATGGTGAACTCAATATATGATACATCAGTAAAGGAGAGGCCTGGATAGACACAGCAGAAAGAACAATACTAGAGATGGTCGATAGTGTGGATAATATAGGACATCATAAAGTATGGTAATATGAAGACTGTATCTGACAAAAAGTGACCCACAAAGATGTGAAATTAAAAAAACGATGTTGCTTAAAACATGGACAGTGTATACCCGTAAGCAATCTAGGGAGATACTACTTGTTGGCTCTCTTGGGAGACAGGTACCAGGCAGCATCTGGTGGCACCCATCGAAATAGGGATTAATCCTAGACCTGTGTAAGCAGAGGTTCCAAGATGTATTAGTCAGGGTTCTCCAGAGAAACAGAATCAGGGGGAGGGGGAGGGGAGGGAGATAGATTTGTTATAAAGAGATTTCTCATGTAATTATGTAGCTTAACAGGTCTCAAGATCTGCAGTTGGTAAGCTGTAGACCCAGAAGAATTGATGGTCTAGTTCTAGGACAAGTCCTAAAGACTTACCATAGGCCTGAGAATCAGGAGAGCCGATGGTGTAGTTCCAGTCTAGAGGTTGGCAATATCGAAACCCAGGAAGAGCCAATGCTTTAATCCAAATCTTAGGGCATGAAGACAAACGAACAACATTCTAGCTCAAAGACCATCAGTCAGGAGTTCCCTGTTACTCACAGGATGGTGAGCCTTTTTGCTCTGTTCAGGCCTTCAACTGATGGGATGAGGTCCATCCACATTAGAAAGAGCAAACTGCTTTACTCAGGTGACCAATTCAATTTTTAATCTCATCCAAAACACTCTCACAGACACACCCAAAATAATATTTGAGCAAATAATCTGGTCACTCTGTGGTCCAGTCAGGCGGATGCAAATTGACCCCCACACCAGAAGAGAGACTTAATGTGAATGAAATAGAATGGGCCACAGTGAAAGAGGAGAGGAAGTGGTGAATGAAGAAGCTTGGAATGTAAGCTTAGAAGTTTTTCGTGCATGTGTCCTATTATGAATAGAGAGGCACCTTAGGTGATGGGCTATGGTCAATACACTGATATGGAGGAAAGAAATAGCATGCTTAATTACAGTTTCAGGTTAGATGGTTCCAGCAAGTGTGGCTAGGATGGGAATGGAGTGAGGAAAGACAAAAACAAAAAGAGGAAATACATGTGACACCCAACCCTCCCCTTTGATCTATTCATTTTCTCTAGCCTTGATTCTTTGTCAGAGTAAAAAGTATCTCTTTACTCTTTCACCGAAATGGTGCTCAAGAAAACATCTGAAAGTTCATTGATGTGAAGGTATGCTATTGATATGAATTTATTAATATGCTAACTCTAAGAATATTTGTATTCTAACAGAGCCAGTTCCCAAAGGAGAGGTCTATGATTGCATTTTTTTAGATAAAGTCCCTTGTGAAAGTAAGTATTTATTAGGAAGCATTCAACCTCCATGAAATCACCTGGAGATGACCACTTCCTCTACCTACTGTTCCGTCTGACTTGTAATGTGGGAAATTGATTTTTTGTGAGGACTTATAAGTAGGATAAGTGATCACTAGTGTTAGCATAGGCTCTAAAGATTAAAGGCCAATCCAGATTTAATTTGTTTTTTCATTGATGATCTATACTTTTACATCACAGAAATACTATAGTAATCATATATATGACATCTTTTTTGTATGGTAATTTTCTCAAGGTATTTGTTAAATGATGTATAGATTTTTGTTTGTAGCATTGGGTTTTTTGTATGTTGATGAATGGGTGAATAAAGATATAGACAGCATGACACAAAACTAGCAGTGATAGTAAATACTCCAGATAACATTTACACCCAGTTTTTCTTAGCACATTAGAATGATAGACCAAATCTAACAAGGTGAAATTTAACAGGAAATAATGAAAACCCCCAAAATTATTTTTAAAGAAAATAGTGGTATAATTCCAGCGTTATATAAGGATAAATATTACATAAGAGTAGATTAAATCGGCCAGAAAATTGTATGGGCTGCATCATGACATATTAAGCGCTTTGTCATTGAATTTTCTCAAATACAAATGTTGTAGGAATATGGAATCTACTACTTTAATATCTCATTTAAGGCTAAAAATCTGTGATTCTGTTTTCATTCAACTAGACATGGGTCTAGTTGGTAGAGTTTATTCAACTAGACATGGAGTATATCTCTTTCATTGTAAACATTAAAAAATATGAAGTAGGTTTATGTTAAATATTACAAACTAGCATTATAAATTGGTTATACTCTGTGATTGTAAGGTCAGAGGAAAAGAAGAAAGAATAACTTAACATGTATACAAATACAAGAATGAGACAAAATGGAAAGTAATTCAGTGCTGGATGTATTAAGGGAAATGTATTGAGAAGAAAAAATAATTTCCATCATCAATATACTGAAAGAAATATTACTGCTAGATTTTGCAGAACTATTTTGAATAGATTGGTAGTATCTGAATTCATTTGTATGTAAACATTCTATGAGGCTAATAAAAGCTGGAAAAGTATATGAGGGAATGTCCTGAAATCTCCCTCTCTAGAGTACTTTAAAATAGAATCAACAACTATAAAGTTCTTTCTTATTGCCTTGGGAGTTCATCTGCCTAAAGGAAGGGAACTAGATTAAATAACCTTGAAAAGTTCCACATATAGTTGTCTGTTTTTGTCTTTGTTTTTTTTTTTTTTTTTCTGGTTTATAACTTCCACAACTCTGCTCTGCAATCAAAAAAGCGCAAACCTTTCTGCAGAAATGGACCATAAATACACAGAACAAACTGGTGTTGCCAGTGGGTAGGGAAGGTAGGGGATGGACAAAGTGGGTAAAGAGGATTGAGAGGCACAGGCTTCCAATTATGGAATTAATTGGTCATGAGGATGAAAGGCACAGCATAGGGAATATAGTCAGTTGTGTTATAACAGCATTGTATAGTGACAGGTAGTAGCTATAGTTGCGGTGAGCATAGCAAGCATAACGTATAGGCTTTTCTAATCACTATGTATACACCTGAAACTAACATAACATTGTGCATTAACTATAATTTTTAAAAAAATGATATCATATCACAAAAGAGGTGGTGTGGGGAGCATGAACCAGACCAAGACCAGGGCAGTTTCATTGTCTAGCTTTTGACTTAGGGATTCACATTATTTTGCATTATCCCTTCTAGAGTAGACCTGTATCATTTCTGCACTCAAAAGTCTCTGATATTTTTTTCTTTATGTAATTTCAAGAGTTTTTTTCTTTTCTTTTCTTTTCTTTTCTTTTCTTTTCTTTTCTCCTCTCTCTCCCCCCCCCCTCTCTTTTTGGTAACTCTAGCTGGCATCCTGCTTCTATGCACAATTTAAAATATATTATTATTTTCTGGGATGCCTGGCTGACTCAGTTGGAAAAAGTGTGGGACTCTTGGTCTTGGGGTCATGAATTTGAGGCCTATGTTGTGTGTAGAGATTACTAAAATAAATAAACTTTAAAAAATAAAAAATAAATTAAATTAAATATGACATTATTTTCTAATCTATCATAAAACAGAAAATACAAATTTGGGATATATTTTTGCATCTTGACTCACATATGTTACTCTTGTGTGTTAGATCTTTTGATTGGGCAAACTGCAAAGAACAGAGTTACTTGATTTCCTTCGATACCAATTTGTTTTGCCCAAATGAATCTAACAATTGGAAATTGAATGATATGAGGGTCATTTGAATGGCATTTCAAAAGAATTGCTAGGCATCTGTCCACTTAACATTCAGATAACTTCCTCCTATTTTTCTTAGATTCTATCATGACCTCATCACATATTGATATTTTCCTGCACTGCTTCACACTTGTCAAATACTAACAGGTATTTCCCTGGTGCCGAATCCTTCCTGTATTTTCAATATAATCTTTGTTCAGACAGGAAGAAATATAATTTAATCATGTATGAGGTGAAACAGCTTATACCAGGTAACCCACCATCATTCAAGTCGAGATACTACCCTATAAAATATGCAGCAACTGACAATAATAAAGGAAGGCTGGAGTCTTATCAGATGGTGTCATCGGTAACTTCAAAAGCTTGAAATGACTGTGCTCTATCGGATTTAATTTTTTTTAACTCATTTTAATTTTGTGCTACACAAAGAACAATACGAAAATAGAATTTTCTAAGTTTCTTAGCAGATACGCTTAAAAAATGTTCAGATTCTAGAATGTTTTAAAATGGGAGTACTGGAGCCAAGAAATCTGTTTTCCAAAGTTCACAGTAGTATCTAGACTCACTAACCCCTGCCTGTATTTTGGTCAATTGCAAATTAGAGTGAAGAAAAAATATGTGCCTGAAAGAGCGGTGTACTTGAAATTGACAGTAGAGTATAATGGAACTGCAATGATATACTTCTCCATGTGCTGTCTGCTGAACTTTCATACACAGAGGCTGCTTAATGAGCTTTCCTTCTTCACGTATATCAATCTCCAAGTTTGTGGAATCTAATAGCAGGTGCAGTACATTTTGGATTAGTGCTGGCTCTTAAGACAAAGTAGAGAAAAGACAGCTGTAAGGCATAGGAAAACATTAACATGAATAGCCTGAACCAAACTTTAAGTTCTCTTAGTGCTGAAATAATAACGAATCAGACATGTAAGATAGTTCTCAGAAACATATTTTAGGAGCAGCACAATAGAAAATGCAAGAAACATCCCAAGTCTATTTTGGAGCATATATAAAGAATGACTGATTACCTATATCAAGACATCCAAGTATTCTTTGATGATTTTGATTTTGATTTCCTATAAGTGCCATGCTCTAATAGAAAACTTTAGCAATCAAATAGCATTTCATATCGAACGAAGCAATTACATATTCTGCCAAACTATACTTCTCTACAAAACAATATGTTAATAATTCTTACTCGCAGTCATGGGAGATTTTTACATGTGTTCCAGCACTGTTTATTTAAAACAAACAAACAAACAAACAAACAAACAAACAAATAAATAAATAAATAGACTGTTAACTACTCTACTATAGGGAAATCTGCTTCTTATCTGGGCAGGGATTTTGAAGCAATTAGTGTTCCTGGAAGCTGTGGGGCATACAGCCTGGAAGACCCGCCACCAACTGTGAGAAGAATGGACCCCTGTAGTGTATATAGATTGTGGAAAATTCTATTTCCACTCACTGAAAGATCTACAGTCACCTCTCTTTTTCCTTTATCTTTTTTTTTTTTTTCCGTAAAGATTTGCAGGACTAACCTTTACAAAAGGACATAAATCACCACTTCTGAAGTGATTCACACTCACAGCAGGGACTTTGTAAAATCTGAGTCACCTAAGATCCCTGGCTTCACTATGTATGATATTATTCTTCCCATTCACACCAAAAATCTGGATCAGAGTTAGTACAGGGATCTAGACAATGTGAAGAAATTTTGCTCTTTTCTAATTTGAGGGTTAATGCAGTTTTTGTTTAATTTTCCACAGTAGGATTTCCACAGAAATTAGAACAGAATATTTTTGTCTCCTAGACCTGAACTCTCTCTTCATCAAATAAGAGGAAGATTGCTATTATTGTGTAGACATGCTTCTTTCTGATGCAATGGCTGCTACAGATCCTGATGGAATATAATTTACATTCATACATATATATTTCTAGACCACGAACAAATCCATAAAATTGCTTTTTTTTTTTCAATTTTGTTTCCCTAGAAAAATAAATGAAAACAGCAATATTTTATTGGGGAAGTCTATTTCATCTAGCGTAACTGGATAATTTAGTTTTCCCAAAGCATGTTATGAAAGGTGGTGGAGTAGCTCTTTAGCATAAATAAATTTTCAACAGCAAAAATACAACCTCCTATTTATGTGGATGTTAGTCAATAGTAAACCTTTTTTCTCCTTTATTTTGAAGCTTATAGTATGGAAGTATTAAGTGCGTAGTGCTCTTGACATTCAGGGATAGTTTGGAAGCAAAATCGATGAATTTGTAGTAATAAGAAAAAAATCCTCCCTGTATCACTGTTTATATGGCTTAGTGGGTTGGTGGAATGTAGGAAAGTAAGTGGATTTTGTAGGACTTCGCAAAACTAAAATTGAAAATGTGTGCTTTTTTCACTTCATTCCTGATTTTATCATCTCTTCCACAAACTGTGTGACACCTAAGTATTTCAATATGTTCCTTTTTCTTCATGTTTATTTTTTCTAATTTTGAAGTGAGGTAGAAAGACAATTTGTATCACTTTACTTTATTTCACTTTGTTTATTCCTCCTTCATTTTCCTCTGGCTATTCCAAGGAGTGAGATAATGGGAAAATAAAAATATGAGCTCTTTCCTAAAACTTGTTGGTTTTTTCATATTTTTTTTTTATTTCTGGAGACCAAATTATTTAGCCTCAATTTTCCATTACTGGTTACATACTGATAGGAGTATTTATGTAAAAACTTAACTTACTGGTATCCATTGAGGAATCAAAAAGAAAAGTTCTTATAATTTCTATCCCTAGTTTTATCAGCAGATGGCTAAAAAGGTTCTATCACTAAAGTTAGCTTGAGTTCATATTTATTTGCTAAATGTTTATTTGAGATTGACCTAATCTAAAGTGTAAGAATTATTGATAAATATAATTGGAAATCTGGTACTTAATTTATAATGAATTATTACAGTGTCAGGTGTTGCTTAGAGGCCAAACGCCTACTTTTTTCTATCTCAATCATTTCATTTCTTCTTTTATTTGATTTTTTAAGATCGTCCTGATGACACTATCAAATAGTTCTAATGTGTTGATATTCATAAATATGCATAACTCAGTCAAGGAATGCATGGGAATGCTTCTCCAGGGGAGCTGATCTTTGAGTGAGCTGAGCCTTAGTAGAGAACCACCAGCCAGATGAGGTGGCATGGTGGGGCTGTGGAGTGGGAGTATGCAGTAGGAGACTTTCTAGTCAGAGAGAAGAGATTAGTGGAAGAGGGTAAAATAGCCATTGCAAGTTTGGGAACTGTAAATATTTGGGTTTCGTAGGAGTACAAGATGAAGATAAAGTTCTCAGAGTAGGTTAGAGTAAGATCATAAAAGTTTTGTATGACATGGTAAAGTTTGAATATTATTATTCTGTTGTAGGAAGGGAAGGAATTGGAGCACGGGAGTGACGGAATCAAATATTAACCATTATTTGTCATTCTAGCTGACATTTCATGGTCTGACCTATATAGAGGACATTAGTATATACTCCTCCTTATGCTGACAGTACTTCCTGCCTCCATTTCACTCTTTATCCCTCAGATTTCATCTCTACTGTCTCTTCCTCACCTAGGCTTTAGGTGAGGTTTAGGACATGACACAACAGCTACATATCCACATGGAGCCGCATACGCAATACTGCTTGCAGTGGTATCTTTATGTTTCGTGAGTACTCTCTTCCTCACCTGTGCTATATGCACCCCCAGGCAGGAAGTGTTAGCTTAAGAGGTATTTGTTGAGGGGCACCTGGGTGGCTCAGTTGGTTAAAACCTCTGCCTTCTGCTCAGGTCAGGATCTCAAGGTACTGGGATTGAGCCCCGCATCGGGCTCTCTGTTCAGCGGGGAGCCTGCTTCCCCCTCTCTCTCTGCCTGCCTCTCTGCCTACTTGTGGTATCTCTTCTGTCAAATAAATAAATAAAATCTTTTTTTTAAAAAAAAGAGGTATTTGTTGAGTAAACCCATAAATGAACATTATAGCATCACAGCTGCGTTTGTCTACCTAACGTGTTGTTTCACACAAGTTGTTAGAGTGGTGCCAGAAGAAAAAAGAAAGGAAGGGAGAACAAGTGAGTAGAAAGGAAAGTAGAGGGAGGCGAGAGGTGACAAGGAAAAGAGAGGGAGAATATGGAAAGAAAAGGAAGCAAGGGAAAGTAAGGGAAAGAATCAAGAATGGGAAGAAGACAAAAATAGAAAGCCATTCCTTTCTTTTTCATCAAATTAGATGGGCTGCAGGAATGTAACTTATCTAGTAACCGAAATTCAAAAGATCTTATTTTATTTTATTACTTTTATTAATTATAAAAAAAAGTCATATAATATTCCTAATGCTTCAAAATTTCTCTGTTTGTAAAATGGGGAAAATAATGTTGGTTCCCTTATTGTTTTTCACAGATAGTGTGAAATTTCATAAAAAATAAGTGCTTTGATTTTTCAGGGAAAACATAATTTGGTTAGAATTCTTATTTGAAAAAGTAAAAGTATATCTCATTTTTATTATCAAATGATATTTGAGGTGTGTTAGCAGCATAAACTCCAGGTTTTGTTTACAGTTTGAATTTTGCTTGATTGTTTCGCCCTGCTGGAATACATAAATCTGGGGATAAAGACATTCTCTTTCTTTTTTTTTTTTTTTTTAAAGATTTTATTTATTTGACAGAGAGCGATCACAAGCAGGCAGAGAGGCAGGCAGAGAGAGAGGGAGAAGCAGGCTCCCTGCTGAGCAGAGAGCCCGATGCGGGGCTTGATCCCAGGAACGTGGGATCATGACCTGAGCCGAAAGCAGAGGCTTTAACCCACTGAGCCACTCAGGGGCCCCAAAGACATTCTCTTTTTATCAAGGCTTTTAGTTCATTATATGTTTTGCTCCTGAAAACATTTTTTTAAAGATTTATTTATTTATTTATTTATTTATTTGTTTGACAGAAAGGGAGAAAGATCACAAGTAGGGAGAGTCAGGCAGAGAGAGAGGAGGAAGCAGGCTCCCCACCAAGCAGAGAGCTCAATGCAGGGCTGGATCCCAGGACCATGAGTTCATGACCTGAGCCGAAGGCAGAGGCTTTAACCCACTGAACCACCCAGGTGCCTCTCCTGAAAACATACTTGGTTGTGATACTTTATTGTGCTTTCTGAGCTATTTTTAAATGATAGCATTTCTATCATTCGTTATTCCAGTGAAACAAATTGAGTCATCAAATGCAGTGCTTACTTGGCCAGTCAAGCCTGCTTTTTTAATTTGGTTTTGGTGTTGCCAAAACACCTCAGATGTTTTTGTCAAAGGTTTGTGGTTTTATGATTACTGTTGCTGATTATATTATTATTAACAATAAAGAGGTTTCCAGAAACACTAGGTCCATACTTTTTTGATACTTTCTAGTGAACATTGTCCATTGTGGAAATTTTGCTCAAATGAAGACTATATAGAATTAAAGCAATTTCTGTCTTTAGTACATAAAAGTTAATTATGCAAAAAATGGAAGATCTTGGGCGCCTGGGTGGTTCAGTTGTTAGGCGTCTGCCTTCGGCTCAGGTCCTGGTCTCAGGATCCTGAGATCCAGCCCCCATCGGGCTCCCTGCTCATCGGGGAGCCTACTTCTCCCTCTCCCACTCCCCTGCTTATGTTCCCTCTCTTGCTGTGTGTCTCTCTGTCAAATAAATAAATAAATAAAATATTTTTAAAAAAGGACCATCTTCCCAATTGTTACATAATTATAGATAATTTAGATGAACTGGTTGAACTCAATAGAAATAAGAAAACCCAATCCCACAGACTAAATAGAAAACTCTAGGCTGGATTTCATTGCTTCTCACAAAGGGAAAGGGTACTCTTCATGTCTAGAATCATTGATCCTATAGATCTCTCTCCACTGAACTTCACACCTAACAGAACAGTCAGCGTTCAATTACCTCTGTGAAAACATTAACTAACCAAGAGATTTAGAAGTAAAGAAAAGGTTGAGTTCTTGTAAACGGCAAGTTCACAACTGCCAACATCCTTTAGAACTATGTGAAAATTACTAGCTTAAACAATGTAAAAGATTCCAAGCATGAAGTGTTTCCCTGATTTATAATTGTCATTTTTAACACAATTTAAGATATCCAATAATGGCATTCAAAGTATAAAGTATAAGTAGCAGAATTTTGCTCCTACTTGAAGCTGTTATTATATTCACTTAAATTCTCTTTCACACACAGGTACACATTCAAATCAAATGTGAATAAAAGATGTGACTTGAAAATTGCCATCCTCCTGAAATTTCTTTTCAGAAGTCCATTCTGTAGTTCACTTAAACAACTTGCTCAAGCAATCAAATCTATATAGGCAGAGCTTTCTACATGGGCTGAGATGTTACGCTCATAAACACAGAGTTTAGGAATTATGAGCTATTTAGAGAAATAAAAAAGAAACTTAAACACATCACATTGCCCCAAATTGGAAGTAGCTTTTATTCCTATCTTTTGCCAAATGCTTCTTTAAAAAGTATATGCTATAGCATATAATGACTCTTGAATCTTTAGTGATTTAGATTTTGAAAAAAGAAACTCATCTATAAGCAAGCACAGCCATACTGATTCACAGTGCAAGGAAACATTGGTTGAATTATTATGTTTTGGAAATGACTTTCTAGTGAGTAAGCAAACTCCCAGTAACATCAGGACACCTTACTCTTACAAGATGTGCCCACAGTATGTCCTATAAAATATCTATTGAATGAATAAGTCCATCAGTAAGTACTGCCAACCCTACTTCTGAAATACATCCCAGTTGGTGCTTTTCTTCTTTCCATCTCCGCAGTGAGCCTACAAGACAGTGGCTCTGTTAGCTCTCTCCCAGACAACTGCTACCATTCCAGTTACATGGAATCCATTATCAGTCACAATGATGTTGTTAAATGCAAAATAAAGCATTTCACAGCGATTCTTAAAGGCCTCCATCTCATTTAATCTTAGAATAAAATTCAAGTTCTGACCCATGACTTGACCATCTCCTCTGCACTAATCAAAGTCTGTTCTGTTCTTTACTTACTACACTCCAACCACACCATCCTTATTTCTGTACAGTCTTAAATATGCCAAGGTTGTTTGTCCACCAGGGCTTTTGTGCTTCTGGTACTTTGCTTGGAACAAGTGGCTTCCGGAAATTTCTTTTTTTTTTTTTTTAAGATTTTATTTATTTATTTGAGAGAGAGAGAGAGCGAGAGAGAGCATGAGAGGGGAGAAGGTCAGAGGGAGAAGCAGACTCCCCACGGAGCTGGGAGCCCGATGTGGGACTCGATCCCGGGACTCTGGGACCATGACCTGAGCCGCAGGCAGTCGCTTAACCAACTGAACCACCCAGGCGTCCGCTTCCGGAAATTTCTAAGTCTAATTTCTTCTGCCTCTCATGTCTCAGGTCGAACGTCACTTCCTCAGAGAGTGGTTGCCTGCCCCTTTATCCAGTAACCGTCTATCACTTAAATGTCTTATTTTTTCATGGCATCAACTGCTCTCTGAAGCTATCCTGTTGACTTACATTTTCACCATCTGTCTCTTTCCCCCAATTCTACTTCCTGTTTTACACAACCAAGGGCTTACCCCACATTAGCTCCAGGAGTGCAGTAACACTTACTTTGGGGTGGAGGATGGAGGTAGGATACAACAAGCATAGAGATGGCTAAACCGCTTGATTGTTAACCAGTGTATATCCTGGATAGATGTCTTTGTGAGCTTTAGAAGTGCTCTTTAGCCAAAGATTTGAAATGTTAATGTCCAATTGAAAACACTTCTGTATTTTGATCACTGTCTGCTTGTTTGTTTTGGCACACGCAGAAAACTTTGTAATTTTTATGGGAAACAACATATACTTGAAGTGCTTTATGTTTATGCAAATTCGACTTACAGTAATATTTTATTTTATCTTACCAAACTGGTTACATTAATGTCTGCCTAGAGTTAGAAAAATGTAACTGGGAATAATTTCCTATGAAACACAAATCTAGGGGCTCCTGAGTGGCTCAGTCAGTTAAGTGTCTGCCTTTGGCTCAGGTCATGATCCCGGGATCCTGGGATCGAGCCTCCCATTGCATAGGGCTCCCAGCTCAGTGGGGAGCCTGCTTCTCCCTCTCCCTCTGCCTGCTGCTCCCCCTGCTTGTGCTCTCTTGCTCTCTCTCTGTCAAATAAATAAAATCTAAAAAATAAAACAAATAATAAAATAAAACAAATAAACACAAGTCTAAATCTGAGATATGAAGACATAATCTGTAAAAATTCCTGTGATACCCAAGCCATCTTCAATACCCACTCAAATATTGACACCTATTACTTCTAATATGATGAAGCACTCTTTGTTCTATTTATAGTAGATAGTTGGCTTGTACTTATTCAGTGCTTACTATACTTAATATTCCAAATGATTTACACGTGTTAACTCATGTCATCCTTCCAAAAACCATAGGAAGTAGATGCTATTATTATCTCCATTTTCTAAATGAGAAAACCATCCAGAAGAAGTTAACTAATCTAGTATCATGCAGCTAGAGATGGGGAACTGCAAGTTTGACTTAGGAAGTCAGGTTCCAAAGCTCTCACTCTTTTCACAGCACATTTTGCTGTCTCTCCTAGTCAGACAACTGTCAAAATAGTAATATAACTTGAGAAAAATCTGTCTCTTTGAGGGAAAGTGATCTTAGCAGCAATAACTGTACTCCATCAACTTCCAGGGTTGAATAGGTTTGTGTAATTGCAGAGGTATATATACTTTTCAGAGTTTTGGGCTCACATCAAAGCTGTAACCTCCTTGATTCATTCAATTAACACCTACTAAATACTATTAGTGTATCAGAGAAATAAGGAAACAAGGGTACAGTCCGCATAGACTGGTGGAAGAAATAAACATAAAACAGAGAATTTGGATAGAATTTGATGAACGCTATTTTAAAAAGGGATGGAGGGGTGCCTGGGTGACTGTCAGCTAAGCATCCAACTCTTGGTATCAGCTCAGGTCTCGATCTCAGGGTGGTGAGTTCAAGCCCCAAGTTGGGCTCCACACTCAGTGTGGAGTAGTGAGTGACTTTTGACAATGTGACTTCTGAGCTGGACAGAATATATAGACAGAGTATATACTAGACAGAGTATATAGAATTTTGACTGTCATTAAAGGCGAAGGTGTTTCATGCTGACAGGAAGCTAATGAGCTTCAGGCATATATGGAAAGAACAATAGAAACAGAGATAAGAGTGAAAGGAGAGAAAGAGGCTGACAAAGGCCTTGGGGCTACACTGTACCAGTTTTTATGGGTCATATATAAGGGCACTCGAGTGGGTGAGTGACTTTGTTTAGAAACAAAGTGAATATTCTTATTCTTATTATTCAAGCTATTCCTTCAAAATGGTGATCTTCCTTGAGAAAGGATATTTTTTTCTTTCATCAGACTATGACTAATTTGGTCCCTTGTTAGAACCTTCCAAAAACTGTCCTCAACTCAACAATAAAACAAATCTTCTTAGTCCATCTCTCACACTCGGGGTGCTGGTAGAAGCAGCCATGGTTTGTATGTGTTATCCTTTCCTCCAGGCTGTCTTTGCAAAATGAACAATCTCGGGACTTCAGAAGATTAGGCTTTTTAAATTACTTTAATACTTCGTAACAGTGGAAACACTGCAGTTTTGAACCCATAGTCTTTGCGGGTATTTTCCTGTTTTTCCTTTTCTATTTTCTCTCTTTCCTTTTTTTCTTTCTTCACTTCCCTCTTTCTCTTTGTTTCTTTACTTCCTTCCTCCCTCCCTACCGCCTTCCTTCTTTTCCTTCCCTTTCTCCTCCCCTCCTCTTCCCACTTTCCCCATTTTCCTTCTCCTTCCCCTCTCTTCCCCCTCTACCCTCCTTTTCTCTTGTTCTCTTTAATAAGCAGTTCAGGTCATTATTTCAGGTCATTATTTCTAGAAGTCAGTTCTTAAGACTTCGTCCCTAAGAGAAATGACTTTTTATCTTATAATTCAGTCATGAAAAGAAGGGTTGTAATTCTTTGCATATTTTGACTGTTAACAAGTAGATGATTATAAAAGAAGAATGAATTTAATATCTAGTATATTACCCTAACTTCTAATTTGACTTATTAACCTCATTGCATACTACCTGGTATCAGTGGGAAGAAAAAAGCGAGCCATGAAGAAATAAAAAATCTCTAGATTCCCTCCTAGTGTTATGACAGCTTTGTGATTTTGTTTTTAGCAGACTGAGCAGAGAGGCCACAGAGGAAATGCTAATTTGTGATTGCTCAAGAACCCCTGAGAACAGGGTGAGGTTAGTCAGAACGTTTGCCATTAGGGGTTCTCTTACCAATTCTCTGAAGAACGTTGCTTTTAATATTTATATCTAGCACCTTTGCTAAGCAGCATGTTATTCAATTTCTCTTCATTTTAAAAAAATTTTTAGGATGGTGCCAGTTTAATATTTTAAGTGAAAATAAAAATGAGATCAACATCTGTAGCAAAAGAGGAAATAGGAGCGGACATAAAAAATGTCCTTATTTCCACATGCCACTGCCTTGTGTTCAAGTAACCTATTCTCTGTTCTCTGTCTGGCAATGCCAGGAGTGAAAAAGAAGTTAATGAAACATTAAAGGGAAACAAGCAGTTGCTCTTGCTTTTCAAAAGATAGTGATTAAAAGCATGTACTGGAAAGTCAAGTACTCCCTACCTCAATTTCCTGCTGCCTCAGCTTTAACATCATAAGCAAATTGCAAAACCTGAATTTAGTGCCATGACTGTTGAAGTTTCAAGGAAATATTGAAAAAAGGGTACTAATTCTGAAAGGAAGATTGTTACCTCATTAAAAAGTAAAGTGTTCCCCATAGTTTATACATAGTCACCAACCTGTATTTAAAGTATTAAACTATCTTATTATTTCTCTCTTATAAATGGTGAAAAGAAATTCCCTGCAAGGCAGTGGTATCTAACATTTTTAGATGTATACCATATCAATAAAAATGATTTTGAACAAGTATCCACAAAATACTCCTAAATATTTATTTGTATATAAATTAAATTCATTCCATTGTGCCAACACATTACTATACCACATACATTATATCGAGATGCAAAATAAGTACAAATAAAATTGTAATGTTTTCTTGTGGAGATGAGTTTATTAACCCTGCTGGCGTTCTTACATGCTGTAGACCACTGCAGTAGCAGATTGAAAAGCTAATTAAGAGACAGAAAAGTATAGTAAATGTGCAAAAGAAATTTTACATGTTATTTTGTATATTTTGTATATTCTTCTAACCTTTCTTTAGTATCAGGACGAAATCATGCAATACCTTATAAGCCATGGAAAAGGCAATTTACTCCTCATATTATTATAAGTGTGTTTTTATATTTTTACAAGGATTTTATTTATATAGGTGTGATGGAGCCCTTGGAAGCTTTTGAATAGGGATCTGATACAATTAGATTATGTTTTGAAAGAAATAATCTGGCTGCCAAATGGAGAAGAGTCTCAGGTCAACCTGTGTGGAGCAAAGATACCAATGAAGAGGATACTTTAAGGCAGAATTTAATGCTCAGACTAGGCAGTACTTGTGGAGGTAGTGAGACATAGTCGACAATAGAATACATTTCATTGGTGATGGATTTGATGTGTGGTGTGGTAGAAAGAGAAGTCAGTGATGGCCCAAATGGTTTAGCTTGAAGAAGCAGATGGGATGAAAGTGTATTTACTAAGATGGGGAATATTGAAAGAGGAGCCAATTTGAGGAAGGGGTTATCAAAAGTACATTTACTGATAAACTGAGTTTGGGAGATACTTTCGGCATCCAAAATATTAGTCATTTGGCTAAATGATTCAGCAGTTCAGGAGATTATAATAGTGAGATATATTGGCATCAAGATGTCATATAAAGCTGTAGGAACAAATCAACAAAATCATAGATTGAATAACATGTAAAATGTCTTTCTCATATTTAGGAAAATTATCCTAGACACTGTTATTTCTTATTAGTAATTGCAAGGAAAATCATCTCATTTTCTCTAGGACAAAGAACAAGCCACTATCCACACACACAAACCCCCTCCTTTGAGTGACTATCATAGTATTGAAATACGATAATGTTTTAGGACCTCTTTTTCTCTAATAGAAATGTTCATTTCCTGAAATGGCAATTCTGAGAAATTAAGGACATGGATGATTGAGACGAGCTTTCCATTTATGCTCACATAATACAGTTTATGCCTCATTGGATACCTTTAATTTTCCCCCTATTTCTTTACCACGCTTTTGAGTGGGTCTGAAGAGAACATGCTTTGACATATTTAAGGCATCCTGTGACAGAATCTGTACCCATGATCATATCTCTTCAGTGTCCACGAGGTCTCATAGTATCTTTTTCCAACTCATCTTTCTTGCTCTCTTGCCATTTGGACAATAAAGAACCAGCTCATAAATGTTTAACGGACAAGATAAGCTAATAAATACTTCTTGAAATATCATCCTCTTACAATAGTCAAAGAATTATCTGTACTGGAATAATTCCTTATGCCAACCAAGAAGAGCTCTCTATAAAGCCAAACTGTTTAAGTCAAAATTAAAAATAAAATCTACATTTCAAATGAGATATTAGCAATTCTTCTGGCATTTTAATGATACATCTTGCTACTCATCTCAATAACCTTTTAATTTCATACTAATGCATAAAATTGTCTTTGCTAACGAATAAGGATTTATTCAAGGAAATTGGCGATATCTTAAATTATAAATTCTTGACCTGCCATTGAATTAATCTAAGTTAGAAATTTAGCTTTCCAATAAGTCTCAGTGGTTGAGAATTTTTAAACCTCTAACCCTGATGCCATGTAATGATTTACTACAACTTCTTCATTGATATGCTTTATTTGTAACTGTCATAATGATTAAAGGTAAACTTTTTTTTTATTATTATTATTGGCTCTTGTTTCCTTTTCATTGAAGGATATCACTGTTTAGGAGCAGGTGATTTTTTGATTAGGTGAATTTTGAAAATAATATATATATAAGTATTCTTTAGTTGTAGTGTTTGGATCAATTTGGCATTTTATTTTGATTAAGATATTGGTCAATGGCATGATTTTGAGGTAATAGAAAAATAATTCGTCCATTCCAAGCCTTATATTTTATAACACATGTTTCATAAAATTTTCCCTTATGTATATTTAAACCTAATAAATGAGAACACTTTTCATGTTAGTTAATTAAACAATTTTAAAATATATTCTCTAAGCCTATGGTTTACTTTCTTTACTATAATTGTGAAAGTAGAAAATAATGTTAATTTGAAATTGCTTCAGAACAGTAAAATTACAGAATTATAAGCATTAGTTTATAGTTCTAAGAAAAAAAGGCTTGAAAAGTTACTCTTTGTGTGTGTGTATATGTGTATGTATTAACGTGTTTCTGGATTTTGCTCTATTTTTCTGAGTTTAATTATAGTAGGGAGAAACTTTAACCTCAGATAACAAAAAATTATTGTCTAAGTCCAAATATAATAATTCATACTTGTACCAGTCTCCTGCAGCTGTTACCTATTAAAATGTATGTCATATTGAGCAAAATGTAAGGGTCAAATATTTTATATTTAACAAATTCTATGTAATTTAAAAACAGGTTAGCATAATTTTTTTACTGTCCCAGAAAAGAATTTAATTCAACTGAGTTGATTTAAAGTGTTTAAAAATATGCATTTTTTCCTTAATAATAGAGGTATTAAATGCATGCTTACTTAGGACAATGTGAAAAATAAAAGGAAATAAAACAAGACAAAATTCACCTACCTCTTGCCACAATTAACATTTTAAAGTACTGGAAAGTGCTTTTTAAATATGTCTAATCATAGAATATATAGTTTATATCTTGAGGATGAGGATTTTCCGCTGACAGAATTATTTTTTTTTTCCGCTGACAGAATTATTTAAAGTTATGCTATGAATGTTATACTATACACTAAAATATGACTTTGGCATTATTCACTTGCTCATTCTCCTGCTGTCGTATATTTCTTACCAGTATTTCTCCTTTAATTCATCTTCTATACATCTGCCAGAGATATATCTTATGTTAAATAAAAATCTTTTCATACCATTCCTTTCAAAATCATCGAATGATTCCCCTTAAAGTCCAAACTTCCAAGCGTAGATGCACATCTCTTCTCAGTGTGAATCTAGTCAGCCCTGGTCTCCACCATACCAATGACTACAACATCCAGCCATGTGGGTGTTGACTGCTTCCCAAGGGTCTTTTTCACTCATGCCTGTAAGATAGGGCCTATGCTCTCCCCATTCCCTTGTTCACTTTCTTTACCTTTTTCCTCTTTCCACTCAGTTTAAGTGAGACATCCTATTTGAAGACCTCCAGACTACCCCCACACCGGGTCAAGTTAGTTGCTTTTCTTTAAGCTCCCATACTAGCTTGCATACGTTTCTAACTTAGCACCTATCATCATCCCTTTTAACTTGTCTGTTTAGAATGTGAGCAGTTTCTGGGCTTTTTGCATACAAAATTATTTTTTGCTTTACCAATAACGCAACTTAGTGCTTATAAATGAATATTTAATTAAAATAAAAACTTTTTTTTTTAAGAATTTTCCTGTGTACTAGGCATTGGTACTCCCTGTCCTTTTGTCCAAATTAAGTTAATTTGTATTAACTTAATTTCATCTTCAAAATAACTCTTTGAGAGAGGTGCTATTATTTACCTTTATTTTTAAATAGATGAAGAAACTGAGGGATCACAAGGGTAAGTAATTAACCTGCTTAAAGTTAGACATTTAGTAAATATCAGAGGCAGGTTGTGAGTGCAACCTTCATAAAAAAGACCTTATGCTCTTACTCTGAGCCAGATGTGTCTTCTTAAAGACTACAATGAATCCAAGGACAAGCATAAGATTTGACTTTAGAGCAAAGCAACCAATTAAAATAGCAAAGACACACATTCAATGCCTTCACTTTATTTCCCAGAGCTAAAAAAAAAAAAAAAAAAAAAAAGGAGAGTAAGCAAAGGTAAATAATTTTCTAGTTAGGGTCTAATTGGAGAATAATTAGTTCTCCTTTTCCTCGTTCTAATGTACTTTTGGACTAGATTAAGTGGATTGAGTACTTCTTTTCTATAAAACTAAGACAGAGCTGCAAAGAAAATAGAATCACAAATCACTAAAAGAACAAAAAGTTATTACTTTCATTTATTGAAAGCCAAAATTTTACAAAATATGCAAAGACTTCAGTCTTGATAAACAGACTTAACTGAAAACTAAGTGGGCCACAGTCCTTTCGAAGAGCTAGAGTCCTAGATACATTCAAATGCACATCAACTGGAAGTTTGTTTCTAGTCTAGACAAAAGCTATATATATCCACTCCACACTTAAGGTTAAGGCCTAAAATAAGATAAAGCAAATGATTTTATTGTGCTTCAATATATATGGGGAAAATGTTGACAATTAAGTATTTTACATATCTGTATAAGTATTGGCATGGGAAATTAACTACAGGACAGAATGGGCTAACCATAACTATTTGTTAAAGTGTAGAAGTTCAAAGATCACATTTATAATGAAAAGTATGTTACTAAAGAATGTTTATCTGTAGAGTAATCTCCCCCAAATATCTCCTTTCATAACAAGAATTGCTGCTAGAGGTGATAACATGATAGAAAAATTATAGTACAAATATAAAAGTCAAAGGGACTTTTATCATCCAACTCCAGATATATGATTAAATCTGTTTCTTCCTAACTCAAGCTTTTCTGCACAATTTTTCTTTCTAAATATGACTGTGTAAGTCTATTTTTCTTTTCAATCTTTCTCCTTCATTTTCCTTCTTAATGCAGTTCCTAAATGAAGCCAAAATATCAGGGTCTACTGAGAATAATACTGAAAAGCTTCATATTTTATAGTTAATTATGTTATGACTCAAAAAAATTGATCCCAAACTTCATAATTTTTCTTTTTTTAATTCCTCCTGTTCAAAAGCTGCCTTTTCACTGTCTCCTCATTAATGTAAACCGATAGTGTTCCTTATTTGAAAGCACTTCATCAGAATTAGCCTCAAGTGAGTCAGCTGACGGAAGAAATAGTAATAAATGAACATGTGTCAATGAGAGGGCTGTTGAGCAAAAAAAATTCAGTTACCTTACAGCACAGACCACAGGATAATTTATTAAAGTGTCAGAAGCAAATCTTTAAGGTAAAAAATAGTTGATACGAAATTCTGATTACCCAAAATGAATCTTTAATGTAAGTAAATGGAAAAGAAAAGAATTGCAACCATGCTGTTCACCATTCAAAATTAATTGGAAGATGTTTGCATTGAAAATATGATCCTCTGGGGCACCAGGGTGGCTCAGTTGTTAAGTGTTTGCCTTCAGCTCAGGTCATGATCCCGGGGTCCTGGGATCCAGCCCCGCATCAGGTTCCTGCTCAGCAAGGAGTCTGCTTCTCCCTCTCCCACTCCCTCTGCCTGTGTTCCCACTCTCGCTGTCTCTCTCTCTTTCTGTCAAATAAATAAAATCTTAAAAGAAAAAAAAATATGATACTCTACAATGAACTGACCAAATAGTGAATAAAATTAATTCCAAGTGTTCATTTATACATGGAACTCCAAAATAAGTGTTAATTATCATTTCTACACACTTTGAATCATAAAAGTTATCTTAAAAAATGCATGAAATCAGCTAGATAAAAGAAAACAAAGAGAAAGTTCATGGAAACAAATAACATCTTTTTATATCTCAATTGCACTTGGTCTTTGCCATTTTTTATAACTTAAATGTCAAAAAAAGCACCCTTAATCTAAGGCAAAGTCAAGTAAAACCCTTTATCTACACTCATAAGGAGATTCTGATTAAAAAGTCAGGTTAAGTCTTCTCTGTGAGTAACTGATAAGTTGATAAGAAATCCCTATTAACACATTATAGAGAGATTCAATTTGTGTGTGCTACACAATGGCTTTAAGAAGCAACTAAATATTATCTGTATAATTCTACTCAGGATGAATAGCCTACTTAATAAGCTTTTATTCTCACAAATTAGCAGTGAAGTGGCTCACAGATGCATAATGTAGGAATTTTATAGGGTGGTATATTAATTAGATTAAGGCTATACATGTACCACAGACTATTTGTTAGAGGAAAAAAAAGAAAGAAAAAATAATATTCATCATGTAACTATATTTTGGGCAATGCAGATGAGAAAAGGAGCTGACTTCAAACGAATTATTATAGCCTGTTTTTCATTTCTTTGCTTATTTGTTTTCCATCTTCTGCTTGGTTTGATAGTGTATATAAAGTAGGTTTAAGTCAGATTCCTTCATATTTAAATAATTACACATGTGTTAGTTATGAGAGGACAAATAGATGAGAAATGTATGATATGCATTACAGTAAAAAATGATCTCACTTGGGTGGGATACAGGAGTTACTTCATAGTCAAAAGTACTATTACACAGATTTAATGCATATAGAAAAGTATAGCATTTTGTGAATTAGAGGATTTTTCATATTTCTTTCTCTTTTTTCTAAACAATGCATT
Source organism: Nasua narica (assembly GCA_028533885.1). NCBI lineage: Eukaryota > Metazoa > Chordata > Mammalia > Carnivora > Procyonidae > Nasua > Nasua narica. The sequence goes on along the minus strand of CM052800.1, from coordinate 85,779,697 downwards.
AATCAAAGGTAAAGATTTTCATATTTAAATCACTAACATTGTGAAAGATATGTGACATTAGAACTAACATTTTTTAAAAACATTAATATAATAAGAATTATAATGCCAATCCCAAAGGAATCTTAAACAAAACCCTGCAGAATCTTATTTCATTCCATTAGCTTTGCCTTTGGCATCTATAACCTAAGTGGAAATTCCCATAGATGTCAATAATCTAGAGATTTTCAAATATTGGAGAGTTAAGATAGGAAACCAAAGTCTAGATCACAAGTGCTTCAAGTTTAAAGATACTCCATGTGTTGTTTTATATTTTAATTTCTCCTTTGCTTTTCCTTACTATAAATCAATCTAAACTACAAATTTCAGTCTGGCATGAAAGACTTGGAAGTCATCATTCCATCCCAACAACAAATAAAAAGCTGAACAAAGTAAAAAATTAGCAACTCTTCTTAGATGGGTCCGATAAGTCCGGTCACAGGCCAAACCACTATCCCCCAAATTGGAGACCCAGACAAGTGAATAGAATCACAACTTCCTGGAGCAGAAACCTCCATGGAAACCAGTGGCCAGGTAGGAAACCATGAACTATAATTAATAAGTTGCTGGAGGCTCAGTGGAGACAAGTCTGACAGTCAAATATTCCAGGGAGACCCATACATAGGGCAGCCCCTACACTTTTGTGAGTTTTGCATCCAGATGCTCAACCACATTCTAAGAGTGAATTTCTGAGGAAAACTTTTTATGCTGCCAACAGAGGGAGGAAAAAGGAATGATTTCGAAATACCCCCAAAGCATTCTGTTCTCCTTAACAAGGTCTTCCCTAAGGAGGAAAGAGAGCCTAACCTATAGGGTCTTATCAGAATGTAATTGACCTGGGGGAAGAAAAATACATAACTCCAGGCCAGTCTAGTCATTCTCTCCTACCTAAGAATAGAAAGGATAGTTGAGAAGCACTTGAGAAATTGACAGTCTGAGACATGGGCTCACTACAAGACTGAGACCTAATCATAGGACTATAGAATGCTTCACATACACACACACACACACACACACACACACACACACACACCCCACTTCATCACTACATCAGTAAAGGCCTATTTACAGCAATTCCTTTTACCCAGTACGTCATGTTTGGCTATCAAGAAAAAAATTACAAAACATACTAAAAGACAAAAGAAGACAGTTTGAAGAAGCAAAGCAAGCATCAGAAACAAATTCAGATACAGCAGGGATATTATAATGAACAGATTAGGAACTTAACAGAGCTATAATTAATAACATGAGCGCTCTAATAGATAAAATAGACAACACACAAGAGCAGAGAATAAATTCCTGTAATTCCTGTATTATTCTTGTAATAAATTCCTGTAAGCAGAGAGATAGGAATTCTAGGAAAGAACCAAAAAATAAAAAAAAAATACTAGAGATCAAAAACACTGTAACTGAATGAAAAATGCCTTTGATGGGCTTATTAGTAGACTGGATGTGGATGAAGAAAGAATCTTTGAGGTCGATATCTCAGTAACAAACTCCAAAACTGAAAAACAATGAGGAAGAAGACAGGAAAAAAAGAATGGAATATCCAAGAACTGTAGAATAACAAAAAAGGTATAATGTACACTTAATAAGAATATCAGAAGAGAAAAAAGAAAGGAAGAGAAGAATATTCAAAGCAACAGTGAATGAGAATTTCCCCAAATTAATTGCAGACACCAAACCATAGATCCAGGAAGCTGAGAAAACACCATGCAGGACAAATGTGAAAAGAAAACAAAACAACAAAAATACCTACCCCTAGGTGTATCATATTAAAACTACAAAATCCAAGATAAAGAAAAAATCCTGAAAGAAGCCAGAGGGAAAAAAATATCTTACCTGTAGAGATACAAAGACAAGAATTATATCCAGCTTCTCCTCAGAAACCATGCAAGCAAGAAGAAAGCAGAGTGAAATATTTAAAGTGTGAGAGGATTAAACAAGCAAACAAACAAAAAACCTAACCTAAAGTTCAGTACCCTGAGAAGCTATCCTTCAAAGTAAAGAAGAAATACTTTGTCTGACAAAAATTGAGGGAAATCGTTGCCAGTAGACCTACCTTGCAAGAAATGTTAATGGAAGTTCCGCAGTGAGAAAGAAAATTATACAGGACAAAAACACAGATCTACACAAAGAAAGGGGGAAAGATCAGGGAAGGAATAAATGAATATGAAATAAAACCTTTTACTTTTCTTATTTTTAATTGATCTAACAGATAACAGTTCAGGATAATAGCAATAATGTGCTCAATTATGAATGTGTGTGTGTGTGTGTGTGTGTGTGTGTACTTCTGTATACATTTAAATGAATGACAACAATTATTCAAAGAATGAGAGGGAAGAATTGGGATTAGTTTATTATAAAGTATTCACCTGTGAAGTACTACCTGTGAATGGGTATAGTTATTTGAAAGCGAACTTAGATTAGTTGTAACTGTATGTTGCAAACTGCCGCCTCCTGACGGTGCCCGGGAGAAGAATGAGGCACAAACAAGTCAGCTGCAAGAGATGGGGGGAGCAGGGGACGACAGTAGAAAAGACTGTCGCCCCAAACCACTCTTTAGTCTCATATTTATTAGAAAGTAGGTAACAACCAACAAAGAAGCCAGAGTAGGTCACACATTGACCATGAGTTTTGCAGATAAGTAAGAAGAAAGGCAAAATATGTCTCGTCACATAGTACATGATGTATAGTGAGCAAACCCAAACAAGAGAGTCATCTAACTAACCTCAGATGTTCTCTGGGGAAGGGGAGATAATGAAAAATGAAGCAAGCGGCGTTCCGCCCTGAGCTGGCCGGCGTTCCCAGCTGCTGGGCTTCAAGGACGTATATCCTCCTCTCCACCAGCGGCTCATTGCCAGTGTCTTTCTTAAGTCTATATCTAAGCATTCTTGGTGACTAGTATAATTTCTCATGAGTTATATTTTAAGCAGTACATTGTTCTGAGGGACGGTTACAGCAAACTCTACAGCATCCACTAAAGAATGTAAAAAAAAAAAGTATAATTGATATGGTAAGAAAGGATAAAAAATTGAATCATAAAAAAATGCTCAGGTAAAGCCACAAAAGTCAGAATAAAAGAGCGGAAGACAAAATAAGAACAAAGAATAAGGGCCACAAATAGAAAACAATAACTATGGTAGATATTAATCCAACTACCTCAGTAATCAATTATGAATGTCAACAACTTAAATATACCAATTAGAAGACAGAGATTCTCAGAGAAGATCAACAAACAAGACCCAACTATATGTTGTCTATAAGAAACAAACTTTAAATATAAAAAAGTGTATACATTAAAAGAAAGGGATACAGGCAGAAATACCATGCTTAGCACTAGGAAAAAAAAGTGTGAATATCTACATTAATTTCAAACAGAGCAGACTTTAAGGTAAAGAAGGTTATCAGACATAAGAAGGGGAATTACATAATGAAAAAGGGGTCAATTCTTCAAGAGGATGTAACAGTTCTCAGTGTGTATATACACCCAACAACCAACTGTCAAACTATGGGAAGTGAAAACTGATAGGACTGCAAGAGAAAATAGATGAATCCAATTTTTTATTTGGATACTTTAACACCGCTTTCTCAGAAATGGATAGATCCAACAGGCCGAAAAACAGCCAGGACATGGTTGGACTCAACACCATCAATCAACTGGATATAACAGACATCTATCTAATAGATTAACCCATCTAAAACCAGCAGAATACATATTCTTCTCAAATTCACATAGAACCAAGATAGATTACTTTCTGGGCCATAAAGCACACCCTAACAAATGCAAAAGAATATAAATCATAGGATATCTTCTTTTAGACTACAATGGAATTAAACTAGCAAATAGCTGAGAGATAACTGGATTATCAACATACCTCTAAATAACACATGCATCAAAGAAGTAATCTCAGGAAAATTAAAAAATATTTTGAAATAAAAGAAAATAAAAACATAATTTATTAAAATTTATAGGATACAGCAAATAAAGTGCTTATAGGTAAATTGATAGCATTGAATGAATATATTATAAAAGGAGAAAGATCTAAAATCCATCCTCTAAGTTTCCTCTTTAGGAAACCAGAAGAGAGAACAAATTAAATCCAAAGTAGCCAGAAGACAAATAAAATAATGAAAAAATACAGCAGAAATCAATAAAATTGAAAGTGAATTCAGTAAAGAAAATAAATGAAATGAAAAACTGGTTTTTGAAAAGATGAATAAAATTAATAAGATCCTAGCAGGGTAAGAAAAAAAGAGAGGACACAATTACTGGGATCAGAAATAAAAGGGAAGACATCGCTACAGATCCCATGGACATTAAAAGTATAATCAAAGAATACTATGAACAACTCTATACCAACAAATTTGATAACTTAGATAAAATGCATCAATCCTTGAAGATACAATCTGCCAAAAATTCACATAAGAAGTAAGATAGTTGGAGAAGATAAACCAGATTCAGAGAAAATATCTGCAAAAGAGACATCTGAAAAAGGACTATTACCCAAAATATACAAAAAACACTTAAAACTCAACAGTAAGAAAACAAACCACCCAATTGAAAAATGATTCAAAGACCTTAACAGGCACCTCACCAAAAGAGATATATGGATGGCATACAAGCATTTGAAAAGATGTTTCACATCACTTATTAAAATGTCCAAAATCCAGAACACTGATAACACCAATTGCTGATGAAAATGTGAAACAATAAGGACTCTCATTCATTGTTGGTGGAAATGCAAAATGCAATAGCCATTATGGAGACAATTTGGCAGTTTTTTACAAAATTAAATGTACTCTTACCATCTGATCTAGCATATCTTCATATTTTGTTAAAAGAGTTGAAAACTTATGTCCATACAAAATCTGCACATGGATGTTTACGGCAGTGTTCTTTATAATTGTCAAAGCCTGGAAGCAACCACGATATCTTTCAGTAGGTGAATGGAGGAGTAAACTGTTGTACATCCAGAAAATGGAATATTACTCAGAACTAAAAAGAAATAAATTATCAAGGCATTTAAAGACAGGAAGAAACCCTAAATATGTATTACTACATGAAAGAAATAAATTTGAAAATGCTACAAACTATATGATTTCACCTATATGAATTTTTAGAAAATGAAAAACTATGAAGACAGTAAAAAGATCTGGGGTTGCTAGAGGTTAGGAAGGGAATAGAGGCAAATAGCTGGAGCACAGAGGATTTCTAGAGCAGGGAAACTATGGACTTTGTGTGATAAGGATGTGTCACTGTAGGTTCATCAATTGCAACAAATGTACCACTCTGGTGGGGGATGTTGGTAATGGGGGAGGCCATGTGTGGGAGCAATGGGTTTATGGGAAATCTCTGTACCTTCCATTCAATTATGCTGTGAACCTAAAACTGCTCTAAAAAAATAACTTCTTTTTAAACCAATCAATCAATTCTTGAATTAGATACAGTTATCTCTGGTAAACATTTTGGTGACAAACAATAACTTTCTTAAAAATATGCAAACGAAAAATAGCAATCCTAAAAAACATGTAAAATAGCTGTTTGCTTGTGTTTTCCTGCAAATAATTTACATTCAATCTGAATAATACATATATAGCACAGGTGAATACCCAGAATAATATTTATTTTTCTAATACATACTTCTTTGTTGTTGTTGTTGTTTTGGTCAAAAGCAAATAATTTAGAAACAGGAAATGATACCTACCTTCACTCTCACTTAAGAAGCTATCATGACTGAAAATCATACTAATAAATGTCTTTGTTATCAGTTTTAACTAAAAGAAATACAGGCAAATCATCTCAAAGGCTGAGTAAGGCCAGTACTGCAGAGACAGATGTTCATAGTTGTCACTGGTTAAATGTTATCAAAGCTTCTATATCCCTGAAAATTTCATTTCATAATTCCATGCATGTGAGTATATGGAGTGTTTTATATTGTTCAATCATTCTTTTATATCAGAATCACATTTACTTTTTGCTTTGTTAGATTAAATACAACATACTGAATTCTTAATGCATATTTGTTACATAGATTTAACCCTTTTGAAAATGAAGACGCAGATACAGACATGATCTCAGAATTCAACAGTCCTGTTTTATGCCTTCTCTTATCTCTCTAGCATACCCATTTCTATCTCAATACATACTTCTCTAATAAATAATAAATTACTTGTGATAGGTATAGTGTTCATGAATGCCTTTACTTGCATTATATTAAAAGCTTTTGTATGGATATGAAATAAGGATTTCGTGGTAGTGAAATGTACCTGTTACTCAGGCATCATTCTTACACAGAAGGATAGCATTTTGTGACTCTCAAAAAAGAAAAAAGTAAGACAACTCATACAACTAGATACCAAAGCTTATTATAAGTAAATTTAATGTACCTTTCTGTATGTGTGTTATATATTAAAAAAATTAGGATAGAAAAACTTAAGTAAGCTAAAAGTACAATATTAATTATCCATAATATATCCAACTATAAATAATGTGTATATACTTATGATCAACTCTTAAATTCAATAATTAATATTAATTGAGAAATTATAAATATTCTGGGGAATTTATAAAAAGAGATAAAACCCTAGAAGTTTCCAATTTAATAGCAAAAAATGTTTGATTCTACCTAGTAAAATCTCCTCACAATTATTTTTGGCCTATAAAATGGTAATTTTATATGATTCATCTAATAAAATAAAAATCCCAAGGGGTATATGTGGTAAAGGCAGTACAAAAAGAGTGAAATGCTATAATTATTTAGGAGGTAAGGTTGAAGGCATAAACTTTCCAAAATTAGAAAGGTGAGTACACAGACAATGGCACATACAAGGGTGTGGAGAAAGAAATATTATGTCTGAGGAATGATACATACAGTGGCATACAGTCATATCAGAGTCTAGACCTGGGCTTCTAGGATTAGACTATGAAGGGTCGCAAATCATGTAGAATCAGCATCAATTCTAATCAATAGATAACTAAAAGCAATGAGCATTTCTGAGGGAGAAAGGGTGGATATATGCTTTGCGGGGAATATGTGGTGGTTGTTGGCTGAATGAATTGTGGAGGCAAAGATGGAAGTTGAGACCAAACAGGAGATTCTTGCAATAAGATAAGGAGACATAAAAAGACTCTACATTAGAATGATACAAATGGAAAGGAAAGGACTAGACCACAGCAAGAGAAGTGCCAGAGTAGAATCAAAGTCAAACGCCATAAATATTCCAAAAGGATGGAAATGGTGGAGAAGGTGTTTTGAGAGAAAAATAAGTAGTTGAGAAGAATGTGAAATGATCTAAAGACATTCATATGGAGAGGTCTTACATCTCAGATTGGAAATGTGACACCAAAATGTTTCAGCTTTTAAGGTATTTTAAGGAACCCAAAGGACCTTTCAAGTAAAGGGAAGAAGAATGAATACAAAAGAAAAAGGAAATGTGAACTAAGAGTTATCCCTGTGGAAGATAAGCACCTCAAAGACAGACAAAGGTCAACATTGTCAAATAAGGTTGAAATGTCAAGTGGGGATGAAGTCCTCTAGATTTGTCAAGTAGAAAGCCATTAGTGACTTTCAAAAGAGAGAGTTTTTAGTATAGGTCAAAATCAAACCCAAATATAAAGGTACAAATGAGTCAGTGCTAGGGAAAAATGAAGGAATTTGAAAAATTCAGTCAGGGGAAGATAGTAGAATGTTTGCATAGCAGCTCCAGGGCATAAGTAAATTGAAAACTATTTTAGAATAAAGAGACTAGAAGATTGTAGACAAAGTGATAGAGGACGGTAAGGAGAATAAATTGGCAAGAGTATATCTTGGGATAAGAGAAGGAAGTGGGTAATAGGAAAAATTCCCTGAGGACAAATGAGAGCACACAGGATTAACTTTGGGTGGGCCAACCTTGTCTAGTCTATTGGAGAAAACAGGAGGAGTGTAAAAGATAGGCTAACGTTGAAGTTGTTTAGAGATATTAGAAAAGAAGTTGCAGGAAACTTTAAGTATTTCTTAGCCCCTTCCTTATACTAAAATTGGATAACAACTGTTAACTCCTCTTGGGGGGAAGTTTATGCATTGTAGTCAACCTCTGTATTTTTAGTGAAAATATTTGGTGGTAATGACTTGAGGAAAAAGTGTACTGGGGCTTCTCCTAGAGAATTTCCCATAAATGGGTCCTATTCTGTTACTTGTCAGGTGATTCTATATGCTAGGTTTTGTATGTTAATGAAGTTTTATCAAAATGCACCTGATAGCCTACTGTTACTTATTTAAAGTTGCTCTAACATTTTATCTTCTTATCTGACTTACAGTTTTTCCAGTGAACCATATTAGATATGTAAATATTCTTACCACCAAACTATAATTTGGAAAACGGTGCACATGTAGGATTTACAAAAACAGATGTCAAGAGACTTTAGAAAGAAGAACTTTATATTCCTAACTATTCAAAATTTGTATACTTGCTTTACAATGACTAAAAGAACTATCAGTGGATAAAATAACAAAAGCTTTAGAATGATATAAAGCCTGAATTTCCAAAGAATAACTTGAGGAAAATACCACAATTTCTTAAGGCTTACCTGTGTCATGTACTTTCACTGTACATTCAAAACCACAGATTTTGTGTTTACTATGAACCAAATATTTTCCTTCTCACAACAACCTCATAATGTGGGTATCATTATCCTCAATTTGCAGATGGAGTCACTGGGGCTTTGAGAGGATAAGTAAATTCCCAAGGCCATTAGCTACAAAGTGATGAAATCAGAAGTTACCTACTGGTACATCTGATATCAAGTTCTGTGCTTTTTCCTCACCTAAGACTGCTTCCCGGAAAGGTGCAGCTGTTCCATTTGGAGATAACACGTAACATTTTTGAAAGAAGTTTATGATTGATGTTTGCTTTGACATTTTCTAAAGGTCTTGGTAAACCTCAATGAGGATTATCAATTTTGCTGCACCTTTCTTGAGTTTTGTGCTTTGTTCCAAGTATGGCTTAACTTCAAATACTTTATTACCTAATGTGAACACAGGTTTTATTATCTCTACCAGAGTGTTCACATTCAGTGTAGACTTTATGATCATGTGCTTATTATTTGACTTGATATATTCTTCAAGGTCATCTTAAGTCTACACCCTCCTTTGTTTGACTTCTTCTCAATATTTGATAAGCAATAACCAGTTATATAATTTGTATATTCATCACCTGTCTAGAGTGACTGGGACTCAAATCCAATTAAGATGGACTAAAATGAGAAATTTTCGAGTATCTTGGGAAAGCAATCTGAAAGAATATCCCCATTTTCCAAAGAAAGGATTACAAATTGAAGTATTCAATTCGGAGGCAAAGTTGTAGCTGTTCTTTTGCTCAAACTCATGTGCTTTTTGGAGAGATAAAAATTCATGAAAGTTGATTTGAAAATATAGATGTGCGTGTTTTATACCATGAAGAAAGTTATTTAAGAAAGTATGATAATGTCCAGTGTGCCTAAATGTAGGTGTGAAGAATTGACAGCTCCGCAGAGATGTGTGGATGAGGACCTGGAAGTGGAAATGACATTTAAAAGAGAAAAGAAAGGAAACAAAGGAAAGAAAAATTGAAATAGAAATACATTAATGGTTCTGATCTTCTTCAAAGTATCAAAAATTTATGATGAGAAAAAATTTTAAAAATCAGCATGCATATGGGATGTAAGATCCAGTAGCTAGACTGCCATGATCTCCATGGAGGAAATAAAAAAAAAAAAATGATAGACTGTATTTATGAGAGCCAGAGTCAAGGGTTACTCACTGAGCTGATTGGGAAAGCAGGAACAAGGCCAACAAAATTAAAGATGTTAAAGGAGGAAATTTGTATCAAATATGAGAAAAAAATTCAGGGATTAACAAAAAAGTACTACATTGTACATAGAATAGTGTTTAAGAGCCTGGGTTTGGGAATCACAAACTATTGTGTTTAAAGCTCAGCCTGTACTATTATATTATGTGATCTCTTTGAGTTTTAGCTTCTCTACCGGTTAAATGAGTGTTACAAGGCAGTTGCAAAGACTAAAGTATAGGTGCTTAGTGAGTGCTAGTGATTAGACATTTTTTAACTTCAGCTATCCTCTGAATCAGTGACGAGGCAAGTAAGTGCTTGTTAGCTTGATTCCTACTGAATGAGCAGCTTGAGGCTGAATGGATTATACTTCTCAGGTATGTTACTTCTCCCTGGAATTTCCCTCACTTGTAGTAAAGTGTAGTTACTTTCTAAGATGAGTGCTAGCTGCACTGAACAAGGAGAGAGCAAAGGTGTCAAAATACAAAGCCAAAAATTAGAAGGCTTACTAGGATCCAGACGAAGAATTACATGAGATCTACCTCCTTTTTTACAATGATGGAGGAAGTAAAGAAAACTTGAGATTGTGTAGTGACAGCAAGTGGGAAATCCCTGGGTAGATTATCAATGTCCTCTGTTTACCTGTAGTCCAAAAGGTGAAAAAGTTAAGTTGTGTGTGGAAAACAAACTCATTATTTTAATAAATGCGTTGAATGTGCTCCAGGTGAGCAGATGTATAATCCAATATTTGAAGGATTTTAAATGCCAAATTACTTTAAGCTAGATAGTTTGGGATTTCATAGAATAATTATTAAGCAGATCCACGCATGGATGCCTGTTTGTTTTTGTGCCAACAGACAGGCAGTGCTTTATAAGTTTTAATCACAGAGCCTCTTCTGTGTACCTGCAGCTGAATGTCAACTTATCCTTGTTAACCTGTAAGTCAGCACTAAGCCTTATGGATGTATGTCCAGGCATACGTCTCCTTAAACAGCTGTCCCTTAAGCACTGAGCTCTTGTTCCGGTTGATAATCTTCTCCTGCATGATTCTTAAAACAATTCAGATTTGATTGTCACAGTATTTGCTAATTTCTACTTATCTAGTTTCTTTTTGTATATTACAAATCACATTTAGCTTTTGAAGTAAAGTAATTTTTACAGTAAACAGTTTGCTGTTGTTCCTTAGGATACCCGAAGATAAGCCCAAATGTTCTTAAATGTCTTTCTTCATTATAACCTAGTTTCTCAAATAGAACATAATTCTGAATCCAGATTCTTTGAGAACAAAGCTTTGCCACATTTAGGAATACTCGGTTTTAAATTTGTCTCTTTTGTTGCTGGGCAGTCATTTCCTGAGCGTAATTCATAATGGATTTATTGTTATGCACCTCCTAAAAAGAATCTACATGGGCATATCTAAAAGATAATTCCATTTGCTCACAAAAAGGTATAACTGTTTCTTATCTTTTCTGTTTTTTTCAGTCTCTGGTGAGTTCTTTTGTTTGCAAGGGGTTCATAAATGTAAGCCCTTGATACTCACCTATAAATAATCAAAACTTCAGTTTGTTATTTGCCAACAAGCAGACTAGAAGATAAGGACAGGAAGAAAACCCAGTGCTATGTAGCTGCTGGACTTCTTTCTTTCCATCACTCACTCCATCAAGTGTTTCTCATTTTCTTACTGAACGAAGAAGCAGATGGTATCTCAGAGAAATTAATTTTCCGATCAAGAGTGATTAGTTCTACCAAAATCTATGAGGTAATGAGCAAAACCATAAACTGTAAGCACAAAAATTTAAGAGGTTTGTAATACTTCACAAATTAGATAATATTCGATGGTGTGCAACCTATTCCATTATTTCAAGTTCAAAACCTGATTGCTTGTGTTACAAGTATTTAATTCTCTTCACCACGAACTGGGAATGTGAAATCTTCACAGAAGTAGACAATAACTTTCAGGAAAGCAGCAAACAGCTCTCAGAAAGGGAGTTCTGTGTTCATCTCAAGAGTTCCTTAATGATTCCAGGCACTTTCTTTATACTTAGAAGAATGTGATGTACATTCAGTTCCATGTCCAATTCCAAGAATGAAGAAGGAGGACAGTTACCTATACTGGCATTAATACATAAAACAGTGAGACAAACCCCCAGCATCACACGCCACCCATTCCTTCGTCTATGACCCCATAAATATCTTTCTCTATGCTGATTGACTCAGTGATCTCCTCCATCTGGCTTCAAGCTTTCCTAAGCTGAATCCCACTGCTTTTTTTCTTTTTTTTTTTTTAAGATTTTATTTATCTTCTTGACAGAGAAAGAGAGAGATCATAAGCAGGCAGAGAGGCAGGCGGAGGGAGAGGGGGAAGCAAGCTCTGTGCTGAGCAGAGAACCTGATGCAGGGCTCGATCCCAAGACCCTGAGGTCATGACCGGACCCTGAGATCGTGACCTGAACCAGAGGCAGAGGCTTTAACCCACTGAGCCACCCAGGCGCCCCTAGCCCACTGCTTCTTTACATAAGTCCTCTATTCCTGTTAAAGTGGCATGCTCATTGTATTAGTTTGCTAGGGCTGCCATATCAAAATCTCACAGACTGAGTGGCTTAAGCAACAGAAATTTATTTCCTCACAGTTCTGAAAACTAGAAGTCCATGATCCAGGTGTCAAAAGGTTTGGTTTTTTTCCTGAGGTCTCTCAATTTTTTACATGGCTGCCATCTCGCTGTATCCCTACATGTTCTTTCCTCTGTGCTCATGCATCCTTGGTATCACTTTCCTTTTCTTTAATGATACCAGTTAAAAATAGATTAGGACTCATCCTGAGGGGCTCATTTGAACTTATTCACTTCTTTAAAATTCCTATCTCCAAACACAGTCGTATTCTGAGGTATTGGGAGTAAGGGCTTCAACATAGGAATTTTAAGACGACACAATCAGGTTATAAAATTGGCTCTTCTCCAAAGTACCTTTGTGTCTCATTTTTATGCATTCCTTTCTACCCAGAGCAAAACAATGCCAAGCACTTTCTTCTTGAAGTAGTTAAAATGTACTTATATTCAAAGTCTAATCGAAGTTGCTCTTATTTCATGAACTCTGCCTAGACGACACCCATGCCAACACACAGAAGACCTCCTCTCTAATCTCAGAGCAAATGCTATCTGTTGTGTTCATCCAACTGCCTTACAATATGTTAGCATCGCTTGTTTTCATAATTTTTATCTTACTTTCTTTGTTGACATTTCTATTGGATTATATTTTGTTTCCACATAATTGTCAATGATCTCTAGTAAGTATAACTCAATAAGACTAGGAAAAAGGCTGTAACTGTTCAATATTCTCTTTTTACATCTGATTTTTCCCTATTAAACAGTGAGTTCATGGAAATATAAATATTATATATAATAATAATTTTATTATGAGCATAAAGAGTTTTCAAATTGCATGAGTGCCTGCAGAATTTGAATAGTTGCTTTTTTTTTGATTTAAATATTTTAAGACATCATATATTGATCAGGCAGTCTTTCATTTATATCTTTGTGAATTAATAAATTTTGATATGAATAAAAAATATTTTTAGACCTTTGTTTGTAGTGCTATTTGCGAATATCCTCTCCCATTCTGTGGGTGACCTCTTTGTTTTGTTGACTGTTTCCTTTGCTGTGCAGAAGCTTTTTATCTTGATGAAGTCCCAAAAGTTCATTTTTGCTTTTGTTTCCTTTGCCTTTGGAGACATATCCTGAAAGAAGCTGTGGCTAATGTCATAGAGGTTACTGCCTATGTTCTCCTCTAGGGTTTTGATAGATTCCTGCCTCACGTTGAGGTCTTTTATCCATTTCGAGTTTAT
>CM052800.1:85465927-85765511 GCA_028533885.1 Nasua narica | reverse complement strand
TACGTACTTTAGTCAAAAAACTAAGCATAATTCATTCATGATTATATCTCCAGTTCCTAATAGACTGACAGGCACTTAGTAGGCACTTAATAAATACATGTCAATTGAATAAATGAAAATGACTTTTTTTTCACTGAAAACTGTCAAATTCTGAGGCTATTAGTGCAGCTTACCCTGATGACTAAGGGACATGTTTTCTCTACCCATTGGCATGCCCATGATTATTCCTGGGGTTATGATTTTGCACTCAGTACTTTTATGTGGCATCATTGCAACATGGCTGGAGAGGAGATTGAGCTCTTGAAAAGAGACTAATACTAAGTAGCTCAGATGGGAAATGGTTTCGGATGTTTGTCTTTGTGTGTAACAATAGTGAATCTTTGCTCAAAATCAGGGTATTCTAAAAGGCAATTACCGTGACACCTTAGTTCTGATTTGACTACTAAAAGGAAAGCAAAACACAAATATATGCAATAATGATATGGTTGGGGGCGTGAGTTGCCTTTTAATGACTTAGGCCTCTATTAATGTACAAGAAAAATGAAGAGCAAAGCTCCTGCTCATTGAAATATAGCAGGAGCCTTCTGTTCTCTGTTAGAACAGCTGCCCTATTTACTGCTGCTTTGGTGAAGTCACTGCCCAACTTCTTTATTCAGGAAGATCAATGTTTACACTCTAGTCGGTCTTAAATCAAAACAGTTCTGATTTGTTAATAATTCACTAACCAAATATTATGACTGAAAAACTGGGACACTGGTAAATAATCAGATGCAGAATGGAACTTCTGTTGCATTTAGCCTGATAATGGAAATGGAAAACACAAATAAAAAATGTAATTTAGCAATTCATTGTATCCTGTTAAATGCCAGCTGTTTCCAGAGTTTTAGGATAGTGTTTTGGTTTTCCCCTCACATCTTTAGGATATGGGGAATAATTAGAAACCAATTAAGTCACTCCACATTTTCTATTAGCAAAAGAAGTTTATGTTACCAAGAACTTATTTTTTTATTTAATGAATATTTGTTGTGCACTTAGTATGTGCCAAGCATCTTATGGAACACTGAGGATACAACAGCAGTAGAGTGCCTGGGCTCAAGGAGCTTACACTCTAACATTGGAGTGAGAGAAGCAACAATAAATAACCAAATACATAACGTCAATACCCTGGAGGGCAAGGAGATAGGGAAAAGGTTGGGGGTGCTCTTTGCTTTAGGGTGCAGAGGAATAAGGCAAAGGAACACCAGTTCATTGCACTATAACCCATGAGTAGTGTTTGTTTCTAAAATCTACTCATTGTACTTTTTGAAATGAAACAAAGGGTTCCATTTAACAATCTCCTCCTATACTGATTTTTAACTGCAGCTGTCAGAGGTGATTCTGGAGAGTAAGACTTGTATTTATTAAGAAATAACATGAAGACTATGAAAGAATGTCATATATTAGGTATCAAACTTGGTGATTTTTACTCTGGTATACATGTATCCAACATTTTTTGGTTTAACTGGAAAACATGTTGATTATCATAAAGATAGCATATTTAAAGTTGAGTTCACCAGAACAAAAAAAATACCAACTTTACTTATAAAATATATTCTCTCTGAGATATAAATCAAATAATTTAAAATAGTATTTGATATGTTAACTATCCTATAAGTTACTTTAATTGAATATGCATAATGATGATAACTTCCCTATGTTTTTTATTTTAAAAAAAATTTTAGCATATCCCAATTCACAGAGCATCAGATAGACCTGTAAACTAAGTTGTTTTCCTTTTCAGCAGAGAAGTCTGAGATTCAGGGAAGTTAATTGGTAAAATGAGGCAGAGACAGTCCTCATACTCAGGCATTCTGGTTCCAGATAGCATGTTGGTATTGTCCCATTGTAAACAGACCAAACCGATGTAAATTACACCAGCAACCAAAATCATTTTCTGTATTTTCTGATTTATGCAATGAATAAAGACTCCCAGGATAATATTTTAATCACTGTCTCTTAATTTTTACATTGATTGGCATTATTTCCTTCATTAAACCTGCTCCAATTTAAAAACAAAAGTCTAATTTTTTCACACACCCAAGCAAGTCTTCCTTTTAAGACAAAGGTATGGGATGTTAAAACATCAACTAAAAGAACAGTAATTAATTATAAATGCCTGTGGTGGTGTACATTTTACATGAAACCACACTGAAAGTCACATGGAACAAGAGCCTCCTTTACTTAGAGAAGTAGCCTGAGTCGGAGAATCAATAGTTGGAGTTTATTCTATGGATATTTAAAGACATGAACTAAATCATTCTTAGTAGCCTACTTTTTCCCCCCATCCATCTGACCTACAGATGTAAGATAGGTTTGATTTGGGAACTTTTCTATGTTTCTCTTTTCTTCCTTCCTTCCTCCCTCCCTCCCTCCCTTCCTTCTTTTTTCCTTCTCCTTCTACTCTTCTTCTTTCTAAGAATAGTTCTTAGAGGAATATATCCTGACAAGTTTGTTAAAATCAAATGTTTTCAAACATGTTTCTTTAAGATTGGAAGATTAGAGCTACTTTCTAGTTCTATGACACACTTCTATTAAGAAACATCTTAATCTTTCCAAATGAGATAATAATTTTTTTCTTCAGTATATATTATCTTGAAATGTTCAGAGTCAATTATCAGTTGAAATGTACATGTGTGTAGAGATGTAGATATTGAAATATTTACTTTTATTTTGTTCATTTCTAAAAAAAATATTAAAATATGTAAATGAAATGTTATTGGACCAATTCTTGGAAAATTACACCATGAAATGTTGTTAGTTTTAACCTAAGATTATTACAAATAAAATATACCAGGTAATTAAAATGATAAAAAGAAAGAAAGCAGGAAATAAAAGGAAGTTAGGTGAACTTGTTGCCAAAGTCTTTGGCAGAACCTTAGGTGGGAAAGAGTATTGATTCCGAATTCACATGCTCTAACTCTGAGCATTGGATATTCTGGGATTCCCTCTATAACCTTTATAACTTCACAAACATCACTTGAACCCTTTGGTCCTTGTTTCCTTTTTTCTAAAATTGGATGGTTTTTTTTTTTTTTGGTACCTAATCAAGCAATACAACAAAGGAGAACCCAGGACCATATGGCAAAGTTATATAAATAAATTAACACTATGATTCAACAACATAGTGTGTTAAAAAAAGATCAACCATTGACCAATTATTCCATATGAGTTGCATTTTTTAAAATATTTTATTTATTTATTTGTCAGAGAGAATGAGAGAGAGAGAGAGAACACAAGCAGAGGGAGCAGCAGGCAGAGCTGGCAGAGGGAGAAGGAGCCTCCCTGCTGAGCAAGGAGTCTGATGTGGGACTTGATCCCAGGACTCTGAGGTCATGACCAGAGCAGAAGGCAGACACTTAACGGACTGAGCCACCCAGGTGTCCCTGCATTACATTTTTAAAAAATAAAGTAGAATATCTCGATGGTATATTCCAAGCTAACGATGGTCTTTTAGGTTGAGTGACAGAATGATATATTAGGCTCAAGTAAATATTCCTTACTTTTGGTATCTGAGAACATAGATGTAAACATTTACCAAACTATTAGTTGCCCAGGACATAAAAGGTATTACTTGAGGTGCCTATAATTATTGTACAAGGGTTATATCATGCATGTGGGTGGCTTTTTTTTTCATGTGTGTTTAGATCTAGACATATATTGACATTCAAATTGGTAATGTCTGACACTCATAACCTGACACTGAGTATCTCCTGTGTGGTTCCAGCCTATATCCAAAATAAAATAAAGACACAAATTGTTCTTTATAGGAAAAATATAACTAGAATGCCAAAGCCTATCAGATGGGTGGTCAAGAATGTCTTCCCCTATATTCCATCTATCTTCACATTTTATGAGAACTAAAAGCCTAATCAATAATTTAACAAGCTAATGGGCATATTTTTAAACACAATGGAATCACTCTGAAAAGGGGCACACCAGCAGGACCACAAAATCAAAGATGGAAACTAACTGCTAATATTGAGTGCTTCTCTTGAAAAGTACTGTGCTGTGGCATGACACATGACAAGCTGCCTTAAAGAAGAGTGTATCTCTTGTCCTGTGAAGCTATTGTTTCTTTCTATATTTGTTAGAATAATGTGTTTTTTCTGATGCACATATATCTGACTACTCTGTAAATGATTTGCTCTTCAAAGGTACTACAAGGCACAGAACTAATATCCAAATACTTAATGTCTGCTTCATGTAAAAATGTATGCTCTGCAAAATGATTTGAAATTCTAATTTAAGATACCATATTCGATATTCTTACTATGGGTATTAACATCCATACAATTTACCATGACATTCTGTTTGTTATACAAGTAGGAAAAGCAAGGAAGCTATTCTGGTATTGGAAGTCTGAAAGTATTTTCACTCAATTTAGAGGAGGTGGTTGTTTCATTTTATGAATAAAAATTGGGCCTTGGTGTTTTTATTTTATTTTTCTCTTTTTTCTTTCTCCGTTATTTTGTATATAAGTGACTTCATAAGAAGCAAAGTAAAATGTTATACAAAACAACAAGTTGTATAATTTGTAACTAAACACTCAGGAGGATAGCCATTTGCCCACATTTATATACTTTCCCATTTGTCACTACGACAGTCCTTTTGCCCATGTTTAAGGATTATCCATAGAGTTCAATTATTTTTCTTATTTTCAAGATTTTTCTTATTATCAAGATTTATATATTACTGTATTTGAAGCCTCCCTTTTCCTTGGACTATAGTTACACCATCAAGTGGATTTATTTCACAGGTAACGATCTTCTCAGATCTGGTGGGAGCATATTGCATCTAGCATTCAGAAAAGCTGTTTTATGTTTCCAATGAATAATTAGACTATGAGAGTGCCTTCAAGTTTGGTTTTCAGTTTTTCCCCCGATAAAAAGAGTATAGTAGAATTATTTCATGTTGGTCATAAGGGAGTTAAGAATGTCATGAGTTGAGGGAGGGACGTAGGCGGGAGTGTGGAAAGCAATGGAGAGGCAGCCCAGAGGCCGCTTGATGACCGAAGCCAAGGCTCCCAGGCCTCAGGGACTTCCGGGGAGGCCTGCCACAGTGAGGCTACACAGGTTAGCGCTTGATATCTTACTCTCAAACTCATTCATTGAACATGGTGCCTGTCTCTGTGGCATGAGAGGTAGAGTTCTGCTAGTCTGAATCAATGTGCATCTTGAGCTGCAATACTGTAAGGTACAGTGAGTTGCTTCTCTAACCATTGGCACCAGTGGCACACAGTCATACCTTTTCCAAATGATGCTTTGAGGAGTGTTCAGCAAGAGGGTTCTTACTGTATAAGTAAGAAAATAACACTCAAAATAAATAAATAAAAGGACAGGACAAGTAGAGGGACATGCAAGCTCATGTAAAAAATAGCAGTATATCACAAGCCTGTGAAGAATTAATTTGCTACTATTTCATATTGCACATTCTTTGACTTCCCTTCTTTATGCTTCAAACTACACCTACTCTTAATTTATCTCATTCTCCCTACACTCTCAGAATATGTTTTGTTTTTTAAACAAGTCATTTGTCTAGCGATGCTAAAACTAAAATGTTCTGCCTGCACAATAGGTGTTTTTAGCAAGTCAGATATGCACGGTTAAGCTGTGCTGGCAGAATTTTTCTTCTTAAAGTGCAGCCAATTGACCATATACCAGCACTAATTTGTTTCTAACCAGTAAGGCAGGTAAACAGGCTGCCCTGCGCAACAGTGACTGCCACCATCACGGCCAGGATGTTCCTTCTGTTCTCAGCAAAGGGACATTTAAGTGCAGAAGCATGTCACAGCTGAGAACCCCACGACATCTCCAGACTCTGTTTCCCTCTCAAGGCAGATTTTCCATTTGCCCTGCATTAAGTTTGATACTCCCATTTAGAAAACAAGGCTTGTTCTCTTAAGGAAATTCCAGATAAATGACTTAAAACTAGTCTGGGACAAAAATCTTTTAAAGGCATTATGTTAATACCCTAATAAGATGACAATATACAAGGGTGCCTGGGTGGCTCAGTGGGTTGAGGCCTCTGCCTTCGGCTCAGGTCATGATCTCAGGGTCCCAGGATCAAGCCCCACATTGGGCTCTCTGCTCAGCAGGGAGCCTGCTTCCCCCTCTCCCTCTGCCTGCCTCTCTGCCTACTTGTGATCTCTTTTTCTCTGTCAAATAAATAAATAAAATCTTTAAAAAATAAAATAAAATAAAATGATAATATGCATCTGCTCATGATATAAAAATAATCTTTACAGTACTCTCCAAGTAGTATTTTTATATGTAATTTTGTCAGATTTTAGACCCTCACAGGCCTCTTAAAATTCCATCTTAAAATCATAATGCTAGAGGGCAGGTGGTAGATTTCTAGGACATTATTATATTTCTTCAGGCATTCAGCCAGCACCCTGGTTTTTCATAATAATTTCAGTCCTGAGAAACTATAATTATCCTGAAGAACACTACTTATACTGTCTTATTTCTTAATTACAGTAGTGACATGAGATAAATGCATACTTATTGGTATCAAATGTATATTATTTTGTGGTGATTATAAAGAAGTTCTCATGACAACAATTGCAATTATACGATCATCAACTACTGATACTATGTTATGTCCTAGAAACTCTGTAATTAAGTCCTGCCAAGAGGGCACTTCCTATTTGGGGGGCAGGAAGAGCTTAGAGAAAGAAGTTGGCCAGTGTAAAAATTACTGACAGACAGAGATACCCCAAGCCTGTTCAAATGATTGCACATGAATCTCAATTAAGAACATTGTATCAATAAACATTTGGGGGATTTAATTTAAATTTCTATCCAAACAAGCTATGTAAAGAATCTTCTTTAAAATAGCCTTTCTTTTTTGGACCTTTAAAATAAAAAAATTTGAATACACCCCACAAGGGAAAAAATGAACTAAATATGATAGGAGTGATACTGCCTTCAAAGATAAATCTGCAAGCAATCAGTAATATTCTTTCAAATACTGTAATTCATCGTTTTTAAAAGTTTTCATGTGGGAGTCCAGAAATAATTTATCTTCTGTAATTCCAATTTAAAAGAAGAAAAAACTTTAAGTTACCAAGAAACTACTTACATAGATTTTCAACTTTTTTCCATAGACGGATGACTTTGCCTTTTGTTTCAAAAAAGGCAGAAGGAAAAAAAAATGATGGATGTCAAACTCTATGTATTAAACTGTTTAGATGAAGGTATCAGGGATATCATGTGTCAGATTTGGGAATCAAATGGCCTGGGTTTTAAATTCTGCTCTTCTACTGACTAGATGTGGGACTTAAACAAGTTACTTAACTATGCCTCAGTCTCTTTATCTGTAAAAAAGGACAATAACTTTACCTACCTCATAAGAATTATCTGTTAAAGTATTTAATCTTTTTGTATACGTAAAGGACTTAGGTTCATGCCTTGTACATAGTAAGCACCATATACTTTATTATTATTATTATTATTATGGCATTATTTTTTGTAATTATTTTATGGTATTATTTTATGTAATACAAGGATATGAAGGACAATGGGCCAAGCTTTCCCATTCTCCTTCCTACCTTTAACCATGGTAAGGAGTATCTCTAATCGTTTTAATAGGCTTTCCTCAGATAATTCTTTTCAGCAGTCTAATATAACACATGGAAAGAGAATTTTTTTTTTTTCCAAAGTAAAAAGGGCATTCAATGAACCTGGTATCTTCTTATAACTTACTCTGGCAATACTTGCCAGAGTCTTGTCTGTTTGTTTTAATTCTGAAACAGGCTAATGCCTTGTTATTTTTTTTTTTAATATTTTTTATTTATTTGACAGAGAGAGATCACAAGTAGGCAGAGAGGCAGGCAGAGAGAGAGGGAGAAGCAGGCTTCTGGCTGAGCAGAGAGCCCGATATGGGGCTCGATCCCAGGACCCCGAGATCATGACCCGAGCCAAAGGCAGAGGCCTTAACCCACTGAGCCACCCAGGTGCCCCAATGCCTTGTTATTTTAACATAAAAGGTATCCTCTTGGGACATTTACTGTTATCTAATAACATGTTAGGTCTTGGGCACAATAGTTCTGCAATGTACAACCTTTATTGTATGGCTAGCATTCTAACCAGGTTGCAATGACATGACATTGGAATGGTTACTGCAAACTCGTATTTATTTTCACAATAGTTCAAACAACCCAAATAAGCACATCAAGAAACATAAACCCTTAAAAAAGAGTCAGTTAGCATCCATAAAAAAATTAGCCATGTTATACTTGACTTTCTATATACTGACCTGTGGATATTATTTTCTGGTTAATGTCACATGTTACGTCTGTTTTAATGTATTATTTCTAACATTCTATTATTGTTACTTATCTAATGAAGTTAATAAAGTTCTTAATTTATCTGTTAATTTCTCTGAAATATTTATAATTCTAAATAATAAGTAATAAAATAAATTTTTGAAATACATGCAAATATAATGAGATTGAAGAACAAGTACAAATACTGTGTATGGTAGAAAATTACTAATTCCTTTTTTATGACTTGCATTAGTCATTCTCTACATGCAATCTCTATAATTTAGATCAAAAATATACAAGTTTTCCTTCTTTTAATATTTTAAAATTCCAACCATGATCCCTGATGGATTACGTATCGATTATATCAATAATCATATTCAAAATTTTTGTTGCTCTTTCCAGAACAATCTAGATTTTATTTTTTCTTAGTCTCCTATCTACCAAAATATAATACCAAAATATTATGATATTTTTAGAGTTAATATAGAGATAGGAAATATTGCAAGAGGATTGATAAGTATGGAAGAGTTCTTTTGGCTAAATGCAATCAGTTTCCATGCAAACACTAACAATTTCTTTACTGAAGTCAAAACTTCATTAGACCTTTGAGTCTAATTCCAATTTGAGTCTAATTCTAATTCAATGCATATACATATCTAAACCAGTAAACGTCTAGAACAATTGTTTTATTTTAGAACTAGTCTAATTCTTGTTCTTCACTAGCCTGGAAGTTATTAGGTTGTTGGGTTTGATGATGTTGATTCTACAATAGGGAAAAACTGATATGGAGATTAACACTATACTTTTAATGAGCAGTGAGGGGGAAAAGAAAAACCCAATTTCAATTTCCATTTTAAGAATGAGTTTAAGAGTGATTTTAAAATAGAAATCAAATGTGTGGCTTTCCACTTCTGTTAATCTGTGCAAACTGCCATAGGATATCACAGACTTGGTGGTTTAAACAACAGACATTTATTTTCTCAGTTTGGGGTGCTCGAAGTCCATGATTGAGGTGCCAGCAAATTTAGCTTCTGGTGAGACTTCTCTTCCTGGTTTATAGACAGCAGCCTTCTGGCTGTGACAGAGGGAGGGACATGCGGGTAGAAGAATCCAAAGAGAGACAGGGGTTGGGGAAGAGAAAGAAATAGGGAGGTAAAGGGGGAGAGAGGGGAAGTGAGGTAGAGAAAGGAGGAGAGAGGGAGGGAGCAGGGGAAATAGGGAGAGATAGAGAGTGAGTGCAAGTATTTCTTCCTCTTATAAGGGCTCAAGACCTATCAGGATGCCTGGGTGGCTCAGGTAACGAACCTAGGGTCCTGGGATCCAGCCCCAAGTGGGGCTCCCTGCTCCATGGGAAGTCTGTTTCTCCCTCTGCCTCTGCTGCTCCCCCTTCTTGTGCTCTCTCTCTACATCAAATAAACAAACAAAATATTTTTTTAAAAAAGACCTATCAAGACAGGGGCCCTGCCCTTGTGACCTTGTTTAACCATGATTACCTTCCTATAAACCTAGTCTTCGAAAAGTCATATTGGACGTTATAGTTTCAACATAGACATTTGGGAGGACCACAATTCGATTCATAACACCACCTAAAATGATAATTGTACTTCTCATAAAATTCCAAGTTTAGGTGAGGTCCTGCCTAGAGCTTCTATGCCACTTTTGAACTTAAATATGTTATATTTTATGATCATTTTTAATTTATCTTTCAGATCAGCATTTTTATGACCCATTTGTCGAACTATGGGAATGACCGCCTAGGGTTATACACCTTTGTCAACTTGGCCAACTTCGTGCAGAGCTGGACCAACCTGAAATTGCAAACTCTGCCTCCAGTACAACTAGCTCACAAGTACTTTGAGCTCTTCCCCGAGCAGAAAGACCCACTTTGGCAGGTAACACTAACATTCTCTCCTGCAGTGAAAGGAAGGAAACCTGTGCCTAATTTGTATTAAGAATTCTGTTGGAGGCATTAAAACTGACATTTAACCCAAACTTTTTTTTTATTCCACAGTTTCACTCTCTTCAATAACATTTTTTGTTTTATGGGTTAAGCGTATTTTTTGTTTTTTCTGGGGTTTTCTTGGTTGGTTTGGTTGGTTTAGAATTTTTGCTTTGAGGATGCTGTTTTATTGTTGGTGTCTTCTCAGTGTTAATCATTTTGACTCTCATTTAATGTGAGCACTGACTGACAGTGAAATGGTTAGGCACTGGATGTCTAGGGAGACAGAAACCAAGAGCAGTCAGGATCTAAGACCCTATAGATAAATCCTGATACGTATATATAAACACAGAGAGTATAAATAAAAAGAGAAAAGCAGTTCTTACCACACGCTTATACAGATTCTGTCTTTACTATGTCTCCGTATTTCTTTTAAATCTAACTCATCTTTCACTAGGACTGGATCTATTGGTAAAAGAAAGATTGCCAGTTTTAAGATTGCTTTTACAGATAATTCAACTTCACGTGAGAACCACTAAGCCTCCATGCATGAAAATGTGGTCTATGTGCTTCTTCGCAGTAATCTAGGAAAATGCTACCTCCCACTTTCTTGGTTCTTTATGCATTACATTACATTTGACCCACATAATCAATAAGCTGGCTGCAGAGCACAGATCACTTAGTGCCCTGCAAAGCAGTTGGTAGAGGACTAGCATCATCATTACTGAGAAATCACTGTGAAACAGACCATCCTCTCTCTTTCTCCTCAAGACTATATATTTCTCTTTATTCCATAATTCATGTTAGATGTATAGACTCTGTGTCTATGCAGTCAGGAAGTCATCCAACACGTGTTTATTGAGCATCTACTATGTGTAAGGCAAGGCTAGTTGCTCTCGAGAATGCAAAGAATAAAACACAGTGCTTACTCTCTAAGTCAGTGAAGGGTTTCCTTGTTATTCTGATTCACCAGTATGTATTTCAGAATATACTTTAAAACTGACTGCTACAGTCATACTTTATTCTGATGATTTACTCAGGAACTCTTCACCATTTGTATTTATGTTGAACACACATTCTAATTTTTTCACCCTTCTAATAAGTTGCTTGCCCATCTATATGTCTGATATATAAGTTGGACAGATAAATAGATAAAAACATAATTATTATGGTGTACATAATCATACCAAGTAGCTGCTGGATTTCATAAAGGCAAAGCATAAATAGCATTATTCAAAAGTGCTCACACACTTATAAAATTGATAAATCACTGATAGTAAATCAGTTCTTTTCTCACATGTGCTTATTTATGAGATAACTATAATTCATGGTATGGTAACAATAAAAAGTAGCCAACTTAACAAAGGTTGTAAACAGTTAACACATAAAAAAAAAATGAGTCTTTTTCCTTTAGAAGCGGAATTTTTTTTTTAGATGAAGGGTCTGTATCTCTTAATATTGTGTGAGATTTTTAAAATTAAGAATTATACTTATTGATAATGGTTCAATATCAGTGATACTGTTCTTTTTGGTAATGAATAAATATAATCAAAGATATACCAGCTTTGGGGTGCCTGGGTACCTCAGTCTGGTTAAACATCCAGCTCTCGATTTCAGCTCAGGTCACGATCTCAGGGTTGTGAGACTGAGTCCCATGTCAGGCTCTGCGCTAGGCATGGAGCCTACTTAAGATTCTCTCTCTCCTCCTTCCTCTGGCCTTCCTTTCTTGTTTCCCTCTTAAAAAAGAAAAAAAAAGGTACACCAGCTCCAATATGATTGATCTACTTGATGATTCTAAATATTGATTGAATTTTTGTTAAATATGAAATACCGTGTTAATTGATTAGAGGTGTGAATGAAAATTACAAACAGAAAATAGAACTATTTCTTAGAAAACTATATCATTTTGAAGACATAAGAACATAAATATGTACAAACTATTTGTAAGTGCTGACAATTAATTTTGAATAGCATCAGAGAGGTAAATTCCTAGGTTGTTCTTAATAAATGATAGAATTAATCAGAAAAGGCTTTAGAGAGTTCACAAATTTTTGTTATTGCTGTTGTCATTTGTATGTTTAGCAATTTTAACATGTATTATCAAAATAGCTTATTATAAACATACTTAACATTGAAGAGTAAAAATTTACTAAAAGAATCCCATTTTATCAAGTGAATTATATGGTTCCTTTTGACTGAAAAATAAAGTTGCAAGCATTTCCGATTAACTGAAGTGCCATATATTCTCAAATATGTTTAAAAAGAAAACAAGAAATAGAAAGCTGAGGGGCGCCTGGGTGGCTCAGTTGGTTGAGCGACTGTCTTCGGCTCAGGTCATGATCCTGGAGTCCGGGGATCGAGTCCCATATCGGACTCCCAGCTCTGCGGGAAGTCTGCTTCTCCCTCTGACCTTCTCCCCTCTCATTCTCAGTCTCTCGCTCTCTAATAAATAAATAAAAATCTTAAAAAAAAAAAAAAAAAGAAATAGAAAGCAGAAGAGCAGCTAAGTTGAAGAGGGAATTATTCAAGTACGTGAGATTTTGAGAACAGTTGACTTATTGAAGCAAATCTGATAAACTTTGCCAGTGATAAACCATATCCATGAGACTGCAGATGGTTAAGTAGAGATAAAGTGCATAATACTGCTGAGTCCCTTTCCTTGGCGGTTATCTCTTCTTTCCATATTCATATTTAAATGATAAACAGAGCATCTATAAGCATTATCATCATGTTCTTTAAACAATATGAATTTAATTTTACAAAAAAACATATGAGCATAACCAGCACTAATTGAGTGTTTTGTAGCCCACTCATCTCAGGCCTACAGAATTAGGATAAATTGGTATTATGTGTCTGTCATTGTTATATAGTCTCAAAATTCAGGTAATTTTTGTGTTTCTAAGCATGCTTTCTTATTTAGTGTATTTCACTTTTAAAAAATAAGTCAACTGTTATTTTTCTCTAGGTTTTTAATTTACACTTTTTTATTACTACAAATAAAAATACAACATGAATAATGATGATCTTCACATCTATTTAGTTTCCTTTGGTTCTTTATGTAAATTTTCATTAGCACCAACTACATATATGTGAAACAGCTTTGTCACCTAACTAAAAAGTGAAATACGAGTATCTATCAATTGACAGCATGATAAGAACAATGCAGAATGTGTCTGTGCTCCTCTCACTGGAAGCTGATTCTTTCAAAGCTGCTAAATGTGAAAATATATGTTGAGGACACACATAGAACTCTATCCCTCGAGTTTATCCTCTTCAGTGTAGTCCTGAGTGTGTAAGATTCTTAAAAGTATTCTCACAGGTTCCTCTTAATTCATACCCCTTTTGTTTTGGGAGAATAATTACTATGAAGCATGAAAGAATAAGATTTCCTTTTTTTTTTTCTTTTTCTTTTTTTTTTTTTAAACTCTCATTATAGAAACCAAAACCACAACATGGAGGCATTTAGAAGGTCAGATTCTTGCACATTCACTAATCGATGCTTTTAAGCTCTCAAGCTGTCAGGATAGCTCAGCCTCAATCTTCACTCAGTCACTCCAGACTCTCACTATCAACAAACATGCCAAGCATGATGTAGATTCCTGCTTGCCTGTGTGACCAAGGGAATGCTCAAAGAGCAGCAGTGTCTCTCTTTCCATGCCAGTATCCCCAGGATTAAAGAAGCAGGAGAGAAAATCACGGGGTGTTAACCTTTAGAGGTTAGCACCTTTGTTGTTAACCCTAGCTGTGAAATCATCCAACTCCAGCTTAGAAATGATGAGATTTGAGCATCTGTGACATAAACAAATCACAAGGTCTAGTGACATACACACTATAGATTCTATTATTATATGCCTGTTGAAGGAATAAATGACTTCTGACACAGAGAATTATAGATTGTAAGAGCAGGAGAAGTTAGAGACATCTAGCCCAACCTATTCACTTCAGAGAAGACACATGTGACACCCAGGGAGGTGAAATATCTTGTTCTAAAGCACTCGGATTACTAGGGACAAGTCAAGAGTAAAGCTCAGGTTTTCTTATTCCTGCTCCAGTGTGGTTCCAACCACACCAAGATGGTAGCTTTACATTTAGAAAAATAAATCTACTTCTATCATCGACTCTTTCTGTAGGATGAGATTTCAGGCATACCTGGTTACTTTAGAAGAATCTGGTGGTGTATTCAGTGTGAAGTTATTTGGCCTATACTTTTGAAGTACCTACATAATAGAAAGGTCTTTGCTTTCACAGAACTGACAAACTATAACAGCTCATGATTGTGTGAACAAAACGACATTATGAATTTGTTTTCATATTCATTCCTCTCTTTTCCACTCTCTACCTTATTTATGACTCTATTATTGCACTTACCATATGGTCTTGCAGACTCTTATGCCTGTCATACACCAGCTCATGCAAACCTTAAGGGGTGAGACTATGTTTATACATGTTTGTAACCCAGAACCTAGTATAGTACCATAGCTGCCGTCATTAAAATCTCATGAATGAATAAGCAAAACAGAAGCATGTACATGTGCACTGGGAACAGTCAAAATGGCACACTTGTTTCTAGAGAACAATAGGGATCCAATGGGAAATAAGCTTGAAAAGCACAGACAAGGCAGCTGGGAAACCTTTGAAAGCTACCAGAGTCATCTGGATTTGATAGGCAACAGGGAGCAATTATGTGTAGGTTCTGAAGATGAGATTAATGTAATTAAAAAAAAAAGTTGACCAATAAAGATGATACCAGAAGCTTTTGGGCATGACAGGTAAGAACGGGGAGGAACTGAAGTTAGGACAATAATCCAGCCGTGAGAGAGGGAAACCCTGAGTAGCTTCATGGTTAGGCAAAAAGTGAGACCTTTAAAGAAGGGTGGTAGAAATTGTGCATGGGACACTGAGATGAAAGGAAAACTGATCTGCAAGTAATCACCCCACAGCCGGGGAAATAAGAGTTCTACATAATTTCATGTTTTTCATTTCCATTTATTCATCTTTTAGCCCTTCCAGTGAAATAGTCAGATGGCGCAGTAGAGGCCTAGATACCATTATCATCTTACATATTTTTTCCTAATCACAGTTTGAATTTATGTATTTGTTACATTTATCTTCCTAATTCAGACTAGTATTTAAACCTTCCAGGAATGCTTCCGAAATATGTAGGTAATTCCTCATGATTTTAATTTTTTTTTAATTCATTGAAAAAGAGAGAGAGAGAGAGAGAGAGAGAGCATGAACTACTCAGGGGGTGGAGCAGAGGGAGAGGGAGAAGCAGACTCCCCCTGCGCAGGAAGTCTAATGATGCACAGGGCTCAATTCTAGGACCCTGGGATCATGACCTGAGTCTAAGGGAGATGCTTAACTGAATAAGCCACCCAGGTGTCCCTAATTTTTTAATTTACACTGAAGCACTTCCCTATTTGGTTATACGAGGCTGTCAGACATTCTGACATCCAGAAATGGTGACATAAGTCATGGATTTTTCCCTTTCCTGTCAATTTGTTGTAAATATAATCTTGTCAGGTTTTAAATTCCCCACACAAATAACTTACTGAGGTTTAGTAATAGAAAAACTACTTGCAGATAGTGCCATAAAATAAATAAAATAAAATAATAAAATAAAATAAATAAAATAGTAAAATAAAATAAGAGGTTATATATAGTTCCATCCTTTCTGAATCAAAATCATCAGAAAACATGGATTTTGGAGAACTAATCCATATATAACAAGAAAAAAACCTTTTGTGTGTGTGTCTGTGCCCTACAGAAATGTTCGATAACTTAAATGTTGTACTGTGAGTGAATACGCTCTATTAGACCAACCTATTAATAAGAATTTTAAAATACAGTTTTTCTTAATTGAGTTGGCTATCTAGATTCGCTGACAGGATATTCAGAAACCATAAATAATAATGTAAGGTACTATCTCCAGGAATGTGCAGTCATCTGTTTGAATGTACTCAGAGCTTCAGAGTAAACCTGTCATCTCCTGGGGTCAGTTTTACTATGAGAATATTTCATGGGAAAATGTCAACAGTATCAATTTATTTAAATCAGCGTGGGTATACTATGGTGACAAATGCGTAGAAGCTTAGGGTAAATCAGAGGTCCTCAGTGCTTAAAGCAGCTTTCATGGAGCTGTTACCCCAGACCCACCCAGAACCACAGGTCCTTTCCTACCCACTCCCACCCTCAGAAGTGGACATTTATGCTTCTCTGTATTCAGACCACTTTAGGAGGAAAGTTTGAGAAAGAATCAGACTGTAAGTGCTATAGGAACTCTGTGGAGAGAGCGTTCATTATGAATCAGTGCACTCAGGACGGAAAAACTTTTCTAAGGAGTGGAGGACTAACTGGGTTTTATACAGCATGCAGGGTAGGGTCAAGCTTTGTAAAGATAGTGTGTGTCTCAGAGTTTCTCCAAAAGGAATTTCTGTGTGAAACACTGAGAATAAACAACCACAACCTATTAAAATTCCTCATCAGTGTATGTGGATTGTATTAGGCTTAAATGACATTGAGAGACAAAAAATTGAAAGTCACCCGCCTGTGTAAAACAGATTGGAAAAGGATTTTGTTTTAAAGACGTGTACATGGCAAAACTCAGTAAGCAGAAGAACTTTGGAAACAACACAACCAGATAGGGAGGAAGAAGTATAATGTTAAAAGAAAAACAAATACACCTTTCATAGCGTTCTCCTTTAAACAGTGAGGTCAGGACAGCAGAAGGCAAGCAGAGAGGAAATGAAGAGGAAACGAATAACCTCTGAAACGTTCATGGTTAACAAAATAATCCTAACATGAGCACTGGGCATTTTTAAGGTTTCAGCTATTAAAGTCTAGCTATGTCCCAGTTATCTGCAATAGGCACATGACTTGAGAGGGAATAATCAATCTAACTGATAATTCCGTGGTGTCCTTGTCAGTGAAGGATGTAGAGAAGCAATGAGCAAAGCAAATTTTTAGTAGAGAAAAGGCAACATGGGTTGGAATAACTAGATCTAATGAGAACAATAGTTATTTTCATGCATTCCATAAAAATATGAACTTCCGGGCAAGGTACGTAGTGCGATTTTCTTTTTAAAATATGTATTTTTAGCTTGACTATGAATTTGAAAATTTTACTTAATTGGAGAGGAAAGATCTGGGTTTTCATCGGAATTGACTCCCCTTTCTAGGTCTGGCCTATCACCTCAGGGAATCTTCTCTCTACCTTTCTTATGTCTGCTTAAAAGTAAATCAGCCTCACCTCATCATATATTCCACGTACAAAACCACATGCATCCCTTTACCTGTGTGAGAGCTGAGTTACACGGATTTTGACTAGACTGATACTGCAACCATGAGCTGCTTAAAGCAATTGTAACGGAAGTTTTTTTAAGTTTCAATGTATCTCTAGTGCTAGATAGTTAAAACAGTAGATCACTGTTTACAACAGTTTCAGATATTCAGGAAACAATCAGGTTAGACAATGAAAAGGGATATAATTGCTTTGTTATTTTTTGACTTTTGAAATTAAAATATAGCCATGGAATGAAGTATGAAAGTGCAAGCAAATGCTTTGCTTTTTCTTGGGAAGACCCTTTGACCTTCATCATCACTCCCAGACACTCTCTCGCTCTCTCTCATTCTCTCTCTCTCTCTCTCTTTCTCACACACACACACGCGCGCGCGCGCGCACACACACACACACACACACACACACACACACACATACACACATGCTATTTAGCTGCAGAGACGACCCGAGCTTTGGTTTCCAAATGTGGAACTAACTTGCTGTGTGACCTTCAGCAAAACCTAAATAAAACACCTTGCATCTCAGCCTCCTCAGGTGTAAAGAAGGGATAATGATATCTGTCTTGCCAGGTTGCTTTGAGGATTAGAAATAATCTATGCCAAGCAAGTGCCTGGAATATAGAAGGTGATCAATAAAGGTCAGATATTATGTTAGCTGTTATTCAAATATTCAGACAATATTGGAAAAGTCAGAGTAGGAAAAAAATCTAAACAAATATTTTCAGAATATAAAATAGGAAATGCAAACATCCTGTTGATAAAGTTACGATGAAGAGACACAAGGGGAAACATGCAGGTAAAGAGGTGAAAGAAGAAATACTGGGCATCTGGAAAGTCTAAAAATACCATAACATAGAAGGGATGCAGTTATAAAGATAGGCAATCTGCCTAGGTTAAGGTATACACATGCCACCACTGTAAAATACATACAGGAAAAACCGAAGTAGCGTAAATTGAATTGTTAGCAATAAAAGCGTTTGGAACAGCAAGTATTACAACAGCATCCAGGTAATTTTATTTGAGAGTTTACTTCTATCAGTATAATTTCTTGGGAGAGCACAACTAGAAATAACTAGGGTCTTTAGCTACCAGAACAGGGGCTGTTTATCCATGTTCTGTATGTTAAACAAAACTGTTTTCAAGTCTTATATTACATTTGCCCATTTCTGTGAATGTTTTATTTCACAGGTTTTGCATGCAGAACTTTGAATGGCAAAGACATGTGTACTGCAATAAAGAAAATAAGTGGCCTAGTTGAGCACAGAGAACCAGAAAGAGCTCACAAAAGACACTTGGAGCAGTGGCACTGAATAATTGATCGGTTTGCTCATCTACTTTTGCAAAGCATAAAGAAACCATTTGAGCAAATGAATTGAGCACCTAATCTGAGATCGGCTATTCACTGGGATATGTGTGGGGAAACTTGATAAGTGTAGGTCATGGAAACCACTTTTCTATCATTTAATATATAAAATACAGTTCAGACTGTGGACTCTGAGCAACAAACAGAGGGTTTTGGAGAGGGAGTGGGGGATTGGGCAAGCCTGGTGGTGGGTATTGAGGAAGGCACGTATTGCATGGAGCACTGGGTGTGGTGCATGAACAATTAATCTTGTAACACTGAAAAAAGTATTTGGGGGAAAAAATAAATAAATAATTAAAATAAAATACAGTTGAAAAATAAAATTCCTTACAAATGGAGCAGTTAAATAATATGAGGAAAATAATGTTTAAGATATAAAGTGATGATTTAAGGAAATAGCAAAAACTACCTCCTGGGGCCACCCTGAAAACCATCATTGGAGATTGCAGACATTTTATTTTTGTGGGAGTTTTGCGAGTAAAATGTCTACACAGTTCACATTATGTTAACTTTCAAAAATATATGAAAATCTGTCTATACCTATTACTAAAGGTTTAATGAGCCTGTCTCAAGTCAGTTATTCAGTCATTCAGCCCATATTTATCAAGCACCTCTCATAGATTAGATTAGACAAACAGAGGTCTTCTCTTCAGAAAACTTACATTATAGTTGAGATATATATATATATATATGTAATTGCTGTAAACACATACCTGAATAGAATCATCATTTCAGTACTAAAATACCATGAAGAAAATATAACCAGAAGCTATCACATTAAGACAGGAGTGAGAGGAAGTGCTGTGGTTCTGGTCAGCAGGGAAGGCCTCTTGCATGGGGTGATATTTCAGCAGAGACCTGAGTGATGACAAGTGCTAAAACAATAAATTGGATGAGTTGGAGGAGCCAGGCAGCAAGCATATTCAAAAATAAATTGAGTTGGGATTATATAGGGGTCATTGGGTCTGGTAGGGCAATCTATATTCTCAAGTTTGCCTGAAGAAACACCAAACTGTTTCCCTATCAAGTAAGTCATACATTCCAGAAATCCAGTCATCCAGCTGAATTTGTCCCTGAGAAGGGCCACCTTAGGTGCTAAAGTTCTGACAGTGGACCAGGAAGTCTGCTCTCAGGAAGGATAGCTATCATAAACCAGTCCATCAGCAATGGTAACTTCTTTCTTTTGCTTCAACTGACTAATAATCTGAACAAGGAAAAAGAGAAAAAAAAAGCTAACGTGGGATCACATAATAATCCCTTTCTTTTATAGAGAAAAATTTAATCATTTTAAATATATTAACTCTTTTAATACTCTCAATAACCATGTGAGGTAGATACCATCAATCATTATTTTCTGGATAAGGAAACTGAGGCCCAGAGAATTTAGGAAAATTCCATAAGACAC
This sequence comes from Nasua narica, assembly GCA_028533885.1. Classification (NCBI taxonomy): domain Eukaryota; kingdom Metazoa; phylum Chordata; class Mammalia; order Carnivora; family Procyonidae; genus Nasua; species Nasua narica. Next base: position 85,745,197 of record CM052800.1, on the reverse strand, counting down.
AGGCAGTCTCCCTCACAGCTGGGCTATGCTACCCCTCTAAAATAAACAGGGAAAGTTTATGGGACATATTCACTTACACTAGAATAATTAGTAAAATTTTGATTCAATTGGTAAAAAAAAAAAAGAGCATTCCACAGAAAGATAAATTGTTCAAATAAACTTTGAAGAATCAGGTGCAGACATTAGTATATCTATAAAAGCAAATACAGTACAACTGAAACATTAGGTTGGTTTTGGCGAATTTTTTGTCTTTTTAATTGAAGTACAGTTGATACAATGTTACATTAATTTCAGGTATAAACATAGTGAGTCCACAAGTCTATACATTATGCTAAGCTCACCATAAAGGTAGCTAATGTCATCATACACTCTTACAATAGCATTGACTATATTCTCTATATTGAATCTTTTATTCCTGTGACTTAGTCATTCTGTCCCTGCAAGACTCTACCTCCCACTCCCTTTCACACATTTTTCCCACTGTGCCAACCCTCTCCCCTCTGGCAATCATTGGTTCATTCTCTATATTTATGGGTCTGTTTCTGCTTTTTTGTTTGTTTGTTCATTTTATTTTTTAGATTCCACATATAAGCAAAATCATACAGTATTTGTCTTTGTCTGACTTACTTCACTTAGCATAATACCCTCTGGATCTTGTAACATTGTCACAAATGTCGAGATCTCATTCTTTCTTATGGTTGAGTAATATTCCATTGTATGTATATGCCACATATTTTCTATCCATTCATCTATTGAGGGACACTTAGATTACTTCCATATCTTGGCTACTGTAAACAATGCTGCAATAAACATAGAGGTGCATATATCTTTTCAAATTAGAGTTTTTGTTTTCTTAGGGTAAATACCCAGTGGTGAAGTTGTTGGATCATACAGTATTTCTATTCTTACTTTTTTGAGGACCCTTTATACTGTTTTCCAAAGTGGCTGAACCAATTTACATTCCTGCCAACAGTGCCCAAGGGTTCTTTTTTCTCCATATGCTCACCAATTCTTGTTATTTCTTGTCTTTGATTCTAGCCATTCTGACAAATGTAAGGTGATATCTCATTGTGGATTGATTTGCATTTCCCTGATGATGAGTGATGTTGAGCACTTTTTCATGTGTCTGTTGGCCAACTGTATGTCTTCCTTGGAAAAAATGTCTGTTCAGACCCTCTGCCCATTTTTTTTATATGAAGATTTTATTTATTTATTTGACAGAGAGAGAGAGATCACAAGTAGGCAGAGAGGCAGGCAGGTGGGTGGGGGGGGAAGCAGGCTCCCTGCTGAGCAGAGAGGCAGATGTGGGGCTCTATCCCAGGATCCTGAGATCACGACCTAAGCCGAAGGCAGAGACTTTAACCCACTGAGCGACCCAGGTGCTCCTCTCTGCCCATTTTTTAATCAGATTTCTATTCTTTTCTTTTCTTTTTTCTTTTCTTTTCTTTTCTTTCTTTTTTTTTTTGGTGTTGAGTTGTATAAGTTCTTTACGTATTTTGAATATAAACCCATTACCATATACTTCATTTGCATATATCTTCTTCCATTCAGTAGGTTGCCTTTTCATTTTGTTGAAGGTTTCCTTTGTTGTGCAAAAGTTTTTTATTTTGGTTTAGTCCTACTAATTTATTTTTGCTTTTATTTCCCTTGCCTGAGAGAACGTATCTAGAAAAATATTGCTAGGGCCAAAGAGATTACTGTCTGTTTTCTTCTAGGAATTTTATGGTTTCAGAGCTCACATTAGGTTCTTAATCCATATTGAGTTTATTTTTGTGTAGGTGTTGGGAATTGTTACTTTAGAACAGCATTACTCCAAGCGTGTTCCATGGATGGGCTTGAATTGTTTGTTGCTGATTTGCCATGAGATGGGAAGCTTGTGCCAGCATGTAAACCAACTATATCACTGAGCACACTGGCTGCTTCAGGTGGAATTCTTTTTTTTTTTTTATAGCAGGATGTTCATATTTGAAGTAAGCAGTTCGGTAATTCACATTTTGACACAAGTTCCTTACCTTCTCACAGACAAGTGCTTTGAAACACATTGAGTTAGAGTACAGGCAATGTTACATAAAGATGACATTCCAAACAGTAAATTGACTAAATAAAATAGATATGTATTTCTCATTCACACAACTGTCTAAAAGTGGGCAGGCCATTTAGGAGAGATAGACAGCTGTCTTCCACATGGTCATCCAGGGCCCCAGGTTGGTAGCTAAAAAAGGTCTCTGAGTCCAAGGTACATGCTGTAATTGTAGCTATTTTACAGCTAGCAGGCAGTAAGAAAGGGGAAATCCAGGGAGAGTGTCTTTATCCTTAAGATACTTAACGTCATTTTGGCTTTCTTTCCTTTAGACTGAAATGATTCACAAGAAGAAAGTTTGATTCAAAAGAGACTGTGAAATACAGTCTCTAGCTGAAAACATACAGACTATGCAAAATAGGGAATGTTCTATAACTAAAGGAAGAAAAGGAGACTAGATCACCCTTCTCTGCCATAGTGAAAATTATGGTTAGAGAGTTAAACTGAAGCTAGACTATTGAGTACTTGAGATTGGATACTAAATAAAATGATGGCAGAAAATAAAGACACTGGTAAAAATAAAATAAAAGTTCAATTATTATTTAAAATAAATGAAAAAATGTGAAGTTTATTGGCTTGTAATTAACTCCTTTTACCACAGTTTCTACAGATGAATTCCTAGAAAAACCCAAGATGTATAGCCTAACTTTTTCCAAGGCGAATTCTCACATAATGCAGTTGTCTTTATATATTATTGGTGTTTTTATAATGCACTCCACTCTTGTTCCAATGGAAGCTGGGGATAAAAAATGCATTAGGATCAAATCTGAGATAAGAAATTTAGTTCCAAATAATTTATTGAAGAGATACTCTCAAGAAAAACCTTTAAGGGAAAAAGTGAAACAAAAAAGAGAAGAGGAAACAGCTTATGTGAGTAGAGAAGGCAGATCCATACTCTTAATATGTGTGAGTAGGGGTCAGGATGAATCACTGCCCTTTTCAAAATGAAAATATCCGATATAACCAATTTTCTACTAAGTAGTAGGATAGTGCTATTTTGGGGATTTAGAACTGTTCTCTGTTACTGACAGGTCAGATATTCAACAGTGGCTATAACTAGAGCAGACTTAGAAGAAGGAAGCCCATGAATGGCTTCCATCTTGCTATCATGGCTACTCCATTACTCTGCAATGGGTTGGCTAAGGACAGAGGTTAGCTGACATGTGGGAATATTGAGAACTCGCTGAGTCATTCTGTCCGCTGGGTTGTTTAGCACTTCTACATTGAATACCCTCTAGTGTACATTAATGTGTGGTACAAGTTCATCACACTTTTTGATCACTATCATGGGTCCATCCACAGGCCTTTTTCCTAGAACTTATTAGCCCTAATATTCCCATGATGCTCCTTTAAGTCCCTTGACTAACCACTTCACCACTGCCTATTCATCTGTTATATTTTTACATTGCCCTATTATCATCCACAAAAAAAGTAGATGACCAGGAGTGTTGCCTAGAACACTTTTAATTGGAAGTTTTCCCTTACCCACTGGTTTTTAGGAACCTCTCTGAATGGGGCTGTAGTGTAACAGCAGTCCACCTTAGACCTCTGCAAACCAAGCTTGAGTTTCCTTCTCTTCATCATCAGCAGATTATAAGGGGCCTTCTGTGAAACTCTAGGAATGAGCTGATATAGAGACATTGATGGAACAGTGATAGGTGACATAAAGGTCTGGACCGGTCATTTATAAGCTTACTTGTAGCCTTTGCATCAGCTTGAGATCAATCCCAGATATACCAATCCCATCTTACAATGAACTACTACTGGATACAATGCAATACTCAGCTTACAATGGCTACTTATAGCCACACAATCACTTTGAAAATTCACGACAAACACTATCTCTTCTAGGGCCCTGTAGAATACCAGAAGTCCATACCAGTTTGAATGACCAGCAGCAGGTGGCACACCCTGCTGCAGAACCTTGGGTGTGTATTTTGTGATTCTCCTCTGGGGCTTGACCAAAACTCTATTCTGCATCCTTTTATACCATAGATGCCAGAGTACCATGGTCTGCCCAGATGTATGAGCCAAGTGGGAAGGCCGCTTGTACCTCAGTCTTACTCCTTGCAGGACTCTTATTTATTCTAGGTTCCACTCAAAACTAGCAATTTTCTGCATCATTCTGTCAATGACTCTGAGCAGTATTCCCTAGTGCAATAAAATGCTGCATCCTAAACCAAAGGAGGCCTATCAAGCCCCGTGTTTCTTTCTTAGTAGTAGGAGTCACAAAGAACAAAAACAGACCCTTTACTTTGGTTGGGATGTCTGGGCGTACTCCAAAACACTGGACCTTGAAAAACCACCAAAGGTGGTTTCAGGTAGGCTCCTGAAACTTTGCTGGCTTTTATTCCACCCTCTGGAGTGCATGTGTCTTTCCAAGGCAGCTAGAATACTTGGCATTTGTTACGTTTCAGGGACAATTAACATCAGAGCATTGGTACAGTAGACCAGTGTTGAGTTCTGTGGAATGTCAAGATGATCTAGGCCCTTTCAGTCTATATAATGACCCTGAGAACAAGCAGTTTTGAATATTATTTTTGAGAAAATATTAAAATATTATTTTGAGAAAAAATATATTTAAGTAATATTTTTCTATTCCTTCAGTGCTTTGTGTCTTCTTTTAAAAAAGCTTCAAAGCAAGAAGGAGGAGACTAAACAAATTAAGTAATGAGAATTCAAATAAAGTAGGAGGTTTAATTTGGCATTCTTTAATTGAACGTTGGAAGTTCAACTGTGGTAAGCATTTCTTGATGGATCTACTATTTTTAATTAGATAATGTATATTCTGTGCTGAATGTAATGTTGAGAAGTCTATGATTTTGCAGCACTTGTATTTGGCAAAATAGTCAAAAGTGTCATAATTAAAGATAACTTATCTAACAAGTTTTATCTAGGAAAATATTCATCAAAGAAAGACAACCTAAATGGAAAATAACTGTGAAATATTTGGTCCCTAATATTTAGGCATTTTAAAGTGGAAAAAAGTTAGAATTAGAAATAACAGAAACACATTTCCTTTAATAGAATTTACTCTTGCTTACTTCCACTCTATAAAGAAAATAATTCCCTAGTTAAGAATGTAGCTGTCTATAGAGAAGAGTCCATAGAAAGTATCTAATTTTTTTAAAGATTTTATTTATTTATTTGACAGAGAGGGAGAGATCACAAGTAGGCAGAGAGACAGGCAGAGAGAGGGGGGGAAGCAGGCTCCCCGCTGAGCAGAGACCCTGATGCGGGGCTCGATTCCAGGACCCTGAGATCATGACCTGAGCCGAAGGCAGAGGCTTTAACCCCAACATTTTTAAATTTATTAATCATGAATGGAACTTTGAAAAGGATTGTAGGCAATTTTTATGGAAAAGTAAATCATAACAGGATCATGCTAAAAACAATCATGTTTTTAAAGATATTATTTATTTATTTGATAGAGAGACAGCTGGAGAGGGAACACAAGCAGGGGGAGAGGAAGAGGGAGAAGCAGGCCTCCTACTGGGCAAGGAGTCCGTTACAGGGCTGGATCCCAGGACCCTGAGATCATGACCTGAGCTAAAGGCAGATTCTTAACAACTGAGCCACCCAGGCACCCTAAAAATAATCATTCTTTAGTAGAACTTTGCTGATGTGGTATCAGCAAAAGATCTGGCTAAAGAACTGATTAAAGTACATAAATATGAACCATAAATGATTAGTTATCTTATGTCATATTTAATATTTGGATAATAAATATAAAATTATAATTGTTTTAATCCCTAACATATGGTTTTGGACAGAATTTTGTTTGTGAAAATGATTTTAATATATTATTTAGATGAACTATTAATAAAACCAATTTGTCAGTCAATAAATATTTTAAAAATTGTATTATTTTCATTTCATGGCCCTTTTAATTCTCAAAAGTGTCATGATTTAGATAGTAAATGTGGGTTATTCAAATGAAATGGAAGGAGAACGGAACAGGAGAAGGTTGAGATGGAGATAAAATTGGGCTTGTGGACATGTTGGGTCTGGCATTTCCTCACCACATCTATACAGCAATTATACAGATGCAATTTAAAATATAGGTTAAGAGCTCAGGAGGGAGATATAGGCTAGAAATGTTGATCTATTTGCCATCAGCTTATAGGGTACAACCAAACATTAGGATTTGCTGCATCAGCACAGAAGAGCACGTCGTGTGAAAAAGAAAGGAAAAGTTGGCCAAGTCTGGAGTTCGGGAATGGCCCATCGCTCTCTAGGGGAAAAGAAATAAGAACGATCAGGGCAGAGCACAGATATCTGAGAAACTATGATCAAACAAGGTTAAGACAAGTGAAATCTCAGAAACACAGACATGAAATGTAAATCCAGAGGTGGAGTGGAATCCCAGCAGTTAGAACCTAGCGTTTCAGAAGAGGATGACAGCAAGATCAGCCTGAAGCTGAGCTCTAGCCTTGGAGCTCGAAAGGAAAGAAGGTGCCACTTTATAAGGAAACAGTCTGGAAATCAGAGAACCAGAGCCAGAACAGGGTCTAAGGCTAGCTCTAAGGTATCAGGCAAGAATTTGATCTAAGCCTTCGAACAACTTTTACGTTATACAGCCAGAGGTTCCTTACCCAGTAATATTTATTATTCTTCCTTCTTACAGAATCCATGTGATGATAAAAGGCACAAAGACATTTGGTCCAGAGAGAAAACTTGTGACCACTTGCCCAAATTCCTTGTCATTGGCCCACAAAAAACAGGTAGGAAGAGCCAATTTTGCTGTCTGATTCTTTTTTTCTCTCTCTTTTTCTCCTTTTTGTCATGAAACATATTGTTATACAGTATAATTGGATTAGGTCCCGCTTTGTGAAATATCTAGACATCTATCCAAGTTAATTATTTGAATTGTTCTCCATCCCTATGGATCATCTTTATGCTATGATCCTCAAAGGGACCCCAATGCTCCCTATTAATTAGACTTAAGGAATAAATTTTAACTATAGATTTTAAAGCTGTTCAACAGATGTCAAATTTTTGACAACTTTGTATTAATGTACCACGGTTGCAGTATCTGATTTTTAATCCCTACTTTTTGTAGCTTTGCCTAATTATCTCCTAAATTGAGTTATAAAACAAGTACTTGGTTTGATTTAAACTACTTTACACTGTATATTTCAGCCTTGAATTTATTTTTTTTCAGAGCTGCTGCCATAATTACCTTCAAATATTCTACATGTGTGACTTGTTTTTTAAAAATACTTATTACGAATAAGTATGGTTTGGACTTATTATCTGATACACCTGAGGTTCATCAGGCATTTTTCCCTTAGTATTTTCTCTAATGCTGAAGGACAAGTGTATAAGACTGCAGTAAAAGAGAGTGAAAGTATTTCACCGATGAGATGACACTTTCAATTAGAATATTTTATACTTTCTTCAGCATGTGACAGTTTTATACACTTTGCTCATGTCCTGATTAATTAAAGTTTTTATTGAGTTGCTGTATTTTGAATTCACTACTTTGACTAGAAGCATTTTCATCAGTGAGTGCACAAACCATAACACAAAACAAACACTCACAATAAATAAGCCTGGCCCAGATGAAGGTGTGTGTAATACAAGCAAGTAGATCATTTTAAAGGTTGTGGGCAAAATTTCCAGACTATTAGGTATTGGTTGTTGAAATCTTTTCTTCCTCCAGTAATATAAATTGTATTACAACAGTAAGTTACACATGTGCAGGGAAAGGAAAAATATCAGCACATATTTTCAGATATATCACTTGTGTTGTTGTTGTTGTTTAAAATGTGCATTAATTTTCTACCAACTCCCTTATAGCAGTGCTAACTCTGGAAAGACTACTAAAGAAATTAAACATTGTTGTGTTGTAAAATTATGCTAAAAATTTAATTTAAAGACTTATCTTTTATCATTTGTCACTGAATATTATTACTTCTTAGTTCTCCTAGAAAACTATAGGTTACTAAGTGTAAATCTAGTTTTCCTCCTTGTTGTTTGTATTTATAAAGACAATAACGTACACCTTTAGTTTTTAATATTTGACCTACCAGTATGGAAATAACTGAGGTTTCAGCAGTTTTTGGCATTCCCTAGGCAAACAAACAAACAAACGAGTTAAAGGAATTGGATGATAATAATATTTTATATGCTGTGAAAATGCTATTCTAATGTGAAAATGGTTGTGATAATTCTTAATATCTGTCCCATCATGGAAGTCTAAAATCTTCTTTTGTTCTCTTTATTGCTTTAGTTGGCAAAACTCCCACTGCTGTCAGAGCTGTAAATTTCCTGAATACAGCAAATGCTAAGAATCTGGTCTTCAATGCAAAGCTGTCTTTAAACAACTTAAACATGGCCTACACATCCCTTGCAATAAACATGAGTTATAATATAAAAGTAGTCCTCAAAGCCCTATTTTCTGAATTGTTGTGAGGTGTGAATGGAAAGAACCAATGTCCCACTTCTCCATTGCTGAACCCTGGCAGGAATTCTTGTCAGCTGATAGTGGGGCAGTGAATGAGGACAGGCAGAGAGCAGGGTAGGCCTGGATTTATGGCACTCAAAGATTAAATCTTAGTCCTGCTAGGATCCTTTGGACAGAGCATCTTTCATGATTTCAGGTCGAACTTTGATATTAGTAGGCTAGGAGGGGATTTCCAAAAGGGTTAAATTTAGCCCAATAATTCTTTTTTTTTTTTAAGATTTTATCTATTTATTAGAGAGAGAGAGAGTGGAAATGGGGAGAGGGGAAGAAGGTGAGGGAGAGGGAGAAGCAGACTCCCCACTGAGCATGGAGCCCAATGTGGGACTCAATCCCAGGACCCTAGATCAGGACCTGAGCTGAAGGCCGATACTTAACTGACTGAGCCACTGAAGCACCCCTAGCACAGTAATTCTAAAAGCATAACTTGTTGACCTTACCCATCTCAGAAGATCAGTGTCCCCATTGTCAATATTATTTTCTCATGATTTGATTGGCTTACTCTGGTAAAACTAAAAACAAAATTGATTGTATATAAAATAGAATGCAGTTTCTCTGAGAGTGCTGCCAGGGATGAGGACTTTTTTATTTCCTGCCCTAAAAATTTATATCAAAGACATTGGATAAAAATGAAGGTCAGTAATAGGTGAAAGACGAGTAATAATAAGATAAATACACATTTTAAGGCAGTGGGCCCAGGTTCTATGGCTGATTAAATGAATATCAAGCCACATACCTACTCTCCCCAGTTGAAAAGGCTTTCTCCCTCTTTCCAGTTCTTTTTCCCTTCTCCCCCTGGAAGTCCCTCTTGCTCCTGGTGGCAAGAAGGTGCTGTGCCTCAGAGCATAAAGCTTTGACTTTATGTAATTCAGGGTAGATCTGGTACAATTCTGTGACCATCAGGGTAATTAAACATTTGTACATGTTACTGAGTGAGATTATAACATTTACTTTGTGATGTTCAGCAACAATTCAAAAATATTCCTTTATCTGTACCCCGGATCCATCCATTCTCAACATCTCAGGGATACTAACTATCAATATTCTCAGCTTTCTTGTGTGTCTGATCTCTCTCTCTCTCTCAAGCATGTGCACACATGAACTTACACACACACACACACACACACACACCATTCTCATCATCATTTAAACATTTTTATGTAGGTCCCATCCTAAAAGGCATACAGAAAAAACCCTTATGAATTCCCTGTTCCCTTCCGGATACTACTCTATAATACTGTAATTTATTTCTCCCTGGAACATTTTTGCTCCTCCTCTCATAGTTTCTCCTTTTTGAACTCCTGTTATTTTCAGGAGCATTTCAGATCAGTTCTTGAGGACTCCATTGCCCCTCATAATTTTACGTCTGTGTTTTTCAATGTGTTTGAGACAGTTCTGCCAGGTCCTTTGGGCCTCTAATTCAGTTCCTAACCAGTTCTGACTCCTTTAATTTTTAAATTGAGTTTATATGATTTGATTCCATTTTGTTACATTTATTTTATTTTTTTTTTAAGATTTTATTTATTTCAGAGAGAGAGAAAGAGAGAACACATACAGGATGAGGGACAGAGGGAGAAACAGACTCCCTGCTGAGCTAGAAGCCTGATGTGGGACTTGATCCTGGGACTCCTGGATCATGACCTGAGCTGAAGGCAGATGCTTGACTAACTGAACTACCCAGGTGCCCCTATTTTTGTTAATTTTGTTTTGGGGTCCCTAGGTGGCTCAATTGATTAAGCATCTGACTCTTAGTTTTGGCTCAGGTCATGATCTCAGGGCTGTGAGAATGAGCCCTGGGTGGGCTCCACACTCAGGGGAATCTGCTTGAGATTCTTTCTCTCCCTCTTCCTCTGCCCCACCCTTGTGCTCGTTCATGCTCTTTCTCTCTAAAATTAAATAATCTTTAAAAATGAAAATAACTAAAAGTTGTTTTTAATTAGTAATTAAATTTTTAAGGGAATTTATCAATTTTTAGTCTCCCGTTTCACCAGAAGCCACCTATCCTGGACTCCTTCACCTTTCTTCTGTCCAAGGTGGTGGTCCCCTTAGATCTGTTATCACTTTCCTTTAACTGTTCATGGCCCTATTTGGGTTTGGTGGTCATGTAAAGCTGTAAGGGTCTAATCAGATGGCCATCTCATTAATACTTGCAGCATTTTGCTCCTGTGAGCTTAAGATATGTTGGAATAAAATGCCAGTTCTCTGATGATCTGCTCAGTTTCCAGATCCCCAGCTACAGTTGTAACTATCCCGCCGGCCCACCTGCGTGGCTCCTCTCCAGCTCTGCTAGGGCTGGGAAATCCAACTGACACTCCCAGGTCCAACATGTTCCAAAAGGGGTCATCTTTTCCAGGAGGGAAATTTTGGTTTATGAGAACTATGAAAACCCAGTTACTTCATGATTCTTGCCACCGCGACCCTCAGTCTCTGTCCCAACTGAAACGGAGTCAAGGGTCAGAGACTGCATCTGAGCCTTCCATGATGTGGACGCTCCATGGGTTCTATCAGCCAGTCTGTCCAGCCAAGTGCCTCCGTTATCAGATTAGACTGCCCCATTTTGTCAGGGTAGGAGATTCAAGTGTCCATCTTTCCAGATTTCTCCCCTCTTCATTCATCCCTACTGGGAACACGGGTTTTTAAGGTGCAAGCTGAGAAAACATTTCCTCTTGGAAGCTTTCCCTGACTTCTTAAGTCTAAGTCACCCATTCTGTCACGTATTAGAAGAGCACTCTGGTCTTCCCTCATTATGGAAACTGTCTCCCCTAGGTTGCAATTACCTGCTTACTTGACCCAAGTCCATACATACACTTTACATTGATCAAGGCCAACAAGTGAGTTTTTCTTCTCAAGAGTTCTCACCAGAAAAAAAAAAAAATGTTATCTCCAGGGACTTACACCAGTCAGTATGTGTTAAATAGTTTGATTTATTTAATTGATTTGAATAGAATATTAATGCAGATCCACCAGGTTCAGGGACTGTGCTGGTGGATGCTTTAGCCACTCACCTGACTCCAGGACGGAAACCAAACCACCAGTTTCTGAAGTCCTCTTCCAGCTTAAAGCACAGTATCATTTCCTTCAGATGCCAAGTTTTGTCATATCTATGTACAACCACCTACATGTTTTTTTGCATTTTCTGTGTTACACATCTGTGGTAGCTTATTTCATATTTTTTCTTCAAATAAACTGACTTTTTTCCTCAAATAAAATAATTTAAGCCAGAAACTCTGTAGCATCCTATAAATGGGAGAAGTTACTGCATATCAATGAGAAAAAAATGTCAAAAAATTACATCAAAGACAAAAACCGCTGTATCGTCAGTCTGCCTCACTTTGCCTATGTTCTAATATTAAATCCGATGCCTTAGGTAAATGGAATCATGAAGACAAATAAAAAAATACTTAGATTGTTGCCACATGAAATACACCTAATTGATTTTTAGGAAATCATTTTTTTAAAGGTTTTGTTTATTGAGACATAGAGAGAGAATTAGCAGGGGCAGAAGGACAGAGGGAGAGGTAGAAGCAGACTCCCCACTGAGCAGGGAGCCCTACCTGGGACTGGATCCCAGGACCCCTGGAATCATGACCCGAGTCGAAGGCAGATGCTTAATTGACTGAGCCACCCAGGTGCCCTTTAAGGAAATCGTTTTAACACCAGAAAAAAATTGATCTGCTGGATATCACTTTTTTGAGCAAAAATTTTACTAAAATAGTATTTGTCTCTTTTTTGTTGTTGTTGCCATATATAACCCTTTGCCTTCTTTTTTGCTGTAGGAACAACTGCACTTTATTTATTCCTTCTAATGCACCCTTCCATCATCAGCAATCTTCCCAGTCCCAAAACATTTGAAGAAGTTCAGTTCTTTAATGGCAACAACTACCACAAGGGCATTGATTGGTAAGGAAAATAACAAAACATAAAGACCATTATTAACACATGCTCAATCATAGCAGAGCAATTATAGATGTATGTATGGCATCTACATGATTACAGCATAAATTTGTTATGCTCAACTCTACCATAGTGAATTAGAAATTAATTTATAACAACGATATGTTTAATCAGTGTTGCCTATAGCTTGATTTGGACAGTGCAATAATGCTAATATTTTTCTGTTAAATTAATATGATCGAATAAAGAAGATTATGGAATATTTTTCTCAGAATTATTTGTAAGGATATTTAAAATTCTGCTTAAACATATTATTATTTTACTTGTATAGAATTTTTTAAACTGCATAATTTGTCTTCACAAGTGATGCTTGAGGAAACAAATAAGTTATTTTATACTCTGTGACATGTATCTTCATTAACCACATACACTATAAAATATTATATTATAATATAAGCTGATATTTGTCATGCAAAAAATAACATAGCATTTCCAAAACCATATTAACATCAGCTATGCACGTGCATAAAAGGAATATTACTTTGTATTTAATAAATTATGAAAAATTTGAAAACCACAGTATTTTCCCTAAACTGAAATAGAATAAACCTTATATTAAAACTGGTCTTTACTCTGGAGTTTTTTCTAGCTTTATTCCAATTTTCTTTTTTTTTCCCCAAATACTTTTATTTTATTTTTTCAGTGTTACAAGATTAATTGTTTATGTACCACACCCAGTGCTCCATGAATTCATGCCCTCCTCAATACCCACCACCAGGCTCGCCCAACCCCCCACCCCTCCCCTCCAAAACCCTCAGTTTGTTGCTCAGAGTCCACAATCTCTCGTGGTTCATCTCCCTCTCCAATTTCCCCCCATTCAACCTATTCCAATTTTCTAAGAAAATATTGCTCTGATTCCTACTTCCAGTTATATAAGGTTAATTGCCTCCACGGAAAATTCCCCTAAATGCATACGTCTGTAGTGTGTAACTTCATGTCAACACCACATATGAACGTGTCCTCAACAAGAGGCTTGTTCTGTTTAGACCCAGTTAGGGTTACAGTACAGGAGAGGCAATGCCAGGGAGCAGATCTGGCTTCATGTCACGTGTAGAGATGCTCCAGCTCTGCACCTAAGATATTCATTCCTATTCTACCTTACTTTAAAAAGACTAAATGAATTTTGGAATTGCATGCAAGTTACTAAAAGCAGAACAGCAATTTTCTCTTATCTGTGAGCTCAAATGGAACACAAATTGTTAAGCAGGAATATAGATGAGACTTTACACCACTTCACATTTGGGAAACATAATAACAAATGTCAAAGAGGAAAATAAGTGTCTTATATGAATTCTTAATTGCTCTCATTATTTATTTCTAGAACATTTGAGGGTTAGAGAAGTGATGAGCTGTAAGGAGGATTACACACATAATTAAAGCTTTGCACTGAGTTAACCTCTGAACATATTGATTCCATAATCTACACACAGAGGAATGTTCCGACAGCATATGGAGGAGTGAACCTACCGAGGCACCACAGGATCAACTGGCAGGAAATATCCTCTTAATGACTCTAGATAGACTATAATGTGTTCACATTGCTACACATACTACAAATTATGCAGAAGTTAAAAAGGAGGAGAGCAGCTATGCCCTACTCTGTTTAGGATTTTATAGCTCTTCTGACTTACACATCCTCCTCTCTTGTGCACTTTCATCTCAAATTAAAAATTTTGCATTCAAGTTTGCAAATAAGAATTTACTATTTTAAAATATTTACTAGGCAATACTGTGTAATTTGCTTTTTGCCAAGAGTAAACTTAAATTTTTCTGGATTTGACTTTTGATAGCAGAGAACATCAACTCAAATCGAAAAGATTTTCCCTCTGTTCTTAACAATCCACCTATTTCCTCTCCCTCTTTCCCCTGCCCTACATAGTTTATTAAAATAGTAATACTTTGGGTTGTCTTTACAGTCAAAGTGTATAGAATAGCATTTGAATTAAAATTATAGATATATAGAATTATAACATAATTATAATAGACTATATAGAGAATAATATAATAAAACAACATAGAATTATAATATTAATAATTAGAAATCAATATAAATGAATGTAAAAATGTTCAATTATTTCATATCCAGGGCATGTTAGAGAAAAACTTGGATCTCAAATTATTTTTCTCTGCCTTCAGGTATATGGACTTTTTTCCTACTCCATCCAACATTACAAGTGACTTTCTATTTGAAAAGAGTGCTAATTATTTCCATTCAGAAGAAGCCCCCAAGCGAGCGGCATCTCTGGTCCCGAAAGCCAAGATCATCACCATCCTCATCGACCCCTCAGACAGGGCGTACTCTTGGTACCAGGTATGAAGCAGGAAAAAATACTTTTAAAAACATTTGGCTATAGCTAAAATGCTAGCAATAGTGAATACCAAAATAAAGTCTAGATGTCCGGATGTATTCAACAGTTAAACGTTACAGAGCTAACCACCTCAAAAAAAGAGAAAAGAAAAGAAATTATAAGTAATAAAAGCTGAATAGTTGAGTTATATAAATTTGGGCAAGGAATTTCAAGCATAAACTAATAGAAAACATCATACATACAGGACTAATTGACTAGACAGTATAAAGATGTAAAATATTAGTCTATTAGAATCAACAAAGAAAATAGATGTCTAAGTAGAGTATCTTTAATAATACATGGTAAATGGTTTAGAATCCTTAATTTGTTTTTAAAAAAAGCTTCTGGAAACTGATAAAAATATAATACCTCAGTAGAAAAATGAGCAAATAAACAGAACGCATAGATAGATATTTCCCACACACAAAGACACCCACAAATGTAAATGCTCAACAATTTATATGAAAAATGATCAACCCAATTAGGGAGCACCAAAATATAAATCAAAGTGATACTTTTTCTGAATATCATCTCGACAAAAATTGTCATGTTTATTCTCCCAGCTAGCAAAGGTGTGATGGTAAAGATATTCAAACATCCCAATAGAAGGGTATAGATGGAGATCTTTTCTGAACACTAATTTGGCAATAATTATCAAAATAATTTTGTAAAAGTCTTGTTGTGTTATGGATCTTCTTCTGGAATCAATCATAAAGAAACTTCAAAGGGATGGGCAAATATTTATCCCTTTCTATACTGCAATACTTGTCAAACAATAATAACAGTAAAAGAAAAAGTAAATACCCAACAATATAAATTTGTATCACAGTGACGTGCAATATTCTGCAACATTTAATGGTGGTTTTAATCAATGGCATATTAATTAAAACATTGTGTCCATTTTAATGTGTGGATAGATATTAATCAAATAATCACATATATATATAACTAAAATTTTTGAATGCTCTGTGAAGGAATTTGTAAGGTACGAAAGAAGCATTCTCTAGAGAAATAAACTTTAGACTTAAAACTGAAGAATGAGTCAGTATAAACTGAGTGGGCTAGAAGGAGAGTTGGGCAGAGGGAAAAGTATATGTAGTCCACTGGTGCAAGGAACCCCAGCACATGTAAAGAACTGAGAAAACTTCCATGTGGCTAGAGAACAAAACCCAAGGTTGAGATCTGGGGGAGAAGAGTCTGAGACGTACACAGGGGCCAGAACTCAAGTGGGAGAACTGTGTGGCTGCCATTCTTCAAGCAACTGAAAGTCTTTGAAGAGTTAAGCCAGTGTATAACTACCAGATTTCCTTTTAGAGCCTGCTGAGAAATAGAGGCAGCATTGACAGCCAGAGTACAGACTGAGTGAAGTATAAAGTATCAGGAGACATGTAGGGATTAAAACCAACAGAACTTGGTGAGGAAACAGTGTCAAGGATGAACCAAATTTCCGATGAGGACAACTGGATGATGAGTATATATGCCCATAAAAATAGAAGCCCTGAAGAAGGAAACGGGACTGGTTGGGGGGAGGGGTGCCAAAGATGTGTCACAAATGGTGATCATGAGGTAAGGAAATACTGTCCTGTGGAGAGCGTAGAGTCAGCAGGCACTTGGGGAGAGGTCAGAACCGCAGGCAGAAATTTGTGAATCAGAGGCAAGAAGACACAAACGTGGTGAAACTGCCTAAGGAGAGAGTTTAGAGAAGCAAAGTATAGAGAACGATGTGGCAGCCAGGGAGACAAGAGAACACAGCCAGAGGGGTAGAAGAACAAATCCAGGTGTGTGATGACACTGAATACAAGGGAACAGAGTACTACCAAATGGAGGAGGTGGTAACAGGGTCAAAGGGCTGCTGACAAATTAGACAGTTGGACAAAACAATGCCTGAATTATTTTCACTGAGTTGAAGATATGGGGGGAAGCGGAGCCTTTACCAACAGAATGAAAAGAGTAAACCAGATGGATTTAGTGGAGGATAAACTAAGTGGGAAGAAGAAATAGAAAAAAAAAAAAGAAAATAAAAATAGAAAAGGAGAAAAACAAGACACACTCTTATTATAGAGAAGTTAAAGTGGGTTCAAGGAAACTGTGCTCTATGGTGGTAGTGATTTGAATCATGAGATGTTTCCAAAAAAAAGGAAACGTGTTTAGGGCCCAGGAGAGAAACTAAGGATCAGTCCTGTGCGGATCCTGAGAAGCCAGGAAGAGATGACTACAGGAAATAGCTTATATGAGAGAGAAACATCCAGACTTCACCTTTCTTGGGCAGGGACCTTCCTGGCAAGCTGCTGGAGTCTAGGGGTCCCATTTCAGAAACACGTTTTAAAAGCATAAAACTACGTAGAATTACAAAGTAACAACTTTCTTGGAATATAATTATCAAAGTAATTTTTAAATCAGTGAGAAATTTTTATTCATTTTAACAATTAAGTGGCCAGCTCTAATGGCAGGACTAATACTACTGTAATGTTGAAGTAGGGATGAGCATGAAGAGCATTTAAATATATCTGAAATTCCTATAATGTGATATAAAAATAGCTATTTTTATTGGTGGTAAAAATCACAGGTATAATAAATGCAAAATTTCATTTAAAAGATACTGAAAATAAAAAGACTATTTTTTTTTAGATCCAAGTTCATAGACCCTCTGAATTATATCAGTAGGACTCTGGTTAAGAATCCTCCCATTGAAACTTAAGAGTTAGAAGAGGGGATAAATGTACATGCTGACAAATTTGAAGGTCTGAGATAGAGAAATTGACCATTGATTCCGATGGTCTCTCCTTCCTTTGGAAAATTGAGAATGAGTTAATCTGATGAAGAACTAGGGGATAATTTGGGAGACAGCAGTTTGAGGAGAGAAAAAAGGCAGTGTGAAATCTTTGTACAGGGGTGAGATATAGTTGACCACAGAAATGTAAAATTGCCTATAGCAGTGAAGGCCTAATTAAAGGTGATCTTGAATTTGTGGTGGTAATAATGTACATGTACTAAATCCCATGATATGAGTGCATTTGTGTATGTGTATGCTTAATGCATATATAAATTAATGCCCCCAAAAAACAAGACTAAAAGGGAATTTTTAAAGAACATACAAGTAATCTACCACTCACTGGTTACTATTTAACCACTTCTTACTCATCTTTACTTTTTTAATTTTTATTTCTAACTCACATAGATGACCTGCTATTACACAATTGTATCAAGTCCTAATACACTCCCATCCTCATTCTGTAGTTAATTTTCTTTTATGTTAAACTTTTAGATATCTTGCAAAATCAATTCATCCAATCCCACAGCTCATCACTTTCATTCAAACTTAAGGGATCAAGTTCTTTTAGTTTCTATGTTTATTTTTTTAAACATAAAAATCTCTGTTATTAAATTTTAGCTCAAAATTTTCAACCAGTTAAAAAGATCCGTTCATCTTTCATTCAGAACTGATCACTTACTGGTCTGGCTACCACAGCAATATATATGACTATAGTCAAATATCTGACTTGATTATAGTCTGCTAATCTATTGCCTCCCATACAAAATTTTTATTTCTTTCAAGATAGAGATTACGTTTTGCTTATATCTTTTTATCTCCAGAATCTTTATCAGTTTTTGTTCTGCTAAGCAGTTTAGGGAGTGCTTATGAAATTGTATTGACTGCTAAATTCATCTCTTATTCTATGGGACTCTTGAGCTTGACTAATGATGGTTTGATATGAAAGATTCAGAGGACTGGGTACTGAAAAGTAGTAATGGATCAGTACTTGGAAATTAGCACGGATAGATGGAAATTCTTTTTTTTTTTTGGATAGATGGAAATTCTTGAGAGAGCAAAAAGGAAAGGACTTTGGGCCACATCAACATCTTTATGACACCTAAACAAGTATTAGAAATACACATCCACTTTCCCTGTGCTCATAACATCTGCCACACAGGGGTACTGGGGAAGTGTCAGAACCTGTAGGAATAGCTGTGATGAGCCAATGAGCAGAATAATATATAAATCTGCTCTTGCCAATCTAAACCTCTTTTCACTGGGCCTGGTTTATCTAGTCCCCGATATCTATTCATAAGCAATAATAGGTCATTGCCTGGGTTTTAATATATGCAATTTTCACTTAATTTTTTCATTCTAAATTAATTTATCATTTTCATTACTTTTTGGAAATAAAAGACACACACCTGGACATACATTAAACACAAACATGTATACACATACCTGTGCATGCCTAAAGAAAACCAATTTTACAATTGACTTTCCTGTTAAAGCACCAACGATCACATGAAGACCCAGCTGCCCTGAGGTTTAATTTCTACGAAGTTATCACAACTGGACATGGGGCCCCATCTGACCTAAAAGCTTTACAAAGGAGATGCCTAGTACCTGGATGGTATGCAGTCCACATAGAAAGATGGCTAACTTACTTTGCTACTTCTCAGGTAAGGTCCTAAAATTAATTTCTTCTGTTTAATATACCTTGGCTTTATTGCATCTGACAAACAGAAAATAAGAAATAATATTGCCACAGATAGCAATTTATAATAAGACAATCGTACCTAAAGAAGATATGTGGATTTTTACATTTTTAATGTCAATAATAGTATTGAAATGTCAATGAAATTGTCAGTGAAATTGACATTTCACAATAGTGATTGTGAAACATATTTCTTGGATCTTTTGGGTAATAGCTGGTCTCAAAGTGCTGAGTGAGTCCTCACATGGGAGACATCATGTGATTCATAAGCAGTAACTCAACTACTCATGGAATAGCTAGACAATACATTTATGGAACACCACATGTAGATAGTCTGAAATCTGTCCTTTAGGGCTCTTAGAAAGGAAGAAGGAGGTCCTTCATTAGACCATCAAAATGGAAAATGTAACAGCTCCAGGAATGTGGGTTCAAACAAGAGATAAGGATTTGAGGAAACATCCATATTGTTTATAGTCTTTACTCTGATCAGATTATGACTAAAAGCTGAGTTCTTTGTCCTAGTTTATAAGGAGAATAGATGAGTAATTTTCATCTGTATGCCATTTCTAAGTCTTTGGCTCCGAGGTTAGCTCATGGGATTCCATAGAGTGGATAATTATCTGATTACATGACAGATGGAAAATTGAGTTTTTACTGAACTACTAAATCAGGAGAGTATCTGTGTTTATTTCTGATTTACAATCAGGTTATTTAAGGGTTCTAAGCAATGCCGATGGCAAACTTCAATTGTTGTTTATTTGGAAGGACACAAGAATAGTAAACATTAAAATGTATCCTAAGTAATGCATTTTTCTTCCTGTTCACACTGACCTAATCGATTAAGGTCATGCCAGGTCAAGTGAGGCAGCTCAGTATTTAATTTAGTTTTGTTCTTCACAAAGTGACTATTTTTGACTTTATAGTTGCTAATTATTGATGGACAGCAGCTGAGATCTGACCCAGCTACTGTGATGGATGAAGTCCAGAAGTTTCTGGGAGTTACACCTCATTATAATTATTCTGAAGCACTAACGTGAGTCTATTCTCATGCTTGATTTCATTTCCATTATTTGCCATCATAAATTATCACTGGTAGGTGTGTATATAGCATCATTAATACTAGCTATGAATTTATACATCATTATGCTACTCAAAAGCAGTCAAAGGAGTATCCTCATTAGTCATGTAGTGTCTTCCTTTTGAATACCACAAATACTTTATTTTATAAATTGTTATTCTATAGGCACCTTTTATATTACAAACTCCCTTCTTGGTGGACTTTTTCACCAATATAAGTTTGGTTAAGTAAAATTTTTAGATGCCTACTCTGCAAAAATTGTCCTAGAAACTGGAGTTACAAAGGTGAAAAAAAATACAATCTCTCTCCCCAAGTAATTCACAGGTTAGAAATGAAGTGCTGATAACCATCATTAACTCTGGAAAGTGACCAGTATTGGGGGCAGAACTGGGAAAAGGATAAGTTCATATTTTACTTTGTATTTATTAAATTATGGATAACCAAAATTTAATCACCTATAATGTTCCAGTTATCTATTGTTGCATGACAGGATCCCCAAACCCACCAGCATGTTACCATGGCCATTTTATTATGCTCATAGAGTCTAGGAGCTGGGAATTCAGACAAGACACAGCCAGAACTGCTTACTTCTGCTCATAAAACCTGGGGACACATTGGGGAAAATGTGACTATTTGGGTATGAAGCAATTGTCTGGGGACTGGAATCTTCTGGAGGCATCTTCGCTTCACTCATGTCTCTCGGTCTTGGACTGGGAGGGCTCAAAGGCTAAGCTCAATGGGATGAGACCTCTTCGTGTGGCTTTTTGACAGGGTAGTGGCTGTGTTCTGAGAGGGAGTGATATGTGGAGGAAGCGTGATCCAACACAGCCATAGTCTTCTCTGACCTCGTCTTACGAGTCACACAGCATCATTTTCACCTCATTTTTATTGATTGCAACCAAGTCACTAAAGCCAATACAAATCCATAGAGAAGGTAATGGGTCTCCCATGCCTGATCAGGAGGGGCAATAGCGTTCTGCAGAAAAGAAATTTGCAATAATCTTAGAAAAATAAAACTATATATTTGATTTGGGTAACTAAAGATGGGAGAATAGGTAAAGAAGCAAAATAAACAAACAAAACTTCCAAGGAGCCAAAACATATTTTAAAAGGGTATGTACTTGACTCCCTCACAAGGCCTGATACAAAGCCTATTATATTTTAGGCAAAATTCTAACAAGCCTGATTATATAATTTCCCAGTTCACAGCAGATTAGAATCAGCAATTAGACAATTAGAGAAGGTAATGGAAGGACAGGAAAAGCAGTAATAAGATTGGGTTGTTCCTTATCCACTCAAACAACCCTAATGAAGTTTTTACCTACACATGGAAATAACAATACAAGGCATGCCCCTATTGATTAAGTAGACAAAGCTTCCTAGAATACGTTTTACATTAATAGTTATTGATGTTACCATGTCTTCCCCTGCCTCCCTGCAGTAGTTTAGGGAATGGTTCTATCTTGTTTACTACAAATAGTTGCTTATGGTTCAATAAACTTGTAAAATCATACTTTTTAAGAAGAGATTACAAACAAGTACACAATATATGATTTTTAATATGTCGCACATCACAAAAATTAATAACTCTGGTGATGTTATTAAAGTCATGTGACAACCAATTCGTTGTCTCAAAGTTGTCTAACGGTTATTTGAGAAAGGCTTTGTATCTTCATTTGACAATTTCATGCTTACTAAAAACCATAAAACAATGAATTCATATAACTTAGAAAAAGTAAATGCCCTCTGTTAGAGTATAAAATATCAATGCAATAGATGAAACTAGTACTGCAAAATAATGTGGAGTCAAGGTTATGATAACCCTATCTAAAAGAGCGACTTTCAATATGGCTCTTCTTCCTTAAGTTGTATTACATTCTGCCTCACAACAGCTGCTGTGGAGACAGAGAGAGACGGCAGCCCATCCTGGGATCTCCACACACCTGAGAGCAAAGGAGATGCTCTCAGCGTGGGTATAAATATCTTGGCTTTGTTGCTAGAATTGTATTTTACTTTAATGCAGTTAAACATTCTCATCCTGAGGCAGAAAATACTGTTTAGGGGCACAGTTATGCCGACTTCCCCATCTCATTTTGCAAAGCATGCTGAATTGTTTTTCCTCTTGGGAAATTAATGAAAACTAGAGAAAGGACTGTGATAGGCAAGGAGCAGATTGAAAAGTCCAGGTTGGAAATGACTCTGTCTTCCTTTTATCCATTTAACCAGTGATGTATTTAATTTTAATTGATAACATGTACTAGGACAACCTGGACTGCAAGGATCAGGTCTCTAATAATGGGTTGGGCAGGGAACTGTGAAGAAAATTTCCCTCTCCCCCTAAATGAGTTCACATATGTGCAGAGGCAAATTGCAGGTGCACCGGTATTATAGGAATGGGCCCAGGGCAACAAAATATTCTGCAACTAATTAACTTTACATCCCAGTCAATTATGCTTCATCCTTCTAAAACATCTGCTGAGCAACAAAAATGCAAACCTTTTTGATGTTTTATGCATGCAGCAAGTCCCATAGCAATAAATTTAAAATTTCTCTTCTTATTTGGTTTATTTTTCCATTTTTCCTATCTTGTTAGTCCTAAACAAAAGTTCTTGTGGGGCGCCTGGGTGGCTCAGTTGGTTAAGCAACTGCCTTTGGCTCAGGTCGTGATCCCGGCGTCTTGGGATCGAGTCCCGCATCGGACTCCTTGCTCCTCAGGGAGCCTGCTCCTCTCTCTGCCTCTGCCTGCCTCTCTGCCTGCTTGTGTTCTCTCTCTGTTAAATGAATAAATAAAATCTTTAAAAAAAAAAAGTTCTTGTATATCTGAGTTTAAATAATTAGGACATACATCCTTTCTTTTGTAACTTTGTGCAGCCATAGGAGCAAAACATTAGAATTTTCTTTAAAAGTATAGGGACCTGAATTATCCCATAGGATCATTTGCCTTCAACAAAAGAAATGAGGAGTTATCTAATCTTCCACTCACCACTTGCATGGCCTGTGCCTCATGTTGTCTGAAAAAAACATAATAAATTCTATTTTCACAATTTCAATTTCCCTCTTAAAAAGTACACACATTTTGAACTTGAAAAAGTAAAGCATTCTTCCAAATTAGAAACTTTTACTCATGTTTATATTCACAAAAATATACTCACATTAAATTCAGTCACTTTAATATGTATCATTGAATGATTTCAAAGAAATCCGTTAACATATTTTGACAGGAATATCATATTAATAACTAAATAAATATTTTTAAATTCCTGTGTATATGGGTTGCAGTTTTGATTATTGGTCCTTGATCTTTTATGGATGAATAGGTAAAATATAAAACTTAAGTCGATAATTTCAATCTAAGATTAGATTAAAGATTTACAGTTTTTTATTATTCAGTAAAATACTCAAAAATATATAATAACATAGTTTATTTAATCACAATGAGACTTTTAAATCAATCCAATGAATATTTGTAGAACTGAATAAATTAAATTGTAACAATGGACATACCAAAGTACATTTTCTTTATCCAACTGGTGAGGCTTTCTCACTAAAAATTCTGTACACGGGGCACCTGGGTGGCTCAGTAGTTAAGTGTTTGCCTTCAGCTGAGGTCATGATCCCAGGGTCCTGGGATCAAGCCCCGTATCGGGCTCCCTGCTCGGTGGGAAGCCTGCTTCTTCCTCTCCCACTCGCTCACTTTTGTTTCCTCTCTGTGTCTCTCTCTGTCAAATAAATAAAATCTTAAAAAAAATTCTGTATACAATTTATAATCATTATATTTTTATAATCATGTATATGTTTGATCCTTTATAGGTTTGATCCCCAAAAGGGCTTTTGGTGTCAACTACTAGAAGGAGGAAAGACCAAATGTCTTGGAAAGAGCAAAGGCCGAAAATATCCACCCATGGATCCAGAGGTAACATTTTCCTAATCTTTGAAATACTCTGGTAAAACTTTGTGCATACAACTGTTTTAAAATAAGGGACAATATGTTTGCTTTGTTTTTCTTTTCTTTCTTTGCTATCAACGTTTTATATATTTAGGATATAGATAGGCTGACAGAGATCAATAATTGACAGATATCCATAGTAATTGTTTGCCATTAGGATGCAGCTGAGACATAAATACTTACTGAGTAGTATTTTCCAAATGTGTAAAGTACTTAAATGAATTGTTTACTAAATAAGTAATTTTGGATAAAATATATAGACATTATTATATATTAAATAATGAGTAATGCCTGTACCATGCATGGGTACTGAGGTAAGCAATGGAGAGCCAACTTATGGGTGGGGAAGTTTCTCCACTCCACCCATCAGGGCTTAGATATCAGCTGGGTACCCAACAATTCAGCTCAATTCTGACAATATCTACCCAGAGATAGCATTAGATCCCACAGGTAAGAGCTCAGTTCTGTAAGACTGTCTCTCTCCACCCCCAACTTTAGATGCCAATTGTAAGCCCAAGTTGTCACCTGTGCTTTTGACCAACCAACCAGCTATAGATTGAAAGTTCCAACAACCTTCTCCCTGGTTCAATTCATTTGCTACAATGACTCACAGAACTCACAGAAACATTACTTAGTGGACCACATGTTAATCATTATGGGGTATAACTCAGGAATAGCCAGATGGAAGGGATGCATAGGGCAAGTTATGGGCAAAGTCCTCTATGTGTGAGTCACTCTCCCCCAGTCTCCACATGTTCACCAATAGAGAAGTTCTCTATGCCCGATCCTTTTTGGGTTTTTAATGGATGTTTCATTACAGAGCAAGTTATGGGGAAAGTCTTCTATGTGTGAGCCACTCTCCCCCAGTCTCCACATGTTCACCAATAGAGAAGTTCTCTATGCCCTATCCTTTTTGGGTTTTTAATGGATGTTTCATTACAGAGACATAACTGATTAAATCATTGGTAAGTGGCAATCAATTCAATCACCCACCCCACTTTCCTCCAAGGTCAGCGGGGTGAGACTTAAAGTTCCAACCTTCTAATCACATGATTGGTTCTCCTAGCAACCAGCCCCCATCCAGGTGGGGGCCAGGAACCACTTAATTAACATAACAGAAGATACCTTTATAATGCTTTCATTTAGCAAATTCCAAGGATTTTAGGAGCTTTGTGCCAGAAAAGGAAGCAAAACCAGATATATTTTATATCATAAATCACAATACCACAGAGAGGATACAGGATAAAACAGTTATGAACTCGGATGTATTATAGGAGATTAAATTAGTTATTATCACTGATTTATAAGATACATAAAACAATGACAAACTACAAAAACAGGAAAAAAAAACCTTAATAAAAATGTTGGTACGTGGCACTTGGGTGGCTCAGTCAGTTAAGCATCTGCCGTTGGCTCAGTCAGTTAAGCATCTGCCGTTGGCTCAGATCATGATCCCAGGATCCTGGGATGGAGTCTCACATTGGGCGCCCCTGCTCAACAGGGCATCTACTTCTCCCTCTGTCTCTGCCTGCTGCTCCCCCTGCTTGTGCTCTCTCTCTGACAAATAAACAAAGTCTTAAAAAAAAAAAAAAGCGATGGTATGAGGAGGTAGACTAAGGTTGGGAAACCAGTTAGCCATCAGTTGAGCCAGATATAATGAGTATGTCTCCCAAAGCAAGGTGGGTGAAGGGAGGATGGAAGAGATTCAGGTGTTACTATGGAAATAGAAGTACCAGAAAGTCCTTAAACTATACCTTTGAACTCAATAATTTCAAAAGAGTTTCAGAAATCACTTTAATCTGCCAGGAAGTCAGTGTAATGTTCTCACTACTTCTATAAACATCTTATCCAGATTTTGAAGTGTTTACAGTCTGGTTTAAGGGAAGAAATGTAATGAAATACCTGGTGGATGGTACCAGATGAAATGTAGTTGTCTTAAGTCCATTTCCACAGCACCAAAGTTGCCAAGGGAGTTTTATGAAGAAAGAGACTCATTTGTGTTAAAATATTAGAAAGGGCTTACGTGAGATGGTATAACTTTGACCAGACCAAAAACGGTGTTTGGGCCACTGCTCCTATTCCACAAGAAAAAGTCTTCTTCTCCACTATTATAAAATGGTAGTCAGAGACACAACACAATGTTCATTGGGATATGATATGAGGTAAGTGACATCCAGAGAGAAACTCAATTATAAATTTTCTGTTTCCCAGAAATACGAGAAAACTAAAGTAAGGCTACTGATATATTTGAGCATTTTTTTTAACCTGTTCATCTAATAAGGGCCAATCATTCCAGCTTGACTAGGAATTTAAGATCACAAGAAAGTTCATTATAATATTTTTTATAATGAGATCTTATAATATTTTTGAAGTAAAGTCTCTTGCTTTAAAAAACATCAATTTTTGTCCTGAACAAACATAGAAAACATTTTTGCAAAGTTGTAAGTTATTTCTTTAATCATGAATTTCAGCTTTTATAGTTATTTACATTCACTTCTTATGCTATGGCCCAATTTTACACAAAGTGACCAATTTTAAGGGAAATATATGTTTTTTTCTAGCTCAGTTTTGTAGATTTGGTACCACTTCAGGTCCTTTCCACATTCTTCTTTAGTGTCATTACCTCTCATCAACTTTTCTCCCTGCCCAGAATTGACCAATACTGCAACAAATAAGTGCCTCAATGGTATATAAGCCAGAAAATATATAACTGGACCTATTTTTATTTTATACCTACAGTTCTGCTACTCATAATTCAAAGGTAATTATGAGTGATATGTGGGGAACAATACAAAGAAATGCATATTTTATAGACATCTATATTGTAATAGAATTTCTTAAGAAATATAGATTGCATAATTGTGTTTAATGAACTAATAACTTCCTTCAAGTTTTTTTCTTTTTGCTTTCCAGTCTAGAACTTTCCTCTCTAGTTACTACCGAGATCATAACGTGGAACTGTCCAAACTGCTACATAGACTGGGGCAGCCTCTGCCATCCTGGCTGAGACAGGAGCTGCAGAAAGTGAGATAGCACTGGAGACAAGAACCAAGGCTTGAAGGATGCTCCTTTTACTATTAAACAGAAAAGCAAACCCCACAACTTTTACTCCCTTACTTCACTTGTGATTGTCAACAGAGGACTGTTTGAATAAATTTCCTTCTTTTTCATAAAATGAAAACCGTTATATATGCACGCATTGGCAATTACTAGCATCCATGCTTGTGTGAGCTTGTAGGAAGTAATGTGGGGTTTTGTGGCATTATCCAGTTTCCAGTGTGGGGATCATAACACAGCCCAGTTCCTCTGTTAACTACAAGGTTTCAGAAATTCTACATAAAACCGAGAATCCTAACTATATGCAAGTGACAAATGAGAATCTTGAGGAAAATATAAGGACAGAAATATCTGAAAATGAAGGTACAGGAACCCAATATCTGAATTTAAGGGCTTACATTTTCTCTTTGCTAATTTAAAAACAATTTGCTTTTGTTGTGAAAAGAAATCCTATGATCCCATACTCTTATTTTGAGCAGTTATTATTTATTATATTTAGCCCACATATTTTCCTCTGTTACTCCTCTTTAGGGATTTCCTTGACTTGCTAGGGAAGTTGTAAAGTTGTAGCCTCCTGTGTTTATTGTCTGTTTTCCTTTTATAGAAGGAAAGTTTCCACGTTCACAGATAATACTATTTTCTCTGACAGGGCAATCCATTCTCAGTGAATTCTGCAATATGGGTCCAACAAAATCTATCAGAGATTTTGGGGGAAAAAGAGTGAGAATGCATACTCTGTATAGTATTAACTAGTATGTATAAAGCCATCCTTCCATGGGTCCATAACCTTACCATACTAGTAATCTAGGTATCTCCACCTTTACAATGATGTAGTATTTATATGTTTTTTTCACTATCTATGGGAGAAAAAAATTTTATTAATAAGAAATAGAATGAAAACATCAACATGGGCTTACAGGTAGAGTGGGGCACTTGTGCCTTCTATGTAGTATTATGTCAATCATTTTAAAGCATGGACTTTATATATGCCAGTATATATACTATTGCAGAAGATTATGTTTTTAATGCTTATTCAAATATATATATATATAAAATCTGAAACTTACCTCTCTGAACATTACTAATTCTTTAACCTAAACCCTAGTTCTCAGCTGTGCTACCCAACAATTACTTTCTACAGGAGAAATGTCCTAGAGCTTTAGGTTCCTCTCCTTTTGGAGGTTATTTTCATGCTGGTTGAACTTTTATCCCATTTTTCAATGAAGATATATTAAGGCTTTGTTAATCTTCTCAGTGTGATACATGAAAGTAAAATTTCAAGAGAACAGTAAATAATCAAACGCTTGGGTAACATTACCTGTCAATCCATCCTTCCTCCAGAGTAGTTTTTCAAGAGGCTATAAATAATATTACTTTCTCCTACAATTTGAGAACTTATGCTTAACATAATTCAATAGCTTTAAAGGAAGCTGAGGATCCTTATTTATATTTGTTCAGTTTTTATTGTTGCTGTTGCTGTGGTTTAAAGCAAGCAAATGAAATCAAATCTGAAAGAGAATCAAGAATTTTCACATATTTTATTTCAGGATTCAACTCTGTTTGTACTTCATTAAAATTTTTGTTGTCCTGTTGTTTTTCCACTGTATCTAGAGGCTTTGGATCTTTTTGAGAAAATGTGAAAATTTTCTTGGGCTTGAGTTAATAGAAATCACAGATTATTACTTTGGTTGTTCCTTTGTTAACTGTGAGACTAAAATTCTCAACCTTATAGTTACTTATGTGAAAGCATTGCACTAAGCGCACTATAATCACAATAATTGGGTATTTAGACCTCTAACATTTGATTTATTTGTTCACTAGCTTCCTCCAGTTTATTCTAATACTTTCTTTTTTGAACTAGAGATTAATGTTTTTTTCCAAGTGGGATAACAGAAATGTTCTTAGGAAAAAAAGGCAGATATTTTTCATATTAAGTAAAATTCACACAAGTCGAAGTCCAGCTCATCACCAGATTTGTAAAAATGTAATTCATTTTTGGCATTTTCTCATTTTTTCTTAAATAATATATACAGTCCCATTCACCTATCTACAGACATCAGAAAGCAAAATTCCCCCAAATTCAGCCAGTCTTTTCTCCCTGGTTAATTTCAATCAGTGTGTACATTTTTCTTATTAAGATTGCAATGAAGAAAAAATCAATTTTAATTATATAATTCATCTTCATCTCATAATAAATTACTTGGATGGAGTCTGGGCTTTGGGAATTTATAATAAATCAGGAAAAATTTCTGCTTTAAGAATATCTTGATTTACCCACTGGCTACTTCAGAATTATTGAGTCACATTTAATATATGTAACTCTTTAAAATTTTAAGTCAATTCTATTTCATGGTCTTGAATTACATACCTTTTTTTAAATTTTAAAGAACTTCTTAAAATCTTTAAGCAAGACAGTACCTTCTCCTCTTTTCTTCTTCCAATGGCCTAACTCAAAAATATAATCACTGATTACTTCACATTAATAAAGGCAGGAACAATATTTAATCACAAGCCTACATCAAGATATAATGACACCCTTATCAAATATCAATCTTTAAAAATTATATTAAAAATCTCATTCAAATCCAAATTTTGCTCATATTTAACAATATGAGTTAAGAATTGAATAAGCAACATGGAAGACTGTTAGTGAGAAAAATTTATACTCCTTTTATTATTGTATTTTTTCTTAAGAAATGCTCTTAGTCCATTTAGAGATTTTATTTGCCTCAATTTCAACAAATTAACTTATATTTAGCTTACGTAGTTTTTATTCTATCTTACTGTTTTAATATGTCACAAAGTGTCCCATTTGCCATGAATAATTGATTTATTTTTAGTTATACAGACAATTTATAGTGGAAAAATATCTTAAAAGTCTGGTTTTGGTGGCTAGATAATATATTAACCATTTGCTTGATGGAAGTACCTCAAAAATAACTCTGACCAACTATTTTGAGAAGAGAAATCTGGTAGTCTTATGTGTAGGATTTTATCTCAACTACCATGTAGCCATGGGTACATATATATGCCCAATATATGTATATATGCAAATGAGCATTTGGTGTGTGTGTGAGCCCGTGAGTTGGATGGGAAAAGCAGAAAGAGAACTCCGCATTTATTGAAATTTGTTAACAGATACAATACATGCATAACATAACTTTAGTTCTTCTCCAGAATAAATACTACCACTGGTATGGCCACTAGAATAATGTTCTTTCTCCTCTAAAATCTAAGGTTTTAATCAACAAATGGCTCTTTTTCCCTTCCTCTTTCTTTCTTTTTTTTATCTTCCTATCTTTTATCTATATATGTATTCCCTAAATTCCAAACATATAACTAATGTAACCAGGAAGTTATGAGAGTAGACTTTGGATATCTGGATTCCCATACCAGTCCTGCCTCTTGCTAGCTATATGGTCTCAGACAAGTTGTGGATTTCCCTGAGTCATAGTTTCCTTTTCTATAAAAGAGAGACAATAAAGTATAACTTACTCACTTGGTTATTGTAAGCATTACATGAGAATATATTTAAATAACTTAGCACAAGCCCTGATGTAGTTATGCTGGAACATATTTGTTACAAAAACAATGTATAATATTCAGATCACTATCTCTTCTTTCATCAAACAAGAATATGTTTTCTATTTCCTTTAATAATAAAACATGTATGTCTTAAACATATAATTAATTGTATTTAGTCAAAATGGGAAACTGTCTTCTGCATCACTGTCCAAAAATGAGATTGTTCTGTTCCCTGCTATTGTTCTAATCACAATTGGAGCAAGGTAGTTACATCTCAGTCCATCCTGTTGAAATCCCTTTCCTTCTACCTACTTTTTCCTCCATTTATTCAGAAAAGTGTCTCCCTTGGACGCTCTCATTATATATCTTTCTTCAGTTCTTTTGCAACCCAACAGATATTCTGTCAGGAATATCAGATCTACAGGTACAACTTCTCAAACCAAATAACAGTCACAAAATTTAATGAAGGTATAACAATGAATCAATACTTAAAGAATCATTAAAAATTACAAGAAAATTTTTCTGCATTCTTCACATCTTTATCTCCAATTTACTTTCTTCCATAAGATCTCTTTCCACAAAAGAAACATTTTATGACACTTTTATATATTATTTTATATTTTAAAATATCAAATATTATTATTTTTTGAAATTTTTATTACAAATGCACAGTATTTCAGGCTTGAAATGATAGATTTACATAAATAATTTCCATCCAAGAAATTGTTTCTCATGTGTGGATACTCAATAAAAATTCATTGAGATATGTTGAAATGTGTTGAGGACTACAAATATACTTAATTATTTGCCCAACTTTAATATATACCATTAACTATCTTGTTAGTTTACATTCTTGCTGTAGAATGTATTCATGGCTTTCAATGAACTAGTAACTCCATAGAACTAATGACTCCAAAATCTGTATCTCCTGCCCCTGAATTCCAGACCTACCTTAGATGTTCCCACTTTAGATGTACCCACTTAGAGTACCAACTTTAGATGTTCACCCACATCTAAATATCTGCCTCATACCTAAATTGAGCACATCATTTTGAATTCTTGGTTGAACTCTTTCCTTTTCAGGGAAATTTTCTGCTTCTTCTCAATCCCCTTTTCTTTTTAATCAGATCTTTTAATCACCCAGTCAGATCAACTTTTATTCCTTCTACTAATCTTTCTCTTCCACAAGCCCAAGGTACACTGATTCTTTTCCTGAATGTCTTTCATTAAACCATATTTGCCCATTAGAAATATGTGAGTCACAAATGTAAACCACATATATAATTTTAAGTTTTCTAATAACCACTTTAGAAAATTATGAAAAGATTAATTTTAATACTTCATTTAATATATCTAAAATAACATTTCAACATGAAATCAACAAACATTATTAATGGGATATATGTATATTCTTGTGTTCATACTGAATCTTCAAAATGTAGTTTGTATTTCCCCCCTAGAGCACATAATAATTTGGACTTGCCACACTTTAAGTACTTAATAGCCAGATTGTAGTTAGAGGTTTCCATTTTGGGTAGTGCAGGTCTAGCCTCAACCTTCTCTATCTACTTATTCTTGATCATCTCCCATTCATCCCATTGGTGAGAGAAAGATTCCTGAACTAAAGTTCTATGGGGTAGCCCAACACACAATGAGCAGCACTGGACAGATGAAATCAACATTTTCTGTTAATATACTCCTAGTCTGAGGAGGAGGCATTGCACACCATACACCTGAGAAGGAATAAACAACACGGACTGTGAGAAACAGGTCTTGTAGCATCAAGGGGGTGAAGTCACCCTTTGTTCCCAAAGGAGCATGTGATTTGCTTGTTTGAATAATTCTGCAGTCTGGCAGGGCACTGAACTCCACTGCTCAGGGAGAAGCAGAAACAGCACCTGGAGCACTTGATAAGGAAAATTTTGTGGTAGGGTACCTTACTCAAGGATCAGAATGAGAAGGGAAACTTGTGGGTAGGCCATTCAAAATCCTCTTATTTTAGCAGATGTCAAGGCAGTGCATAATTTAAGTCTTAATTTTAGGCATCACCCCCCGACACCACTGTTTTACTGTAGCCTCTCTTCATCTCTCCTATAGAATTTTGTCACGACCTCTGAACTGGGGCTTTCACTTTTCTCTAAATTTTGCACCACACTACTGATAGAATGGTTTTTATAATTTGTAAATAGCACCATACAATTCCTTACCTTAAAAACCTTCAAATATTCTCCAAACCTAAAAGACATATGCAAACTATAACATATTCAATGATGTTCTTGTGTGGTCTGGGATTTTGTTTACCTGACCATTCTTTCTTAATTATCTTTTTAAAATTACATTCCAAATTCTAGTAACAATCAATGACAGTAGTCCTCCTTATCCACAGTTTCACTTTTGATGGTTTCAGTTACCCAGTCCATTGCCATCAGGAAGCAGATGGTCCTGCTTCCGATGTATCATCACAAGGTCAACCAGTAGGAAGTAACCTAATGCTGCATCACCATGCCTATGTCTTTCACCCCACTTCATCTCATTACGTAGGCATTGCATGATGTCACATCATTACAAGAAGGGTGAGTGTAGTACAATAAGATAGTTTGAGAGAGAGAAACCATATCATGTAACTTTTATTACTGTATATTTTTATAATTGTTCTATTTTATTATTAATAATTATTGTTAATATCTTCCTGTGCCTGATTTATAGATTAAACTTTATTATATGTATGTATGTATTTATGTATGTATGTATGTATGGGAAAAAACATAGTATATAGAGAGAGAGAGCCCACGGTTTCAGGCATCCACTGAGGTCTTGGAAAAGTATCTCCCATGGATAAGGGGGCATTGCTGTATTTTCAATTCTCCAATGACCTTGTGATTTTTACATTTTTAGGCCATTGTATGTGCTGCTGCCTAGAGCGCTTTTTTTCCCTTCCTCGACTGATCTCCTGTATGAATTAGCATTGCCAATTCACTAAGAGTAACACTTTGAATCTCAAGTAAACTGGCTATGAAAATTCACTCCCTTTTGCTTCCTAATTGCTTTACATCTAATGCATAGAAATATTAATCCTCTCAACTTTGGGTCTCTGGCTTTAAGTTGTACCAGAAATCTTCCAGCTCCCTTCGCATTACACCACCAGTATCTGTGAAATAATGATAATATATTTAGAGCTATAATCCCAACTAGTTTACTAGTCATATTATACATTATTACACCTACATTTTACTGTAATTTTTCATATGTCTATCTACATGCTAAACTGTAAGTCATCAAAATAAGAAATATCTTTTCATTTTTGTATCTCTCATACATAATACAGGATATGGCACAAAATAAGTAATTGTTAAATGAATGTATGCATTACCTTATATCTTTACAGTGGTGGGAAACTGGACTTCATTTTGTAAGCATAAAACATAAATATAAAGTTATCCTTGCAATCATAGTGCCAAGACATACATTTTCAAGACTGTTGGGTTTAGGAGTATTGCTTGTTCTCTAAGAATCTTTATGTTTATACATCTAAGTCACCTAATCTTTTAAATAAGACCAACCAAACAGACCAAATTAAGCATCCCTAGACACATTAGGAACTGAACCACATGGACTGCTGTTCTTTCAGATTGGTTTAAAGATCTCACAGTATTGCTCCCTAAAAATGTTTGTTTATAATCAGGACAAAGCCAAGAGCTGCCTGTCTACAATGCACTTTGGGCTGTGAAATGCATGACTTAAAATTAAAAAGAATCTACCATATTGAAGAGGATAAGAGGTCATTGACTTGGTATACAGTCACTGAGGCCCTTGAGTTATAAAGAATTTTTTTTTTACTAACAAAAAAAAGAACAATGTTCATTGTTTAATGATACATTTATAATGTTTGTGGAAACAATGCCATGAAAAAAGGTAGGTGAAATTGTTATGTCAAAAACATTGGCACTTTATTTTTCAGTTCAACCAGAATGAAAACATCCCTGTATAATAAGATATCTCCATGTAAACACAATTATTTCTAAGATGTTCTTAATCATTTAAGACTCCATTCTGATTTCTATAAATCTTACACATCTGTTCAGAAATCTAAATGGTATGCCAGGAATAAGACACAAGCAGCAGGGTAAATACAGCAGAAAACAGAAACCAGAAACCAATTTGTGAGGATGCAAGAGAATCATGACTGCATTCTTATGTCTACCAATGACTATTTCTAGATCATATGGTTTGATGCAAGAGAGAAAAATCATTGTGGGTTGTATAACTGTCAACAATATTTGTAAAAAAGCAGGAAGAAATTTTCACTGCTTTTGACCTAGAGTAAGAAGTGGCATCTTGATACATGGACCAAATCACACAGACGTACAAGTGAGAGTATGTCAGGAGAGGAAATTTTGCATTGAATATATTTTCTTTTATTTTGTTTGGTTCATTTTTGTTTTGTTTTGTTTTAGTTTTAGTTTTTATTTAATGTCCAGGTCAATTAGAATTCTCTCCTTCATGTTCCCAGGATGTTGCCTGGAAATTATAGTCATCCAGAAGCTTTTAACTTCTAGATAAAATTAAGCACATAAAAACTTTTAGTTCTGTATTGAAGAGATACATAATGTCATCCATAGACAAGATCCTGAAGACACTTGGATACCATTTTAGTAGACTGGCAAAGCTAGAAAGAAATATGACAATAGACTTAAGTTAACAAGAAGTTATGCCTTTGTCACAGATAACACACATATAATACATGTAGATGCCAACCACCTCATCCCTTAGCCACCTTCAACCAATATAAATAATAAAGCAAGCATTTAGCACTTTGTGTGATATTCTCTGAAATGAAAGAATGGTATGAACTCACCATGATTGCCATAACAAGGTCTATCAAACTATTTTAAACTATTTCAACCTGAAGAAATATAGTACATAATTTGGGACATGGCTCTCTGGACTAGAGCTATAGCTCAAAGCCTGGCAATAGCATTTACTCATAGTATGAGTTTACTCATGAGCATCACTTACACTCATTGTGCTACAACTTCCTCTTCTTTACAATGTAAATGATAACAACACCTATCCCTTCAGGTTATTATGAGGATTATATGAGTTAAAAATACATAAAAGCACCTAGAACAATAGCTGGCACATAGCAACCACTGTAAGAGTGTTTGTTTTTACTGGTTAATTTGTACATACCTATCTGTAAATGCACAATACATGTTTAAATACATGTTTAAAAATTATGTACCGGGCGCCTGGGTGGCTCAGTTGGTTAAGCAACTGCCTTCGGCTCAGGTCATGATCCCGGAGTCCCGAGATCGAGTCCCACATCGGGCTCCCAGCTCCATGGGGAGTACACTTCTCACCCTGACCTTCTCCCTTCTCATGCTCTCTCTCACTCTCTCTCTT
Organism: Nasua narica; assembly: GCA_028533885.1. Classification (NCBI taxonomy): domain Eukaryota; kingdom Metazoa; phylum Chordata; class Mammalia; order Carnivora; family Procyonidae; genus Nasua; species Nasua narica. The sequence goes on along the minus strand of CM052800.1, from coordinate 85,708,868 downwards.
TCCTAATAAATAAAAAAATAAAAAAATCTTAAAAAATATGTACCAAAAAGTTGACTTCACATTAAATGAATTGTATAAAAATGTAAGCATATTTGGAAACACAAGAATCTACAGCCACAAGAAGTAAACAATAACAAGACAATAGCAAAGTAATCAATCGCAATATCTCCACATTTTAAAATTCTAGTTCTGTCAGCTATTTTCATGTGTTTGACCAAATTATGGAATCCTTATGAGCCTTATTTCTTCTTGTATAAAGAATTGAGGATGGGGGCCTAAAGATAGGTCTAAAGATAGAGCACTGATAAATGAAACTAAAGTCTAAGATTGAAGAAAAAAAAAATTATAATAGCAAACTGAAATATTCTCATTACATTCAAGTCTCCTGGAAGGGAAGGATTTATTCAGAATGTTCTGAGGGAATGTGCAATGTAGATCATGATATTTATAAAAAGATAAACAGATTAAGTGCTATTATTGAAGAATAATAAAAAGAGAAGTATCTGAAGACAGAAGAGTAGAAAATTTCAACTTATATATTTTTTTAACCTATATTTTAAATTGGGTTTAACAATTAAAAAAGTATATTCTGTAAATCATAGACCATAAACTTAACAGTTATTTACTTATATGGAAGATTCTGGATTTGAGTGTTTATAACTAAATTTGGCAAAAGTATTCCACAGAAAACTCATTGTCAGTACACAAATTAAAATGAAATAAAACATCTAAATTACTTGTGTAATTCAAATACAATTGGTCGTCAGATATCATTTTTTTGAAGTCTGGAAGAATGCAGATATTTCAACTTTTAAAGGCCCCAATACACAGAATTAAGTAAAGTATCTATCTAGATCTCATCCATTAAGGGGTAACACTTCTACTATTTAAACATGAACAACCAAGGTGAACAACCAAGAGCAATATGAACTGCAAACTAATGAAGTTTAGTAAATCAGCAAATGGTTGAAGAAGGATAGTCAGAGAATATTATTAATTAGTAAAGGTCTGCCTAAAAGAAAATTTTAGTAGCTCACTCCTCAGTTTTGTCCAAGAAAATTTTTAGAAACATATTCAGATGAAGGTAGAAATCAAGGTCACAATATTACAGTCATTGGAGATACCAGCAAATAGGTGTGGGGTTTTTTGTGGTTTTTTTGTTTGTTTGTTTGTTTTATTGGCACTAGGTGAAGCATGTACATTTCAGTTCCCTAGGATGCATAGCCAACCATTTTCCTATCACCAGGTGTATAGATTCTGAAAGTTTTGGTTTTATGGACCCTGATCTGAAATTTTACATTAAGATAACTGGATATGGTATAAAATCGGAAGGGATATAAATCTCAGCAAACTGTGCTGTGATCCGGATTCAGCATGAATAAAGTAATTAAATACAAGTTCCTAGTCTTAAGTCCAAAATCCCAACTGGTCAAGAAAAGTGGATATAGTTAAGATTTCTCAAAATAATGTGTTATAATAGATAAATTGTGGAAGCTCAATAGGTCAATACAATCCAACTTTATTTTACACTTACCTAAAGCTCAATCAGTGGGGAGGGAGAATGGGTAAGGGAGGAAATTTTGCTCCATATGGTCATTCAGAAATCCAGTCTGCTCTAAGTTTGACATCTTTAAATACAAATATGGCTTTCCTTGTCACTATAGGCTTTGAACATACAGCCCTGCAAGACAGAAATGAGAATCAGAATAATTTAGGAGTATTTTGTTGGACTCAGAATAATATATAAGATGCTAGTACATATCACATTAGCCACAATTTGGTCACAAGTCCAAATTGTACTGAAAGGAAGTTGGGAAATGTCCAGGTGTATGCTAAGAGGAAAAGGAAATAGGTCTGATAAACAGAATGGACATTCTCTGTCATATTCCACCCTTTCAGTTACCAAATATCCATCACATTCTTCATCTGATATATAGAAGACATTCACCTTTTCTCAAAGAAGTTAATACAAAGGCCTATCTGGTCACTTCATTCAGTTCAATGTAGAGAATCTCTGACTCCTCTGTCAGCCTCTCCTATAGGTCCAGACATGTTTCTCATAGTCTGATAATCTGTGTGTAAATCATCTTTCATCACAGACAGATACACGATGATGGGCCCAGAGCATTAGAACCACAATAAACACTTCCATTTAAAAATGGGACAGATAGGAAACATATGGCTGTCAATAGATGGCAATAATGACGCATTTCTGGGTCGCCTGGGTAGCTCAGTGGGTTAAAGCCTCTCTGCCTTCTGCTCAGGTCATGATCTCAGGGTCCTGGGATGGAGCCCCACATTGGGTTCTCTGCTCAGCAGGCAGCCTGCTTCCCCCTCTCTCTCTGCCTGCCTCTCTGCCTACTTGTGATCTCTCTCCTCTCTGTCAAATAAATAAATAAATAAACCTTTAAAAAAATAATGATGCATTTCTGCTTGGAAGACATTTTTTTCTTGATTAGAACTCAATTTTTCGGGTGCCTGGGTGGCGCAGTTGGTTAAGCAACTGCCTTCGGCTCAGGCCATGATCCCGGAGTCCCGGGATCGAGTCCCACATCGGGCTCCCAGCTCCATGGGGAGTCCGCTTCTCACTCTGACCTTCTCCCTTCTCATGCTCTCTCTCACTCTCTCTCTTTCCTAAGAAATAAATAAATAAAAATCTTTAAAAAAAAAAAAACTCAATTTTTCCCACTCAAAGCATCTGTCTTGATCATTTTTTTTTTCCATCCTGATGGCTCCCATCTCTACCCTTTAGGAGTCTTTTTTACCAAAAAAAAAATATATATATATGTACTCATTATTTCTTTGCCAATATACCTCCCTCAAAAACTTAGTAGGTATCTAATCTAGTTGTTTTCCATTCAGTTCCATGAGCCAATGATCATCACCAAAACTCTTTCCTAGAACTAGTACTCAAATCTACTTTATTCCCTCATTTTCTTGGCTCAGGACTCTTTCATTATCTCTACTCCTCTCTCTGTCTCTTCCTTCCTCCATTCTTCCCTTCATTCCTCAATTTATGGCAGCTCCTATAGAGCCATCAGGCTTAAGTGGAAAAGTCATATTCAGTCTCACTTTTATCAAAGGACTGAGTGTAATAGGTCTTTTCCGTTGTTCTTGTTTGTTGGTTTGTTTGTTTTTTAGGGGGGAGGAGGGGCAAAAGGAGAGGGAGAGAGAGAATCTTAGGAAGGCTCTATGACACAGGGCTCAATCTCACAATTCTGAGACCATGACTGAGCTGAAATCAAGAGTCAGACTCTTAACCAACTGAGCCACCCAGACACCCCTGTAATGGGTCTTTGTAATTGAAGTTATCTTTCAACTTTCCTCATAGTTTGAGCCTTATGGGAATTTAAATTATTCAAACTTTTGAAGCTTCACATATCTGGAGTCTACTTCACTTTATGTTTGCCTACAAACCAACTGATTCTTGACTGAGTTCATCTCTTTCTTCTATTATTTTCAATTGCAAATCAAAAGTATTTTATTACAAAATATTTCTATATAGCAATATAGTCTTGGAAGCATTTGATCTGTCTTTCAAATTATCATACATGACAGTTCTGCCAAATGTTTCACCACTCTTATCCAATCCCCATAACCATTTTTTTTTAAGATTTTATATATTTGACAGAGAGAGAGAGATCACAAGTAGGCAGAGAGAGGGGGAAGCAGGCTCCCTGCCGAGCAGAGAGCCTGATGCGGGGCTTGATCCCAGGACCCTGAGGTCATGACCTGAGCCGAAGGCAGAGGCTTAACCCACTGAGTCACCCAGGCGCCCCCCCCCCCATAACCATTTTTTCATTATCATCTACGTACTCTCCTGGACAATGTCACAAATGTTCATTTACCTTTCAATAACATCACATCTTGAATTTCTGATATTAAAATGAATTAAGGTACTACTAGATACTGTAATAGGTTAACACCAAGTTCTTAGTAGTATCATAAAATAAAAATTCATTTTTTACTCACATATATTTTAAATAGTGGAGGGATAAGTGTTCTCTTTCACCCAGAAAATATGCCTTCTTGACTATGTAAAGCCCAAGATTGACTCTTGTCAATATCCAGAAAGCAGCAAGAGCAAGAGTAAGAGAGAGTAGAGATTTTCTAAGGGAGAGATTTTTGAAAACCAACCTTTGAAGTTATACTTATCATTTTTACCTATGTTCCACTGGCCAGAACTCAATCATATGTTCACTCTTCACTGAAAAATAGGCTGAGAAGTATAGTTGAGCTGTTTGCCAGGAAGAATGGGATACACATTTACCTAGAACACAAATTGGGGACGAATGCGGCCCCATGATTTACATTGATGGTAAATTCAATATGAAAAATAGTGAACATCCACAAATGGTGATGCAATATTGGAGCCCATTTAAAACTAGTATATTTAGATCATATCAGTGAATAACAGTAAATCTAGATTATAAAGGTTGATCATTTCGGGGAGCCTGGGTGGCTCAGTGAGTTAGAGCCTCTGCCTTCGGCTCATGTCATGATCTCACGGTCCTGGGATCGAGCCCCACATTGGGCTCTCTGCTCAGCAGGGAACCTGCTTCCCCCTCTCTCTCTGCCTGCCTCTCTGCCTACTTGTGATCTCTGTCTGTCGAATAAACAAATAAAATTTTTTTTAAAAAGTTGGTCATTTTGCTTTATTTTGTGCTAAACAGATCACACCCTGGACATGGAATTTCTCAAGTAAATGTCATATTATGAAAGGGTGATGTGTGAAAACATTATAACCAAATGGACTATTTTTGCCTTCTAAGAAAAATAGGTTACCCATTTATAGAAAGGGCGATTTCATTTGTTCAGTCTAAAAACTGCAGTCAGCTCTCACTTCCTTCTTTGTTCTCCCTTCTTCTCTATCAACAATTCTTGTCGGCTTTATCTTTAAAATTACTCAGGCTCCAAGAACATCCTATCACATCCAATCTTAGCACCCTAATTAGAGTCTCCATTATCTTTTTCAGAGGGAACTAATAGCATTTCTTACTTACAGATTTGACCTCCCATAGCCTATTTTCCATTCCAGCCAGAGCAATTTTTTGACCAACTTACCTATCACTACTGTACCCTCTTAAGGCCACACAATCCTCCTGACTGTCCCCTGAACATGCCAAACAGTCTTCAACAGTAGAACTTCACACTCTCTGTTCCCTAAACACCTGTATTCCTCACACACACACCCTTTCTTCAACTCTTTGCTTAGGTGACACCTTATCACACAAGTCTTTCCAGACCCCCACACCAGCATTCTCCTGTGTACTTTCCTTTCTTGCTCCTTCCCTCCCACTTATCACCAACTGATACATGAATGATCTGTATTTGTCCGCTCATTCATTTGTCTGTTCATTTCCCTAACTATATGATAAACTCCATGAGAAATGGTTCTCCTTTTTTCACTGTGGTATTCCATATGACTGGCACCCATTGGGATTTTGCATTAAGCCCTCAATAAACACCAGTGAGAAAATGAAAAGATAAACCAAGATGATGAAGGAACATAAAACCCTAACACATGAAGAGCACATGAAGAAACTGGGACTGTTTTGATGGAAGTCTAAGTATAAACAAGGAAAATGAAGAGTTAGCCAGAATGAGAATGGGTTTCAAGAACTTATTTATCTCAAGAAGTTGTCACAAAAAAAGATGAAAGTTATAAAAAGATAAATTTCTTTTTAATTGAAAAAGTATTTTTCTAATAAATAGGGCACATGTGGAATGAGCTGCTTGGAAGATTTAATATATAACTTGCACGTATTTTAAGTGTTCAAGAATAAACTGAATTCGAATTTTGAAGGGAAGTTGTAAATTAAATCTAAAATTCCAGCCTTACATTCCTTTCTAATTCTGAAGAGAATAATGTTTAATAGTAAAAGAAAGAGAGAGAGAGAGATAACATTTGATGAGGAATTACAGCTAATGTTTGCTTTATTGGTTATCTATCTGTGTAGGAAGTTTTTTATTTATTTACTTATTTAATTTGTTGTTTTATTTAATAAACCAGCTCAATAGATCTTAATCTTATCTATGGGCTAGGAAAGAAGCGAGTGAGCAGGAGACCTCTATCTACGCCAAATTTCTATAAAAGAGGAACAATTGTTCTCAATTCCAAATCAAGTCATCTACCCTAGCCAGGAGAATACAGGCAAATACATATACCATGGCATGTTAGTCTATACAACATACATATTTTATATAATATCTACATAGTATGTTTGTGTATATGTATAGAAAATGTATATGCATATATACATACAACCATAGCATACACATATTCTATCTGTGTATATGTGTGTGTTTTCTGTGTTGTGTGTGTGTTTGCATGCATTATAGTTATACAGACATAATAATCATGTCTTCAATACAGTAAGCATTCAACTATGCCAAACCACTGTAAAGTTTGCAAAAATTGGAATTTATCATCACTAGGAATTGCAATATTGTTATCTTTTTCAAGCTATTTCACTTCCAAAAGCAGTAAATAAATACTTTCATGTTGTCTGTAGCATTTTATTCTTCACATTATGACACTTACACCACTTATCACCAAATTCTTTCTTTCTGGTTGACTTTATGATTCAACTTTCCCAATAAAAGTTTTATAGCAGGAGCCTAATGAATTAGACCCTACAGAAAGGAAAGTAAATTGGTCTGTTTCAAAGCTCAAAGCTGCAGCAATAAGTTCCATGGATTTATTGCAGACCTCTCCACTGCTCCAGAGAGGGTGCTGAATGCATTGTTTCCCAACCTCCTTTACAACTTTTTTTAAAGGCAGAAATCGCTAAGATCTATTCCACCAGAAGCACAGAAATCCAGGGATTCACAGAGATGTCAAACAAGAAAAGCCCTTTTGGATTCACTAGCATGAGCACCATGACAAATGTTGATTGCGTGGGGCACGTAAAAAAAAGACTACATTTAGATACTGGTCTTAGAAAGCCTGTATCATGACTAAGCCAAGAAAAACGAGGAAAGCCACAGCAATAGACCTGTTCTTCAGGATAAAATCAGAGCAGTTCCTGCGGTAAGCTTCGCCAGGTCAAGGCATAGGGTTCTTATAGACCATGAAGCCCAGAAGAGAAGAGCACCCAGGAAGTTAAGGGATGTAATTTGTATTTCAAAGAGTCCAAGGCAAGAAACCTAGAGGAAGGTTCTAAAATAAGATGTTTTAATTTTTCAATTGTTAAATTTTAGAAAAGAATTGTTTTTATTGTTGCTGCTGTTCATTTACCTTGCTAGGAGGAAACTAAAGAGAGTTGGAAATGCGACCCTGTGCTTACCATCAGGTACATTGACTAATTTTCCCAAAGGCTGGAATTCTGCTACATCTGTCTTGGTATCAGATTTATATAAGGAAAGAAAATAAATCACTGAATTCATTGGTAAAACAAGTTAAAAAATAGAAAAAATAAACATAAGCATTTGCATGATTAAGCAAATGACATGTATTTTAGTTGGTATAAGTGATAGTTATTTCCCATAAATATCAAGTCATAATTTACCAACTGATAATTTAATTTAAAAGGATTTTGAATGTAAATGAATCATATAAAAAGTACAAATGAAAAGCTGCTAAAAATTCACTGTTTTTCTTCTTAACATGCTTAAATCTTTTTAAAAATAAATAAGTGAAATTAAAGTTAGTTTGGGCAACTGGTATAAGCATTTTTAATCAAAATAATCATTGCAGAGCTCCACAAAGGAACAAGAAATTTGGGGACAGTAAATAATAGCCAAACTTTAACATATTATATTGGTAATATTATGCAAAGTACCACTTTTATGAGTACTTATAAACCTGAAATATATAACAAAAAATATTGTCTATGACACTCAAATATATAACAAAAAGTGGGAGGTTTTTTTGTCCATGTGTTATGTATTACCAGCAGAGTCATATGATTAGAAAGACATCCTTAATTTACAATACATTTATGATTATTGACATTATTTTGCAGCTGTATAGTTGCAGAAAATACCAATTTTATTTTTTTTTAAGATTTTATTTATTTATTTGACAGAGAGAGAGATCACAAGTAGGCAGAGAGGCAGGCAGAGAGAGAGGGGGAAGCAGGCTCCCCGCTGAGCAGAGAGCCCGATCGGGGCTCGATCCCAGGACCCTGAGATCATGACCTGAGCTGAAGGCAGAGGCTTTAATCCACTGAGCCACCCAGGTGCCCCAGAAAATACCAATTTTATTGAACAAATTAGTTTCTATTCATACTAACAAAATTGTTGAAAGCACATTATACTATATGTATTAGAGTTATTTTGCTTCAGGAAGAGGCTATAGCAAATATTAACCTAAGTTTTACTAATTGTTTCTGCTGGAAGAATTATGATACCTCATTATCCCACAATAAATCACTGCCCACATGTCAAGTGATACTAATAGTCTAAAGTTTTTTTCTTCACTTTCCCTACAGTCTTATGGTGCTGTTTTTATCAAATATTAAATTACATAAACTAGGCTCTTTACTTCTATTGAAATAATACTGTGCTAATATCAAATGTTATTGATCCCTCTAGCTTTTAGTTTATATAATTGGAATTATTCTTGATTTTCAAAAGTGCTATATCTCTTTTTACTTGTTTATCTCTAACACAATTTTAAGAAAATCTTGTCAAGTATGTAAACATGTTAATCCTGTTAAGGTTTTGAATGGAATTGCATTATACATAAATGTAATTTAAAATATTGTTAAATTGGGGCCTGCTGTTGAGTGCCTGCCTTCAGCTTAGGTCATGATCCCAGGGTCTTGGGATCAAACCCCACATCAGGTTCCCTGCTCAGTGGGGAGACTGCTTCTCCCTCTCCTGCCTGACACTGCCTGTTTGTGCTCTCTCTCTGTCAAATAAATAAATAAAATCTTAATAAAATAATATATTGGTAAAGTATTGTCTTTCCATAAAAAATTATGTACTTGTCTTATTTTTTGTATACAATTATTATATATATAAAGTAAAATTTTTAGAGATATCTTAAAATTAATCCCCAGTTTTCCCCACACATTTGATAATCTAGCTCGTATTATGCATAGGGGAACATTTTCCCGAGTATGATTTCTAAAGCTTTAGTTTTCATTATGGGGAAATCATTGTTTCTATAAAAGAGCTATGGGAAATCTTTTAATTATTTTGTTTTGGTACAATAGAATGACTTTCCAAGAATTTTAATTGTTTTGCAGTTGATTTCCTTGGTGTTTTACATAAAAATTTTTTAAATAGAAAAATCATAATTTTATCTCTTCTCATACAGCCATGTATCATTTTTTATTGTAACATTAAGAACTACAAGGGGCATGTGGATCCCTCAGATGGTTAAGCATATGCCTTAGGCTCAGGTCGAGATCTCAGGGTCCTAGGATCAAGTCTCACATTGGGCTCCCTGCCAGCAGGAAGTCTGCTTCTCCCTTCCTTCTGTCCCTCCCCTGCCCCCCCCCACAGCCCCCCCCCAGCTGATGCACTCGTGCTCTTTCTCCCTCTCTCTCTCAAATGAATAAATAAAATCTTTTTAAAAAAAAAGAACTTCATAAAGGTTGAAATAGTCTTTTAAATTCACAAAAAAATCAAGCAATTTAGGTAAATTAGGTTCATATGGCTTCAAATTTCCATATCCTCGGGGGACATATGAGCTTATTGTGCACTTGCAGGGTAGGCTCATCCAATCTTAGGTTTTTTAAGTTTAATATTGTTCAAATTTGTTACATTTCTCATTATGTTATATGTAGCAAACTTTACCAAAGTTTAGTAACTGGAAAAAAATCATGGGATATTTAAAACTCAGTATGAATTATAAATAAAAAAGAAACATATCTACAAGGTTTTTAGAATATGAGTGATTTCATATGACCATTCCTGGAAGAACTCGTTCACTTGATCAATTTCCATCACCAACTTGCAATGCCCTATGAGATCATTTCATATGCTACAAAGCTCACAGCCATTTGACATTGTCTCACTATGAACACTAAAGCAATATATCTGTAAATGGACATATTTATTTTAATATAGAAATAAAAATATTGTCAGGATATTATAGACAAATCTTCCTGTGATAGGAAAACAGTTTAGAAATGCTTATACGTAGTCAGCCTGGACAGAGAGCCAGAACAATAGTTCTCAATAAATATTTGCTAAATTCTTTTCTTTTATTTTTTAAAGACTTATTTATTTATTTTAAAAAGATGTAGGGGGAAGAGGCAGAAGGAAAGAATTTCAAATAGACTCCCATGCTGAGTGAGGAACCCTACTCAGGGCTCCATCTCACAACACTGAGATCATGACCTGAGCCAAAATCACGAGTCCAATGCTCAACCGCCTAAGCCACCCAGGTGCCCCTAAACTAAATTATTTTAAATCAAACTTGAATGAATTGAATTTGAGGAACACACAAGTGGCATTTTCAAATTTGCTTTCTATAGTATCTTTTTTTTTTTTAAAGATTTTATTTATTTATTTATTAGGAAAGAGAGAGAGTGAGAGAGAGCAGGTCAGAGTGAGAAGCGAACTCCCCATGGAGCTGGGAGTCCGATGTGGGACTCGATCCCAGGACTCCGGGATCATGACCCAAGCCGAAGGCAGTTGCTCAACCAACTGCGCCACCCAGGGGCCCTATAGTATCTTTTTTTTTAAAAGGAGTTATGCATAAGATTAAATATCAAATGAAAGAAGAGTTAAAATAATATTTTACTTCATAAATCATGACTTTAAGTAATGAGATAACAGACAGTAAAAATGTATATGGCTATGGTGCTTTATTATTGAACTATCTCTAATTGCTTTGTGACCATTACCATATGAACTCAATAATCTATTCTGTAAACCTATTTTTACATTGATTTGCCATCCAGAATATAAAAATGAACAAAACAAAACTAATTGGTCTGCTCTTAAAATATATCATTAAGCTTGCTTAATCAGAAAAAAATAAATTCAAGTGATAAAACTGTACTTATTAACTTATTTCAAAAAAACCTCTTGGACTTGGGCCAAAATCATAGAAATTACAATTCTTTATGCTGACCTACCAATGCCCAGGCCTAGACATATTGTTCTGATTGTTCCCAGATAATTAATTTAAGTATGTACTGTAATACCAAATATTCTAAAATACCCCCTTAATGAATCAATTGAAGTTCTTTTTTTTATAATCAGACCCCTCAGAGTGGAAGCAGAAGTGCTTGAAATTGGCCGAACACTTTTAGATAAATTGAAACTCCGTCTAACTTCACCTACACCAGTGTCATTCATTCACTTAGTAGACAATTATAGATCCCTTAAAATAGCTCAGGATTACTAGATTTTATGAAAATGTTACAGTTTCTGGCTTCAAGTTTTTAGAGTTAAATGGAGGAAGAGAAAAATGACCAGTCAGTTTCAGTACAGAATGCTAATATTCTGATAAAATAATGCGTGGGTTTCTACAGGAGAAATAAAATGGGACTTGACCCAGACAGTAGATTTGGGAACATTTCCTAGAGAAGGACACACTTGAATCAAATTCTGAATTGTGAATGTGAGTGAAATGAGTACATATGAGAGGGGAGAACACAGGAATTAGAGAGGGAAGGAATTAGAGAGGGCAAGATAATTCACAAAAGAAACTCAATGCGATAAAATAGATGATTATGATAGACGTTCAGTGGATTTCTTTCCAACTGGAACATGTGTGTTTATACACATAACATAGGGAGGAAGTTTGATAGTCTAGCAATATCAATTTGGGTCCAAAAATTTCTCTAACATGATATAGCAGGTGGTCAGTGCAAAAACAAATTTTTCTAGGCTATCGCAACACAGAAAACTTGTTTCAGGATTATAGTGCCTTTTAAAAAGTTTTACTGCATCTGCAGCAATTGGTACTGACTTAAAAATTCTGGTCTACATCCCCCAACATTCTGATATCTAACACGCAGAAATATCATCCAACTGACAGGGGACAGCTGTCACGTTAAACAATCTGGTCTTGCACAATTTAACTTAGGGAATTGAGTGTTCTATAATTCTTACCTATGTAAGTATCAAATGTTTTAGACTCTATAAACACAATGTTTACTATTCTAAGCAAGCTTAACCAGACATAGCATTCATTTAATCATATAATAGTATATAAAAAGAGCTACCTGGAAGTTAGTTACAAGATGAAAAATATTGTACTTTGATTTTGCATTTTTAAGAAATAGCAAACTATTAGAATGGATACTTCACTCTAAGTTTTCTCAAAATGTGATATTTTAAATTTATATGTAAAAAGCCCTTTAACCAAAATGTCTGTCAGCTTCAATTTTTGCAATCAATAACCAACAGTAGTGTTACTTTTAATAAATTTTGCACTAAGTCAGGCACCCCAGAAATAAAGTGAAATGACTATTACAACTCAATATGGACATAGATAAATATAAAAATTAAGACACTGACAGCATAGAAATGATATGGAATCTTAAAGGGGCTATTTGCATGTTCATTGAATGCACGATATCTCCTTATTACTTGAAAAAAAATCTACTCTTTGAAAAATAATGATAAGCAAACAACTTACCTTGAAGAGATGTCAAGGAATATGAGCACAATGTCAAAACAGTATTTGGAAAAATGCCCTCTTTAATGGTCATCTACAGCTCATTGAGTGCGGTTTTTCTCTAAAGTTAAGGGCACTTTTAAAATTTAGTTTCACAATTGATTCACTTAAGTAACAGTAAGTGCATTTTAGATTGATAAATTTGTAATAAGTCTAGACAATAAAAATCTACTGCAGTTTTTACAAACTCAGTCGCCTTCCAGATGCTTATATGCTCAGGGATGACATTATATTTTTAAGACTTCTTTGTTGCATCTGAAGAATGAAAAACTTCTCCGAAGGGGAGATTAAACTGTGCTCATATTTACTGAGTTCCAGGTGTATATTTTAAGGAATATACTAAAATGGAAATGCCAAAAAATAAAAGTTTATGACATATTGTAGAATATTCATAAACTAAGCATGCATCATTTTAAATGTTTCAATCACTATAAATATATTATAGGCACTTCTACATTTATTGAGAAGAATTCAATTACTGAGTCTAAACACTGAGTTGAGTAAATTAATGATAGCAATATGCTCTCTACTCAGTTGATTTGATAAAAAAATAAAACTGTGGTTTAGATTACTAGATTTTGTGTTTTAAAAATTCAAAATGTTAAAATTTAAAATTTTTCCTTTAAAACTTCTTTCCTAAATATGAATAAAAGTCTTTTTTGTGGTAAGAGACTAGACTTAAATAAACATCATAAATATATATGGTATTTGTCAAGGATTTAAGCTTTAAATTTCCAAATATTTGCTTACCACTACTAATTGTGTGCTTTTTATAGATATCACATGTTATTTTTGCACAACTTATTTTGAAATAATTTATTAGAGAATTAGCTAAACTTTATTTTGTGGGGTATATATGCAAAGTAACAAATGTTATATTGTTATTTTAAGTAGCTAATATCCTAAATCTCTTAATATCAATTCATTAGACCAGGGAGGTGAAACACAGTTCTTCACATCAGTATTCAAGCTGAGTAGAATGACAACATATAAAAAGCAAGGACAATGAATGACAAAATATATTATTACTTTATAATGCTTTTTTCTTATAATACTGTATGTCAGAAAGTCATTAAAATAAAATAAAGTGCATTCTGTAATCACCTTCATTGAAAAATTGAAATTAAAATTGTAGATACGCATTCGTTTTACGTTGCATTAATTTCCTATTTTTAAGAAATTGAAAAGACTTCAAAATTATTCATTACATTTCACATTCACTTAAATGGATATTTATATAGATAATATTGTATATAATATGACAACATGACATATGACTTCAAATGTTGTGTTTGGGCTTAATAGAGTCAATCCTACTTTCAGGCTTTTCCTCTGTTTCCGACTAGTTACAAAAGTCTTACCTATAATACTATGAAACCTACAGTTAGTTCCCTTTTCTCTGATTAAAAATAGCAACGATAATTATATATATGCATATATGTGTATATGAGAGTGTGTATAGATAGAAATAGAAATAAAGATCAACAGGGGCACCTGCGTGGCTTAGTTAGTTAGTAGCTGCCTTTGGTTCACGTCATGATCTCAGGGTCTTGGGATCCAGCCCCACGTGGCATCTGTTCCCTGCTCAGTGGGGAGTCTGCTTCTCCTGCTTCCTCTGTCCCTCCTCCCCGGCTATGTGCACTTTCTCTCTCAACTAAATAAATAAAATCTTTTTAAAAAAAAGAAACAAAGAACAACATAGATATGAATATATTGATATAGGTATACATATAAATATATACCTCACCAGAGAAGATGGGATCCGGCATAATATATTATCACGGTATATCTGTCACCCTCGTTCCTTCCTCCCCTCTGTCAGGCCACACCTAGACAAGGAGAAAGGTAAACATGGAAATAGCACCACAAAATACTGCAACTTGGAACTAAGAGACTGAATTGATTGCCCAATCAAAAATTTGGCAAAAGAAAAGAATAGACAAATCAAAGAAAAGAAAATATGAGCAGCTAGTATGTGAAAAGACACTCAAATTCATGGATTACCTCATCTAATACTCAATTCCGTGGCATAAATCCTGTTAGGACATCCTTTTATTGGATGGGAAAGCCAACATTCAGAGAAAGTAAGTATATTAATTGTCAAGATCAAGGTAGTAAGTTACAGAGTTGATATTGAAATGCAGGTATAGTACTAGGGGAAGCCTGATTAACTGGCTCAGTTTTTTCATAGAAGCGATAACCTCACCTGAGCACTAGGTTCCAGACTCTAAGAAAGCAAAAAAGAGCAGTTTCTGCTCTATATGAGAGTTCTCATAGAGTTGTTGAATGAGCAAATGAATGCATTCATTAAGGATGAACATAGCAAACCACACGCAGTGGAATGCATTTGCCATTACTTTCCAACTTTAAGGCTATTTGTTGTTGTGATGATAGCACATACTTTCCAGGGTATTCTTCTCTGCTGTTGTTTCCTTCTCCATCTTCTCACCCTTCATCAATTACAAAAGGAATTCTCTTTCTAACTACAGCAGCTTTACTACTTTTCTCCTCCCAATCCCAAAATTAAAGACCAGCTTTTATTTTCCAAATGTTCATATTTGTCAAGAGTATAGAATGTTTTCCTCCCATGTACCTATCATCTTCTTCTCTTCCCATGCCTTGTCTGTGATTTCAACTTTGAGACACCAAGATTTCCAAGTCACCAACACCAAGGAAAAGAATTCCAATGAGGATCAAGAGAGACTGTCAAATATCAAGCTTTGCTCTCTATAATAGAGATATTCTGTTTTCAACTAGCCTTTCTTCACCCCACTACCTCAGAATAGCTAGAAATGTGGGGCTCTGTTTTATTCTCCAGATACAGTGTTTCAGCTGTTCTAAAATTTATGATGAGATGAAATTATAGAATTTTAGGTAAATATACATTTTTAGTAATCATATCAAGAAAGATATCTCAAAAAATAGGAACTGAACAGAGAAGACAAAGGTGTTGCCTGTGTAACCTGCCTCTGGGAATTACCAGAGGTGGTAAATCTCTCAATTTATGAGTCATACTGAGAATGCCACAGACAGATAAAACCTGTTGGTCTCCCCAGTTTTAATAATTTTGTGTTATTGCCATAAAGTACATTGAATAAAGTACAAGAAAAGTACATTCCTAGGATGCCAGAAACTGTATTAATTTGTCCTCTCATGTTGTGTCGATCTAGTGTTTCCTGAGGGTCTGCTGTGTGCGAGGTATGGAGACAAACTGGGGGCCTGCTCTCCAGGTGAACTGATTTTCACGGGCACCTGACAAACATAAGATAAGATGATTCCTATCTTGTTTCTCAGTGTTCTTTCCAAACTGTCACTTATGTTTGTGCCATGGTATTTCTTTGTATATTATTATCAACCTTCTCTACTTTCTTGCATCTTCATATCTGTCCTCTCTCAGAATGCAGGAGATCTCAGGTCAAGGAAAATCAGAGAGAACCAAAGGGTATAGAGATGTGAACAGGCACAGATGTCAAGGCAGCAGTAATCTAATTTCCCTGCAAAGAACTTGCAAAATAATTAATGCGTATGCAGAAGGCAGTCAACTAACAGGCAGAAAATTAAACAAACATATTTATGTTATCAATAAAATCTTTATGGACTTGATGTGATTCACGGAAAAGCCTAGTTAAAAAAAATCAATGCTCTAGAATGCATTTTGGCTCATAAATGCAATAGCTGTATCATACTTGCCTTTTTCAAAATCATTATACATTTAGGACTGAAATTTCAGTAGAAATCCAGTACACATTTGTACCTTGTTCAGCCCTGTGTATCTGCTTCTTCCCAAAGAGTTGTTTTGAATTATGCAGGCTCCCCTTTAGCTACACTCCTTAGCCTTTGTTATATACCTATGGTCTTGCTCCTCTGTCATTTTCCTTGGAAAAATAGCTTTCCAGTTTATCTCAGAAAATACATTACCAACTCTTTCTTAACCTGAGGAGATCCTATTTGTGACAGACAGCAAATAGTTTTCCTTGTTCCTTGGTCTTTCAGGGTGTCATTTGTTTTGCAATTTCAGCTTGTCATAGGCAAACTGGCCACTTAGTTGGAATAATTCACAGATCCAAAAAAGTTGCCATTCCTTCCCTGTATCTTTAACTGATGTCGTAAGGAAACCCTTAGCCCACTTAGCATTTAGGAAAGAGCAACTTACAAGTGAGGTGGATGCTGTAACTTGTACACCAGATACACTTTGAGTTCCCTGTTAGGAAGTTGGGACTTTCTGCCCCATCTGGGGTGAGCACTGTCGGCTGCCGCCCCGATCTGGGGCAGCCCAGCTGCTCAGAGCCACCTCACCCAACGTCATGCCTTTCTTTTTGTGGCTCATAGTCAGTGGCCGATGTAGGAGTATGAGGCAGGGCCTTCTCAGCTCAACTTCGAATGCCACTGAAGAGCCGTCCCAGCTCCATCGTTCCCTGTGGGATCGACCAAGCCTGTCCTTGCGCCCGCCTCACAGTTTGACCACTCTGCCCCCTCCTGGTTCCTCTTCTCCCTTCCACCGATGTTGATCTTAAAAACACTAATAAGCATTTTGCACGCCAGATTCCATCTTGAAATCTCCTTTTTGGGGAACCCAAGGACATATGCATTCTTCAAGCTTTTCTTGCTCTACAGTTTCACGGGAAGAACTATTGCACCAGAGTCAAACAGAATGACATCTGTAACCGGCTCACACAATTCACTATCTACCAAAACTCCTTAAACATTCTGATCCTCAGCTTTTTCATCAGTAAAATGCGAATAATAATATCAACTCACAGATGTTTCTGTGGGGATTAATAAGGTAGCCTATATGAAAGGTATAGCACGTGTCAATAAAAAGAATGAGCACTCCATAAATACTATCTTACTGACCCTCTTCCTCTGTTATTCATTACTTGATTTATATTCTGTGTGTATGCTGATAATGATGCCATTAGAATTTTTTTTTTCTGCACAGCTTTGCACTTAGTCGTTTGAAAAATGGGTTAAGCAAAAAATGCTTCAGTCCAGTTATAGTTCCAGGTTATCCATTAACTGCAGTACTACTCAGCTTTTTTAGGTAATCTGCTATGTGGCTGTGACCCAGTTTACGATAATGCTTAGTAGCATTACTTCCTTGTTTCTATATTGGAAAGCAGATGCCATGTTTTATTAGTCACGCACCTGTTAAGGAGTTCTAGCCTCGCGTGGAAAAAGGGAGAAAGTAAGCGATGTTGCTCTCATTAAGTTTCAGGGGCAATATTACCATGTCTTTTATGTATTGGATATTAAAGCTGTACAGTTAAGATCTTTGAAAACATTATGATTACATTTCATTAAGGGTAATAGCAACAGAAACAAGTCACAAACTGCCTTCCTAAAGCAAAAATGAATATGTGATAACAAACCAATCACCAATCATAGGCCTCAAAAATCTTAGAAGACATCCAAATAACATTAATTCACAGGCATATTTTTATATTAAATTCAGATTAAACATTATCAGAAGTTTATGAAAGAATGATTATACATAATTCATTTGGTTCATTCATAATTTGTAGCTATTTACTTGTAAAGAATTTTTCTTATTTTCCTGGTAGTGATCTTTTTTTTTTTTTAAAGGATTTTTTTTTTTTTTGACAGAGACAGAGTGAGCACAAGTAGGCAAAGTGGCCGGCAGAGGGAGAGGGAGAAGTAGGCTCCCCTGCTCAGTAGGCTCTGAGCAGAGAGCCTGATGCCGGGCTTGATCCCAGGACCTTGGGATCATGACCTGAGCGGAAGGCAGCCGCTTAACCGACTGAGCCACTCAGGCACCCCTCTGGTAGTGATCTTAAGAATCTATGCTTATTGAAAGTCTCAAAATTTCATCATCATTACTAAATTCATTCTGGAGATATCTCTCTGACTTGAGTATACATTTAGAAATGGAAAGTTCTGTTAAAGACTGTATTTAAAGTGTAATGGTGAGGTACTTGTATAAGTGATATTCACATTCTATTATAGAGTTATCCTTCGTTTAATAGTATTAACATTAACCACTGCGTAGTTTAAATAGCAAATCTTCTGAGAGTAGAGTCTAAACTTTCCCCCTTCCAGCTCAGGAGTGATGTCAGATGCGTTTCAAATACTGGCTCTTTATTGCCACATAGCCTGGGCATAGTTTAAGTTACTTCCTTCTTAAGGTCTCAATTTTCCCATTTATATAATGGATGTAATAATCAAGTTTGAGAAAGATAGGTAAAATATCTGAATAGGGTTGGTTTCCAAAACATTTAGATACTCCCTCCTGCTACCCCTAGTTTTTTTGTGTGTATAAATAACTATGGAAAAATCAGAGGTAAATGTTCAGAGGGGCTTAATGGTAGACACCAATAGGCCCCACTATTCAGACTGCACCAGGAATAGTAGAAAAGGGGGAAAATTTGTTTGTACCCATATGCAGTAAAATATAAACATGTGCATAAGAAATACACATACTGGGGCGCCTGGGTGGCTCAGTTGGTTAAGCAACTGCCTTCGGCTCAGGTCATGATCCCCAAGTCCCGAGATCAAGTCCCACATTGGGCTCCCAGCTCCATGGGGAGTCCGCTTCTCACTCTGACCTTCTCCCTTCTCATGCTCTCTCTCATTCTCTCTCTTTCCTAATAAAATAAATAAACAAAATCTTTAAAAAAAATAATAAAAAAAAGAAATACACATACTGCCTATTACCTTGAGCTTTGGATGTATTTGCAATACTTAATTTTGTTAAAACATCTAAATCGCTATAGCAAATTGTAGTATTTTTAATCTTGATGATTATGTTTTCTGCAGGTTTGAAATACATCAGAATTGGGGAATTAAAATTCCTTGCATAATTATCTTAAATGTTATATGCACTGCGAGCTGGGAAAAGTCTTGACATATTATGGTGCCATCTGGAAAATATTTCTTCTCTTCATTATGAATGTAGACTCTGTCTATGAGAAAGCTGTATGCATTGTTGGTGTTTTTATTTCTGTGAGTGTATTACTTTCTGAGATTTAATAATGAAACGAAAGCCTGGAATAAAATGTGAAGAATTTAAAAGGGTCTGGATTTGAAATGACTAGCACCATTCCTCACTGTTTTGTTGAAGTTTGTTATTCCAGCCAGAAAATAGAGTATAGGTTATTTTAATCGTTGATTTTTTTTTTTTTTTTTTTTTTTTTTTTTTTTTTTTTTTTTTTTTTTTTTTTTTTGGTAAGACGTTGGAGGAGTGGAAGGTGTGGGGAGGGCTAATAAAAGGGCGAAAAAAAATCCTTGTAAAATAAAGTCTCCCAAAAGTGGTTGAATACTCACACTGAAAAAATGAATAAGTGACTTATTCTGAGAAATATAGATATAGACACAGGACAGGAAAACTAGGAATAAGAATGTACTCATTAGGGGTGTCTGGGTGGCTCACTTGGCCGAACGTCTGCCTTCGGTTCGGGTCCTGATTTCAAGGACCTGGGATTGAGTTCCACATCTGGCTCCCTGCTCAATGGAGAGCCTGTTTCTCCCTCACCTTTGCCCCTCTCCATTGCTTGTGCTGTCTCTCTCTCTCTCTCTCTCTCTCTCTCTCTAAAAAAAAAAAAAAAATGTACTCATTAAGGAAATCTTATAAAGGGTATAAATTACAGTTCTCTTCCCTGGTCTGGAAACAGATATATTTACCATATAACTTAATTATTTTCCCTATAATGTACTAATTTCTGATTGTTCTCAAGTCTTTCAAGTCAGGTATGCATAATTGCCATGAATTCCATGAATATGGGAAGGACTGCAGTCCTGAGGTCTAGTTCTATCAATGGGTTTAGAACTGACTTGGGCTGGGAGAGAATTTAGTCCTGGGGTTCTCTGGTCAGGGAAAACAAAGAATGTTCAGTGATTGGCTGAGGATAGTAGATAGAAGTCAGATGAGAACAGAGAACAGATTCTAACAGAGACTGGCAGTGGAGAATGGGAGAGAGTTCCTTTCCCCATCCTACACAGAACTACCAGGAGATGAAGCTTAAGGAGAATAGGAGGCTATAGATAGAACTGCAGATTTCTCATCTATTTCTTTTTTTTTAACATCTTAATTTTATTTTATTTTTTTCAGTGTTCCAAGATTCATTGTTTATGCACCACACCCAGTGCTCCATGCAATACGTGCCCTCCTTAATATCCACCACCAGGCTCACCCATCCCCCCACCTCCCTCCCTTCCAAAATCCTCAGTTTGTTTCTCAGAGTCCATTCTCTAATGCTTCATCTCCCCCTCCGATTCACCCCAATTCACTTCCCCAAATGTCCTCCATATTATTCCTTATGCTCCACAAGTAAGTAAAACCATATGATAACTGACTTTCTCTGCTTGACTTATTTCACACCACATAATCTCCTCCAGTCCCATCCATGTTGATACAAAAGTTGGGTATTCATCCTTGCTGATGGCTGTGTAATATTCCATTGCATATATGGACCATATTTTCTTTATCCATTTGCCACAGACACTTCTCCAAAAAAGACATACAAATGGCTAACAGACACATGAAAAATGTTCATCATCGGTAGCCATCAGGGAAATTCAAATCAAAACCACATTGAGATACCACTTTAAACCAGTTAGAATGGCCAAAATTAACAGAACAGAAAGCATCAAGTGTTGGAGAGGATGTGAAGAAAGGGAAACCCTCTTACATTGTTGGTGGGAATGCAAGTTGGTGCAGCCACTTTGGAAAACAGTGTAGTGATTCCTCAAAAAATTAAAAATTAAGCTACCCTATGACCCTGCAATTGCATTACTGGGTATTTACCCCAAAGAGACAGATGTAGTGAAAAGAAGGGCTATATGTACCCCAATGTTCATAGCAGCGGTGGCCATAATCTCATCTATTTTTACAATTTTACAAAGTGTGTGGAGTCCTAAGAAGGTGCATCCCTGAATCGGGGCTAAATGGTAAAAGACTGGCTGAGAGTGATTGGCTGCAAATGCCTGTAATCCTCTTATTTCTGGGACACCCAAGTCTTTTCATGGACTTCCAAGAATTCATTTGTTAAAAAATTCCTGTGACACAGAAAAGGAGTGAATAACAGGTTTATTTTTATTAAATGATAATATTTTTATAATATAGATAAAAATAAATAAAATATATTTTTATGTAATAGCAGAATATGACGGTAAAGTAGTCTAGGTATTTGTCATGGCAGACTGGCATTTTAAAGATTTCTATAATACTGCCAAAAAAAAGGAAAAATGATTTCTATAATACTGTGGAAGAGGTTACTTTTTTTTACTCTAAATTTTTTGTGTTTGTAGCATTAAGATAATCAATTCCTTAATGCTTATAAGCAGGGGTTTTAAAAGAATGAAAAAAAGAAAGTCGTTTTGTGTTATACAGAATTTAAATGTGCAGAAATTAATCCCACATTGAAGAATTCATTAAGGTAGAGATTCTTTCTGTTTGTTCAAACATCTGCTTAGCAAGTAATTAATAAGAGGTCAATTGGTCATGATAAGAAGTAGGAGAGCCGAACCCCCAAGTCTTTTCCATGCCTTTTGGTGAATGCCTGATATTTTTTCTGCTGTTCTGAAATTTAATGATTTCATCTTACCTCCTTGACTATCTAGACATCCCAGAGATCCTATTTGGAAAGTCTTTCATATGTTATAACTTATTGGGTCCTCTTGTTAATTACAAATATACGAATATCTATGTCATCTGTAACCCATTTCTTTGATATTCCTGCTCACCCTCTGAGATGTGTGTAGTACAGAGCAGGATAAATGGACTAAGAACATGACCTGTCTCTACTCCTATCTCCATCACTATCATTATCAATGTGCAGCTTTGACATTGTGCTTCCTTACTTGTAAAATGAGAATGTCTATTCTTTAGAATACTATTTTCTTTAGATGTTAATAAGTTTTGAGAAAAGTGATAAGCAACATAAAGTAGAATTATTTATGGAGTGACTTCTCAGGACTTGTACTGGGCAAGTTCTTACTGTATATCTTCAAGATGGAGTCATGGTGTGCAACATTTTTTTGCCTTATTTGATCATGAAAATCCGTGTTGCCAGAACATCTTATGGAAGTGATACCATAGGCGATGGTCTTAGGAAACATGGGTCTCGACATCCCTCTGTCCTAAGACTCTACCTACATCTTCCAGAACATAAAAGAAGTAAAAATATAAATATCCCTTAGTAACATGGTAGTATTAGTGGGTTTTCTCAGACATACTTAATCAGAATATCCAGGGTGAAGGGGTTGGGAAAATAAAAATACTGGCCACACAGGTGAGGGTAACACAACTAGTAAGAAAAGCTCAGTGAAAAAAAAAAAAAAAGAAAAGCTCAGTGAATGGCTGAACTTCTGTGAAAGGGAAAGAATTTCTTCTAAAGCTTAAAACAATGTATAATTGGGAATCTAGAGGGGTGGTTAAGTATTGGAGCCAACTTTTGCCCTGAAATCTTTGCCTGGGTTAAGAAGCCACAGAATCTAAATATTTGAAATGGGCCAGAAGAAGAAGTAGGGTGATAGCCTCTGTGAGTGAGCCTGAAAATATGTACCCAAAGAGGGAAATGCGAAAATATTTACCAGTCCTCACCTTTATAATTATTTTCTTAAAAAGATTTTTTAAAAAATTTTTAAGTAATTCCTACATCTATTATAGGGCTTGAACCCACAACTCCGAGACCAAGAGCTACACATTCTACTGACTGAGCCAGCCAGACACCCCTTCATCTTTATAATTCTTTTTTTTTAAATTAACATATAATGTATCATTTGCCCCAGGATACATGTCTGTGAATTATCAGGCTTACACATTTCACAGCACTTACCATAGCACATGCTCTCTCCAATGTCCATAACCCTACCCCGTAACTCCCAGCCACCCTTAGTTTGTTTCATGAGTTTAGGAGTCTCTTATGGTTTGTCTCCTTCCAGATCCCATCTTTATAATTCTTAACCGCAAACCTAAATAGGTTTGGTGCTAGAATTCAATCAACTTCTGTAGCCCAAAAATCTCAAGAAAAACTGTAATCTCAAGTGTCCTTAGTTATGATGGCTACATTTTCCTGTAAGAAGTTCAAACCATCTTTGAGGAATGGCCAGGGGCAATACTCTGATGGGTGCTGACTTTGGAGCTTATACTGACTTCATGGCAATTACACTTGAATACACTCTCGCATCCACCAGCAGTTGATAAAAAAAGAAAGAGAAAGATACCATGTTTTGCCTATTATGTGTTAACCTTTAATTTAATGTGAGAATGGTTTACCACTATAAAATTAATTAGTGGAATTCACCATGTTAGCAGATTGAAGGAAAACAGACAATCATATTAATAGAGGAAGAAACAAAAGCACTTAATGAAAAACAACATCTTCTCATGACAGAACTTCTACTAGACATAGAGTGATAAATTCTTAACCTGATGACACACCTTTATATACATATATGCTCTTATAAGTGTATATATAAAATACTCCTGATAAAGATAATTAAATATTAGCATCCAAGGTCATTGGAATTCACAGTCATATCTAGTAATCACTGCCCTAAATGACTCATTCTATCAGGGATAAATGTAAATATACTGAGCAAAAATAATACAGAATTTTTTCTGTATAAACTCTAAGATTTAAAAACTGGCCTATGTAAAAGCATAAAATCTCCCACTATGAGTTCTAGCTAGTTCTAGAATGTTGTGTCAATAATGCAAGAAGTATAAATTCCTATTGTTCTCACTTGAATTTCCTTCTGCTCAGTTTCAGTTTTACTGAAATATCCCCATTTCATAAAATTCACCTTTTAAATGTGTACAATTCAATGTTTTTTTTTCACAGCTGTGCAATTATCACTGTGATCCAATTTTAGAATATTTCCATCACTCCCAAAATAAATTCTGTACCTAATAGCATTTAGTTCCCATTACCCTTCCCTCCCAGTCCCTGGCAACCACGAATCTACTTTCTCTCTTTATGGATTTGCCTCTTCTAGATAGATCATAGAAAAGTAATTATTCAATATATGACCTTTGTGTCTGGAATCCTTCACTTAGCATAGTGTTTTCAAGAGTCATCCATATTGTAGCAAGTATTAGTACTTCATTCCTTTTTATGGTAGAATAAAATTCAATTACATGGATATACATATTTTGCTTATTCATTCAGCAGCTAATGGGCATTTGGATGGTTTCATTTTTTGATTATTATAATGTTTGTATGAGCATTAATGTATAAATTCTTATGTGGATTTCTGTTTTCAATTCTCTTGAGTATATACGTAGGTGGAATTTTTGGGTCATATGGAAACTCTATTTTGAGGAAATGCCAAACTGTTTTGCTAAGTGGCTACAATAGTGTACAATCCTACCAAGCGATATATGAGGGGTCCAATTTCTCCACATCTTCACCAACACTAGCTAATGTATTTCTTTTTTATTTTAGGTATTTGTGAGTTTGAGGTAATATTTCATTGTGCTTTTGATTTGCATTTTTCAAATGACTAAGAACATGGAGCATTTTTTCATTTGTTCATTGGACTATCATATGTGGCCTCTGGCAAAATGTCTATTCAAATCCATTATCCCATGTTAATTGGATAGTCTGTCTTTTATTGTTGGATTGTGAGAGTAATTATTATATTCTGGACACAAGTTCATTATGAGACACATGATTTGCAAATATTTTCTCCCATTGTACGAGTTGTCTTTTAACTGTCTTATGTGTCTTAGGAAGCACAAATTTGTAAATTTTCATGAAGTCCAATTTATTTTTTGTGTGGGTCACTTGTGCTTTTGGTGTCATATCTAAGAAACTATGAAGATCTATTCCTCTGTTTTCTTCCAAGAGTCTTATAGTTTTAACTCTTACACATAGGTCTGTGACACATTTTCAGTAAATTTCATATCTCATACACAGTGTGTGATCCAACTTCATTTTTTGCATATAGATATCCAGCTGTCCCAGTACAATTTGTCAAAGCTTTCTTTAGTTTTAATAAATGAGAATGTGCAAATGAAATCCAAATGGATCTGCCCAAGCCTCTTGCACAAACTGCTCCTTCAGATATAAATTACACCTTGTGGGTAGTATGGGAACTTGCCTGAAGCTTGTACTTCTGAACAGCTGGTGCTCATCTATTCCCACTGCCATGAAGTCTTGAGCAAATCAAATCATTTGATATGCAAATTTCCCACAAACCAATCAATTTCCCACTGGCCAGTAAACGTGTTAACATTTTTAGAACTGTAAATATAGTACTCGATAACCACATTTACCTCCTAACATCAGAAACATGTATCCTTTGAATCACCAAACATACTTTGCAAGCCTGAAGGTCCAGTAACAGCCAAGTGGGGAAGATTCAAGTGAGGGAGGCAGACTGGGATCCCTTGGGTGGGAAGCTAACCAGCATTCCTCACAAAGCAATTTGCTGTTTCTTTCCTCTAAAATGACTCTCTAGTTCATTTCTTTTCCTAGTTTATTTATTTAGTTATTCATGAAAACTAAGTGCCTACTAGGAGTTGGGCACAAGCTGGGGAAGAATAATACAAGGGAATGTAAAAAGAATACTCCCCTGGTCTCCTGGGACTTTAACCTTAGTGATGAAGATCCACATTAATCAAAGAAACCAGACAACAATTACACAACTTCAACTGAGACATATATTACAGAAGAAAGATTTACAGTGTTGTGAAAGTCTTTTATGGAGGGCTGGAATGGACACTGCCAGAAATCAAGGGAAATATTCTCAAAGAAATATTCTTTTTTCTAAGATGTGGAGTTCGAATGATATTGAAGAGATTTAGAAGCATTGAGAAGGAGATGCTGATTTGGCAGACAACAAAGTGTAATCCACAAGTTAAGGATGTGTGTTTGTTTACTTTTAAGTTAGTGAAATACGCTTAGATGCTTCTGATTCAATTTGGGGGACTATTTTCAGTTCTTTTGTTTTCATGATCACTTTTGCTATCAGCCTTGATATACTTCTGGCTATTTGCTTCTTCTGCACAATCCCACATTCCTCTTCTAGCAAACTGCTATTTGCAGTCAGTTTAACTCCTAGGCAGTATTATGACACTGTGGAGGGGCGTACCCAGCTCACTCCAGTCTATGTCCCTTTGCAAGACTTTCAAAGCCCTCAAATGTCTACTCTGTGAAGATCACTGGCAGGGATCCAGGATCTCTGTCCTCTTGTCCCAATTCTGACACAAGCAAGTTATAAGACTTCTACCTTATGTGACCTCAGTTTTCTCATTAGATAGCTTTTAATGACCCTTGTAGCTATGATATGAGAAAATTCTATTTCCAGAAACTGTCTACATTTCTTCCGCATTTGAATCTGGCCTCCCTTCTTCCCATTCCCAAAGGTACTTCAGTTTACCCTAATTGAAAGTTTTTCCATCAGGTAGCCCATGCAGAGGAGATCTGTTCATTTCCTGCACCAGAACACTGAACTGTCATTTGAAGCATGGTTCCAAGTTGGCCCTTTTCAGGAATTTCTGAAGTGCCAAAACCAGAGTTAGCTTGAGAGGGCAGAAAAGAAAAATGCTTTCATGAATAACAAGAGTTTATCCTAACTCAGTGTAATTTGCAATCCACTTCTTGTGAGTGGGCAAATGACTATTTACAAAGCTATTACAGGTCTCATTAATTGTCATTATTATTCACAGATATCACTATAATTACCAGAGTGCCTCTGTGCACTTTACGTTGGAGTTCTCTTTTTAATTAGTCATATTGAGTGTAACTAGCTGACCTCCTTGCATATTGGATAAGGGGAAGGAAGTACACAGCAAGGTGATTAAAAACAGGATCTTTGTTGAAAGGAGGGGAAAGGAGTGAATCTATGAGGATCAATCAACAGCACTTCATCAGCAAGCACTGACTGCAACTTTACCTTCAAGGAACCAAGAGAAATGACATATTACACATGCAGAATAATGACATTTTGATGGACTTCCCCTCCTCCAGGGAGGGAGAGGAGAGACTCTGTCTTCCAAAGCCTGGAAAGCAAGAATTAAATTGCCAGCAAGACTCTTATCATTCTGTTATTTAAACATTTAATCCAATACCCAAGTGAAGCATGATTAATAAGAAATCTACCCATGGTATCAATTTATGTTGATGGAACTCATCATGACACAAACACACTTCAGACTTTTAATTTATTATTTAGGCTCTTTGTCCTTGTGGTTCACTTGAATATAAAGATCGGCAAGTTTATTTAGCAATTTCTAATCTATAAAGTAATGATTTTTGTCTTGTTAATATACACCAACCAGTTCATTTGCAAACAGTATTAGGAATAAGCTATTTTAAAGAATGATTTGTATTTGCTATATAATACAATGTGCTATTTATATCAGTCAATCAAAACTATTATTTAGTACCTACCATATTCACAGTGTAGTAGTTGTTAAAGCGAGAGCAGAATAACAACAACAAAAGTGTAATTAACAGTTACAGTGAGTATTGTAATAGGCTATAAATGAGAAAGTTTAAAGAAGGAAGAGATGTATGAAGACTAAGAATAGAGAAAAAAATATTACAGAGAAAATAAAGATTGAGCTGGATCTAATACTATATCTTGACAGATGTGTATATAAGAGAATGATAATCCACACAAAGAAAAACATAAAACAAAAATAGAAAGGTAGGAAGACTTTTATTATATTTTTAGGTCCGTGAAAGCCTTATTCTAAAGGTTTCATTTTGAGAGTAATGAAGAAATGTGGAATAGTATGTATAGAAAAATTGTATATAGAGTTTCAAAAGAAAAGAAGAAATATAAACTTACTGTGTGATAATAACAATTTAGAATCTTGACAGATCTTCCAAGCATTCTCACAATGATTACTTGCAGTGGGCAGGTCAGACATTATCATCAGCTTTATTCAGTAGATGAGGAAACAGCCTCTTTATGTACTTATTTTTAATTTTTTTAAAGATTTTATTTATTTATTTGACAGAGAGAGAGAGAGAGAGAGAGACAGCACAAGCAGAGAGAGCTGCAGGCTGAGGGAGAGGGAAAAGCAGGCTCCCCACAGAGCAGGGAGCCCGACTTGACTCCAGGCTGTTCCCAGGACCCTGGGATCATGAGCTGAGCTGAAGGCAATTGCTTAACCAACTAAGCCACCCATGTACCCCAGAAACAGCCTCTTTATAACTCAGGAACTAGTCAGTGGTATCCACAGTTTGTCGAGGCGGTCTGACTTCAGCAGGGAATCTTCTCTTCTGTGGGCCTCATAGAGCAGTAACAAGATGGATGTGTCAGTCAAGGAAAATTATTAGTCTTATGTTTCAGATGAATTGGAGAGATGAGAAGCAAAAATTGAAGGTAGTTGGAGTCAGGCATGGGCTTCGGTGTCTCCCTTGACTCAGATGGTAAGAATGGACACGCAATAGTCTAAGAAGTCTGATGAGCCAAAGAAGACTAGTTCAGAAGAGAGATAATGATAAAGCTAATAAAGATTCAAAATTTGATTAAGAAGATAGACATCAATTAGCAAAGATTGAGTTCATATTCATATTTGAATATTTGAATCTAACACTCAAAAGGAAATAGACATTCTGTGTGAAAAGATAAGCTTAAAGAAAAAGTTAGTGTGGAGGTGAATGATGAAATAAAGAAATTAAGGAGCTCCACAAAAGGAGCCTAAGGAGCATGGAGGACATCCCACTGCACTGTCCACTCTACCTCTTACTCATTCTTCAAGACTTGGTTCATGAAATATACACAGTAGAATTCTTGATTCACCTCTCTTATTAGAGTTCTATCCCGTTAGTACATGAAACCCAACCATACCTCTGTAATGAGACTTAGCAAGTCATGTGGAACTTACCAACACACTTGCATTTCTCCCTCTACAAATCCAA
Source organism: Nasua narica (assembly GCA_028533885.1). NCBI lineage: Eukaryota > Metazoa > Chordata > Mammalia > Carnivora > Procyonidae > Nasua > Nasua narica. The sequence goes on along the minus strand of CM052800.1, from coordinate 85,679,441 downwards.
CATCTAGATCACTGACACATAAAAAGAATTACTAAACATTATAAAAGAAGAGAAACAGCTGAAGGTAATTGAAGAAACAAGTAGTTCCCTCCCCAAACCCAGAGTTATGATTATTCATCTATTAAGTCTTTTATTTCCTTTGAAGTAAGGGCAGACAAGAGAGTTTTGAGGAAAAGTGGAGCATGTTTGCAAAAGTCATCATGGAGAATGAGAAAGTGCGCTGACAAGAACATGGCAGTTTTCTCAGGTGATATTAGAACACCAACTGAAGTCACAGCTATGCATTTAGAGTGTTTAATAAAATCTCTTATGTTTCATTGAGACCTGTTGGAATGGAGCTAAATGCTGGTCTAGAGCAATAAAAGTGCATATTCCCCATGTTAAAAAAAAAAGACCTGTTTAGAGAGGAAAGCAGTGTCTTAAGAAGATAATTACCTTCATGAAAATCTGTGAATATTTTGGGCCCATGCGAGCTGAGTTGTAAACATATGGCTGAAGAGAAATGGAAAGAGAAGCAGAGATAATATTACTGTGGAAGTGTTCTAGATCATCTGGTCCACTCGTGGAGCAAAGGTAAGAAGCCATTGGCAACTTCCAGACACTGGGAAATCTTGAGTTTGTTTAGCTAATAAGCATAGTTCCCAACAAGTTCTTGTCTTGCCGAAAAATTCATCTTAGGAGGAAAGAAATCCACTACTCCAAGCCGATAAGTATGAATTTGTGTTGAAGTAAAATTAGCAGGAATCAAGAAGCATCCTCCATTAGCCACAGAGAATTTGAAAATAGAAGAACAAGATTACTTTTAGAGAACTAAACAACTGACAAGTAAGAGCATAAGAAGAAATAGGTAAATGCACCTTGGGAAGTATGCACCTGAAAGGAAATGATTTTATGTTTCTGCACACTAGGACTTTCTGAACAAATCTTCCTGAAACTTGAAACTTGAACAAAAACAGGCCATTGTAGGTAATTGATGAATGATTGCAAGTGAAAGACAAGAGAGTTTTTAGTTTTTAATAGGGAGATAAATGGACAAGTCTGTAACCTGAATCAGTGAGCTACGGTATCTAATGAAAACTGTAGTGTATATGATTAGAAATGGAAGGAATGAATTGGGAGAAATCATACTTTCAAAGTTAGTAGTGTCTTTGGTATTATCCAGGGCTAAGGATCTTTTTTTTTGTTTTGACAGAGAGAGAGAGAGAGAGATCACAAGTAGGCAGAGAGGCAGGTAGAGAGAGGAGGAGAAGCAGGCTCCATGATCTATTTATTTATTTATTATTATTTTTAAATATTTTATTTATTTATTTGACAGAGAGAGCGAGATCAAAAGCAGGCAGAGAGGCAGGCAGAGAGAGAGGGAGAAGAAGGCTCCCTGCTGAGCAGAGAGCCTGATGCTGCTAGATCCCAGGACTTAAGATCATGACCTGAGCCAAAGTCAGAGGCTTTAACCCACTGAGACACCCAGGCGCCCCCAGGGCTAAGGATCTTAATCAACTATAACAGAGTTCCTCAAAATTGAGTGGGCAATAGAGCTTATTATAAGGGAAAATATACTCAGAGACCCTTAAAAATCTTGTCCTCAAACCTCCAAGAGTCTACTGACATCCATTTTAGAACATTATTTAAAAAATAAAAATTCGCTTAGACAGTGAATAATTCCTATAAAAATTCAGCTTGGTTCTTATAACTCATTTTTTATAATTGTATAAATAAAAATCAGAAGTAAAACATAGTCATAGAAATAATAAATCTCCAAAACATAATGAAAGACTTTAGGAGTTTCTGAACAGCAGTGGGAAAAACATTTTATATTTAGATATTTTCCTCTTACTAAGGTTGATGCATCAGTCTTTCATTGAATGAAGTCCTAATGATTAAAATCAACTCATTTTATCTTATCTGATTTTATGATTTTTGATGATAATTGCACATTTGTATACACCTGACTACAGAAGAAGAAGAAGCTCATCAGTTAATGCAAGCATCTACGTGTCCTGGTTGATACAGGTCTATTAGTGTAAATTCATAAATTGTCATCCCGTTTTTTTAAATTTTATCTTGCTGTGCTCTTGGCTAGTTCTGCAGCTAGGCTAGTGACTCTGCATACATTAACAATTATGTTTGTAAGGTAGCAAATCTGAGAACAAAATCCTGAAATGTGATCATCAATCACTTCTTTTAAAGGATAGCTAGCCTTCCTCAGGTAGTGCTTTTCCTTCTCATTGCAAAGATGAGACAAGGACAAAGAAAGTATGTGACTTTAGAGTTTATAATAACTGTGAAGATGAAGACATGTATCCTTGAAGGCAGAAACCCAAATATCTAGGCAAGACATAGTATTGATCTCTTGATATGAGATCCTGTCATAGAAGGTGCTTAGGGGTTCTTAGAAATAAGATCTTTATTTTTTCAATCATAAATGATCCCATTGAGAAAGATAGAGGATACCTAAAGAATGCCCCCCAAAAGTATATACAGTGTGCTCTGATGAGCTCATTCTTTAAAATCCATAGTCAAATGGTGGGGAAAATGCATTTTAAGAGCAATAAGAAGATGACACATGCTAACAAGTTTAATGTCCTTGCATCTAAAGGTACTAATGAGTTTAGGCTTTAAAAAAATTGCTCTGAGGGGCGCCTGGGTGGCTCAGTGGTTTAGGCCTCTGCCTTCAGCTCAGGTCATGATCTCAGGGTCCTGGGATCAAGCCCCACATCGGGCTCTCTGCTCAGCAGGAAGCCTGCTTCAGTCTTCTCCCTCTGCCTGCCTCTCTGCCTACTTGTGATCTCTCTCTCTCTCTCTCTGTCAAATAAATAAATAAAATCTTTAAAAAAAAAAAATTGCTCTGAACAACCATGTCCACTCTTGTAGTTGAATTTGAATCAAGAAAGATGATAAAAAACAAAGGCTTGCTTTCAGCAGCCTATGATATGTTATCGAGGGACAATATGAAGCACATTTTCTCTATTATCATGTTTCTATCTACCTTGTCAAGGAGAATGATCTTCAGCACCGTAAGAAGGTAGTAAAACCTAATAAGAATGAGGAGATTGTAAGAGAATACCCTGGCTGTTGTAAATGAATTAAATTCTCATGGTGGGAGGATAATTATATCTCAGGATATAAGGAAAGGTGTAAATGAGATCAGTGAACTACTGTTAGAAACCTTTGAAGAGTTTGAAGAATATAAATGATGCCAGAGGCCTGTAGAGAAATAAATACCACTGTTAATTTAAAAAGAGGAAAGAAATAGAATCCTTCATCTATTTATTATTTATACATTTATTTATTTTTGTCCTACTAATTTCATATAGGCTTTGAGGGTTTTTACACAAAGGTACTGTAGAAATAATAACATCAATAATTGAAATATTAAAAAAAATAAAAAAATAATTGAAATATAACAGAAAAAAATTAAATGGGGCAGGGAGGGGAGAATGCTAACAGCCAGCTTGGGAAGTGCACTGAAGAGGCTCCATGTTTTCTTCACTCTGGACTCCCTGTCCACTGGACACAATTCATGAACTGATCCAGGGTAAGGCAGCTGACCACCTTCGGATCATTCAGAATATGATTTTCAGTAAACAGAAGTATTGAATGAGCTAATATAGAGGCTGGTAGCTGTTGGAGCTCAATTACATGTAGTTCTCTAAATATACAATTAGTAAAATGCTTGCTAGAATGTTCACATCTGGCCTGAATGCTTGCTTCTCTTCCAGATACCCGATTGTCGAACTTGTCTTCTAATCCTCTCCTCTATAGGCCAACTGTTGTAAATAAGAATCCCCCAAAGTTCAGGGGCTTACCACAGTAACAATTAATCTGTTGCTCACACAGTACTCAGAGTTGAGTGAGTGCTAAAGAAGTATTTTTATGGTTCAGACCCAAAAGTGCCAGAATCACTTCTATACCATCTATTGGCTGGAGCTCAGTCCTATGGCCACACACTACACATCAGTACTTTATCTAGCTATGTGCCCAGGAGAGAGAAACAGTCTGATGAACAGCTGGTCGGTCTCTGCCACTGTCAACCCTTCTGGCCACCAAATGCCTCTCACTCCCTCTCCCACTTCCCCCATGATCAAGGGACAACATTGGAAAATCATCCAGATCCTCTATCCATCTCACATTCTCAGGAAATATCAAAAGCTTGGTGCCAAGCTGCTATCACACCCCAAATTCTCTGTCTAAGCTAGTAAGAGTAGATGTATGATGCTTGCAAACAAAAATGTTACCTAATAAGAACAACTGAAAACAGACTTTTAGGGCAATATTTTTTTAATATAGGTTGGTTCTTGGAATTAACTTAGAGGTTTGTTTATTTGTTTTTTGGGGTTTCTTGTTGTTGTATATAAACTTTACTTTTGTGAAGTTTATGTATACCAATGGGCTCTGTCTTCAAAGATTCTGGTTTAATTTATCGGGATTGGGGTCCTGGCACTGGTATTTTTAAACACTCCCCAGGTGAATGTAATGTGCCATCAGGCCTAAGAATCATTGCTCTGAGAAAAAAGAAAGCAACTGCATGTGTAAGTAACCACACTTATGAAATCAGTAGAACCAACAGATTGTCCACATGGAAGAAATCTACTAATTTTTTGACCCTTGTTAATAATCATCTGACTAATGAGCTTTCTTTATATCCAACTAATCTTTATATCCAACTCATCTTTCTTTACATGTACAAACCCTTTGGTGATAGGGTTACATATCAGAATAAAGACTTTTAAGATGGTCTCTGCAAGAACTTGCATTCTCATTGAGTAAGAATCATCATGATTGCAGTAAGACTGCAATCACCTAAGCTAGAGAGAGAAAAATCTGGTTCAAGAATGCTGTTTACTGTTTGCCTAAGAATTAAATCTGTGTCTTGCAGGGAATATAATCTCAAGATGCCTCTGTGGCTTTTCCTCCTTTTTAAAAATTCTTCTTTTTGAATTTTTTTTTAATTAACAGTTTCAGATGAAAGAAAAAATTACATGAAAATTCACCAAAAGGGTTGTTGGAGAATTACAGGTACTGGTTTTTAAGTCCCATCCTTATGAGTGAGTCCCCTATGTTGCTAGACTTGTTCTCTACTTCCCCACCCCCCCACACATCTGGTCAGTGCAGGTTGACCTGAAATCCTACCCTCCCAGACAGTGGGAGGAGCCTTTGGCAGAAAAGCCCTGTAGGCCACTTGGGTTTGGGAATTAACACTAAGTCAGGGAGTTCAGACTAGTAAGATGTCTGCCGTGAAGTTTTTTTCCTCAATGTTGTTACAGGATACAAATAGAATTTATAGTCATTCCTTTAAAACCACCTTAAGATTTAAGCAGACTTGGGTGCCTGGGTGGATCAGTTGGTTGGGCAACTGCCTTCGGCTCAGGTCATGATCCTGGAGTCCAGGGATGGAGTCCCATGTCGGACTCCCGGCTCTGCCGGAGGTCTGCTTCTCCCTCTGACCTTCTCCCCTCTCATTCTCAGTCTCTCGCTCTCTAATAAATAAATAAAAAAAAAATCTTTAAAAAAAAAGATTTAAGCAGACTTTTAGAGATTATTGAATCAAGACTTTCAGAAACGAAAATGATGGAAGTGGACAAGGAGGAAAAATACATTCTCTTAAACAATGACTCGGACTTGGAAGAGTTTCACAAAAGTAAAGTTTCACTAATGCATCAAACTCAAAAAGGCTAAGTTTTATGATATGAGGATTAGCCTACTTTTATTCAAAGCATACTGCCCAGTTTACAGCTATATGTGTGTATGTGGCCATAGTGAAAATGAACACTCAGGAATTCTATCTGTAGACATGCAAAGGTGTTAGATACATGACAATAAAATATTTCATCTAAGCATTGGAAGATGAGACCATGGGGTATTTTATTACTGTATCTAGTTGCTAGGTGAGTTTAATAATTTTGAAGAGAGCCTTTTAACGCACAGATATTTATCAAATTACCTATCTCTTAACAAAAAGGTATCAGGATAACAGAAGTGTGTCTTTTACTGAGCCACAACTCATATTCAATCTATGACTACTCTGTATCACTACGTTTACAGCCAGGCCTAATGGAAAAAAATAAAAATCCATGTGGTTATTGTCCAATATTGACTAACTATAAATAAGGTCATTTTGGAATGTTTGTCTCCAGGTGTCGTCTCTTTATTTTTCTAAATTGTAGACATATAGATGGATTAAAATTGAACCACTTTTGATACACGTATAGATTTGGCATTTATAAAAGCATGGGTTTACAGCTTGTTTCAGACTAATTGGCCAAATATGATAAGACAATTTTTCAAGCTACTTTATATATTTCCATTTTACAATCACTTTATTGTTAATTTTCTGCCTGTCACTGTCTTTCAAACATCACTTATTCTTTAAAAGCAAACTGATTACAATCCTTTGGGGGAAACAGCTCCAAATTGCCAACAATAACAACAGTTTCAAAGACTTCAGCTTAACTCCAAAAAAGGCTGATCCTACACAGGGCACAGACATTTAGATTAAAAACTTGCAGAAAACAATGAAAATGAGACACTGATTGGCATAGAATGTAACACCTTCTTCAGTTTTTGCTTTGCTTTTAGTAATTTTATGTATTGTGAAGGCTGCAAATGCTTTGCATGTCTGCATTTACGGAAAATAGTTCCAGTGCCTTTGGTAGACTGCTTAACTCTGTCATGCCATGATGTTAACTTTCAATGTCTTTGTGCGAGAAGTCTCCAGCATCAAAAGAGGCTGGAGGTAAGCACGATGTAATCCTAAGGATTTTCCAGGATGTGCTTGGGTAATTAACTCTGAATGAATCTTGTTGATAAAACAAAACAAAACTATATTTTATTTGAAAATGATAAAATGCTTTCCATATCCTCGGCAAAGATAAGCTTGTCATGCAAAAATAAAATGCTTTGTTGTTATGACACATAAGCATTAAAACAACAAGCATATTAAATGTTAGGACAGTCAGCGATATTCAGACATCATAATCAAGCTAAGGTGAAAACTGTGTAAAAAATAGTCTACATGATATGAAAAATAAAGACAGGGTCTGTTTGTTTACCCTAGGAGATATATTGAAAGGTTAAAAGAAGTATTTTCCTGTTTAGTGTCCCAATTGAAGAAGTATATTTTTCACATGATGTAAAGTGACACTCTCTTGTAAAACAGATTAAAATTGAACCCACTAAATTCGCTGTCTCTAAATCACACAGCACTCTAACAATGGAAAATGTCATTTAGTAATCCGCCTTCTGGTGGCATACCCCGAATCCCTTCCCTTCTCATTGGGCACAGAAAATGAAAAAGGACTTACAGATGAAAGATTTCTTATAAGACCCATGAAGTACTACACTGTTTGTCTAATGATTCCATAAAAGAGAAGAAAAATGTAAAGAACAGGAAACAATTGAAACCAGATATTTTCCCTCCTGAACAAAAACGATCTCTTGTAATCGAAAAGATAGAATTTTTTTCAAAAGAATTGCTCATATTACTGACATTTAAAGCCCTTCTTGCTTAAAGTTAATATATTCATTCCTTAAACAAGCATGTTAACTAAAAACTGAATCAAAAGAATAATCATTTATGTGGAAATAATTAAATACACAGATTTTAGGTTAAAAGCCTTGCTTATTCAGCTGTGACTAGTGGCTTGGCGTATATTAGCAAGAGCATAAAGAAAACCTGTGCCAGGGTTTTTGTTTGGTTTTCTCGAGCTTCAGTTAATCTATTTTTTGTTTTGTTTTAATTTGTTTGATCCTGTTTCTGCTTATTCGTTGACTCTCTAAATGTCCAGGCTACTAGAAAAGTTCTTATTTGGAATACTTACAGTTAAATTTCCTCAGATTCTCGAAGAGATAAGCACAAACTAGGTGGGTTTTGTTTTGTTTTTTTTAACCTGAAAACTTTATTCTCCACTCCCTTACCCACTCCCCCTAGAAAGACTGGAGATAATAATTCCTTCTTCAACAGAGACAAATAAAATGGACCCCAAGTGCTGAAAGAAGGAAAGAAAGAAGGGAACGGAAGAAAGGAAGGGAAGGAACAGGGGAGGCTACTATGACCAATATTCCCTCCAAACTGTTTCCAAGTTTCTAGGCATCAGTATCACAGATTTTTCCAAGCAGGTTAGAACCAGTTCTGAACCTAATTTAAGTAGGGAAGAGCTAAACTACAATCTGTTAAAAAAAATTCTGCATTTTTCTTTTCATCTTCCATTTTTGGGAAGCTCATATGCAGGGTCTTACTGAAATCAATGGCCACCACTTATGGAGCACTATATTGAATGTATGAGTTTGGTTTTCACAATACCAAGTAGATTTTCTTAGTTTGCAGATCAGAAAATTGAGGCTTAGGAAATGCTGTTCACTCAGTTTCTAAGTATTAAAACTTAGGTGGTAACCCTCAGTCTTCCTCCTTACTCTGTGTAGGTACTGAAACTTTTGTGCATTTTACTGACTGAAGGTGGTAGATTAGGAGAATCATTGCTTTCACTCGTTTTGATGAGGTCCGGGGCAAATGATCTATGCTCGATGTGGCCCCTCACATTGGTGACCTCCGGTAGGTCACTCCAACAGGTCTTCTTTTATCCCAGGATGTCTCCTTAGTAGCAGTTGTCCCACCGTTATTAATTTGCTTGATACCTATGCTCCCCTGTTGTTCCAGCATTCACTGCAGAACTTCCACACAACGCTAGAGTGCTGGGCCTGCTTATTGAAATAATTGGTTATAAACTGTACCTATAAAGATATAAATATGATTCCATTGTACTTGGGAGAAAAAGAAAATTCTGTGCCAATGGTAACATTCTATCAATGGCTGCTCGAATTATTAAAGACAGATATATTGTCTCATGGTCAGGTATCTGCCTCTCTGGTTGGGAAAGAGAGAGGCAGTGAATGCAACTTGAAGGAAATTGTGTAGGGATCCCACATGCTAATGTTTGACTCCTATCTCATTGCCTCGTAAGGCCCTTTCTATCCATTGTTAGAAGGTGCAAGGCGGATTTCCTCTCTATCTCTGTGAAGACGAGAGCGTAACTTCATTCGGAGAAATTGATTACACTAAAGTTGCAGGAATAAGACTGAATATGTTACTTAAGATGGGAGGGAAAGGAAAAATGGTTCCCTTCACCATTTCTGCCCGGTAGTGTATAAAATTTATTCTCTTCAAATTGAAAAAAAAAAAAAAAGACAGTCACCTCAGTTATGCAAGCCAAATAAACCCTCCATTTGCATCCATTATCCCCTTGACTAACTATCCCAGGTCATTTGATTGTTCTGGCACAATAACTTGCCATCTGAGAAATATAATTGTTATAGCAGAGAAAACTGTTGAATCTTATAGTGTGCCTGGTCTAAGCAAAAACATAGCAAGTTTATAATTAAAGTGAATTAAACAATTTTGCTAGAATGGATAAAGTCAATTGATATCCACAGACATATATATTTAGACAAACATAAGAAGCAAATTGAGCATGTCATTATTTCAAATTGGAAATTAAAAAAATAATAGATTACTCATAAAGCTATCCAGGAACACAGAGAAAGTGGTCATGGTGGAAATTTTAACTGTGAAAAGTGATGCAATTAAATATAATTGGACATTCACTCTGTACAGCAAGATGATACTCAGGGCAATCAAGAATAGATTCAGAATTGGAAAGAAAAAATTGAAGAAAGCACCATCAACAGTCATATTTTTTAAAATGTAGTCAGGCATTGTGCATTAGGGCTTTCAAGTGAAATTACTTTAATAGTTTCATTTGGCCCTCAAATGAAATCTTTTGTTCACCAAGCCTCTATAGTACCTCGGAACTTCCAAAAGTCATTTGTGCTCCTTAGAACAAAGGGCTGTGAAACTCAGGCTTGAAATGTTCACAGTGGTATTTTGAAATACACCTATTTTTCATTTAGTCATCAGCTCAACAATCTCTAATATATCCTACTATGCATCAGGTAATAGGAAATATAAGAGGTATGATCCTTGCCCTCAAGATAGGATTGTGTAAAGCGATGTGTTACATACAAATTGCTAGATAATCCCAGAAAGAGAGTTACTAACACCCCGGAATTATTAAGGAATCCATTTGGACCTAAGTCTTGTGGAATGTGTAGAAATTTGCTATGTAGAGAAGGTACAAAGCATTCCAGGTCTGAAAAGACCAAGTAAGGGGGGAAATTGGGAAGGAAATTCTTTAGCTATTTGTGCTAAATCATCCACCAAGAAACATTACATCTAAGAATGAATTATCTCAACAGAAATACTGTTTCATTAAATGCATACATGGCAGGTTTGACGCATCCACATTATATGCTCTTGAATACTTCCGCACAGAAACCTAGACTCTACATCTTCTCTCTACACAGATGAAAGAAGTTGTGATATGCTCCTATTTTAAATACATTTCTGTAAGTCCTCCACTCTCCACATACTGTGATAAAGTTGGAGATGAAAGGAAATCCATGCTTTGGAATTTTTACAAGAAGTTACATACGTTTTTTCAAAGCCAACATAAAGTTTGAGAGTCAAGTATATTTGTTAAGAACTGAGATTCTAGGGGCGCCTTGGTGGCTCAATGGGTTAAAGCCTCTGCCTTCGGCTCAGGTCATGATCTCAGGGTCCTGGGATTGAGCCCACATCAGGCTCTCTGCTCAGCAGGGAGCCTGCTTCCCCCTCTCTCTCTGCCTGCCTCTCTGCCTACTTGTGATCTCTCTCTCTCTGTCAAATAAATAAATAAAATCTTTTAAAAAAATAAAAGGACTAGGATTCTGGAATCAGAATGCTTAAATTTGCATCCTTCTTCTATTGTTTACCAGCTTTGGGAAGTTGAATCCATTTTTTCTAATTTTCTGGAGTCTCAGCATCCTCATCTATAAACTGAAAATAATAGCACTACCACCTTTAAATGCTGCTGTGAAGAGTAAATGTGATAATGCTTATTAATTAGAGTTTCACACAGTTCCCGTCACTGAATAAACGTTCAGTAGTTGGGTTATGGTGTACATATGGTGTACTGTATGGAGTACAGTAATGACTGTACTCACCACATAGTCAAGAGTCACACACATGCACACATGTGCTTGCAAAAGGAGAAGTGAGTCTTGTTTTTTATCTTAAAAAAAAACACTAACCAGAATCGGCTGGCACAACTTAAGCTTCTCATACCCAGCTTTTACCTTCAGCTTTACCATCCTTTATCATATCTTATGACTTTTTATTGAAATGAACCACAATGGCTAGGACAGTGCGCTTCCTTATCATTAAGACTTCTTATTATGTGAACAGCTAAGAGAACGAACAAGGCTGTCCCTTCAATGGGGCAGGAGATGTACATTTTTCTAATGCATTTTTTTCTCTCAAATTATATCTATTGCCACCACTTTCTCTTTTCTATCACACCTACTCCCATCATGTACTCTTCATCAAAGGGACGCCTGAATCCTTAGCTACAGCTCTATCTCTCACTCCTCAAAGAGCCAACTGCAGGTGCCTCTGATTCCTCCTGTTTCAGACTATCGCTTCTTTCCTTCCCGTTGCTGCCAAACTAACCTAAGCCCCAGTCTTTCATGTGTGGCCTTTTGTAATAGCCTCCTGTCCCCCAGACTGTAATCCTACCAATCCGTCCAACAGTATATGGCCAGGGCACATCTTTGCTCAGTAATCTCAGATGATACCATTAGCTGTAGGATAGTGTTAAAATTGCTTAGTAAAGTATTCAAAATAGAAAATTCAGAGGAAGAAAAATCACACCAAGATTTTTTTTTCTAAATAGGCAATAGTTTAAAAAAAATGAGCAGATGGAAGAAAAAAAAGGAAAACAGGAAGCAAATGAAGGAAAGGAGGAAGGAAGAAATAGAAGCAGGGAGGGAAGAAGGAAAGAGCTCTTGAACTTTATAGATCAAGGTCAAGCTTACGTTTAATGTGATAATAGAGCAGTTGCCCTGATTTTCTCAGTCTGTACAAAAGGAATAAAACTGCACATCATCGACTAGAGACCATTGCAAGATCTCCTTTCAGATCTATTAGCTTAAAATGTTAATTTTTTTAAATTGTCATTATTAATCAAATATATAAAAACAAAATAATTTCACTGCCTCGTGAATATATAATAATTTCTAATTATAGCTCTGATTTACTTAAGATATCCAGTTCATTTTATTGTATAATTTATCCTGTTATATTTCATATACTTTTCATAGTTTCATTGATCACCAAAGAGAAATATAGCTCTCCTTTGCTAACTGTAACAATATAATGTACTTTAATTAAAACAACTTATTTCTGTATTTTGACAGGAAAATCCTCTCAAGAAGTCATAAAACTAAGAAGTTTTCATCCTATGATCAACCCCGAAGGCTCTGTCATGCTTTTATTGTGCTGCTGATATTAATTTCCCAGATATTTTTAAGTTTCTTGTACTAAAAATTCATCAAGATTTGAGCACACTTTAAAAAAAGGGGGGCATCGACACCAATGAAAGGTAAATGAATGATGAATTTCTTGTTTGTTTATTAATCACATTTTCAGTTTTATGTTAGAGAAACTCCAAGTAAAAATCTAGACTTCAACAGCTCCAGGGATTCAGTCCTATTTTTTAGAGGTTATGAGTTTTTCCAGTTCTTTTCTCTAACACAAAAACAGAAAAACTTCCATAATTTTCAGCCATGGCTCAGGAAATATTGTCATTCTTGTCCCCTCACATACATTCTATCTGAATAGATTAAATCAGAAATCTTTTGAAACATAGAGGTTTCTGCCATACATATGTATATATTACACACGTAATGTAACCTTTTTGAATATATCCGTGCCTATCTTCAATTTTTCTGTCAACTGGGAAAGCAACCTCTTTCCAGAGACCAGAGCAAATTTTATGGCTCTCCTTATAATCCTGCAAATGGTGCACACGTGCCAGAAGTAAAATAAAAAATGAAGCTAGCCACTTTTATGTGGGTATTTTGGAAAAATGCCCTTAGGAAATAAAAAAAAAATTTTTTTCTTATCACAAAACTACATCAGGCCTGCATGCTTCTTTCACTGGGAATCAGTCCCACTTGGCCTCCATTTATTAAGATATTTTTCTGGAAAAGTTTTTTCATACTTCTTGAAGCTATATTTGCTCTTGAAAATGAAAATATTTATTAATTACTTTGAGAGTGTGTTGTTACAGCATAAATAAGATAATGTATATACGTGCAGAGTGCAGATATACTCTGCACGTGCAGAGCATGATAAGACATTGTTGCCTTTTCTGTTTTAGATGATTTGACAAAAGCAAGAGCAGATTTGTCATTTATTAATTGATGAAAAAGTTGTGAGTCATTTTTTAATTTGCTCTGATTTCTAACACAATTATACATATTTTAAGAACAAAGCAAAGATAGGGATATGGACATTGGGAAGGGTATGTGCTATGGCAAATGCTGTGAAATGTGTAAGCCTGATGATTCACAGACATGTACCCTGGGGTAAATAATACATTATATGTTAATAAAAAAAAAAAAAAGAACAAAGCAAAGAACAAAAACTTTGGGGCACAGAAATTGATGTAAAAATGTATGCTTAGATAGTAAGCAATCTTGACTACAAAGTTTTACCTGAACATCAATTTTCAATTTCTCTACTTGGATACAAGTGGATTTATATGTTGTTGAAGATACAGCCTCTGACAACTTTAAAATCCAAAGAACCCACAGCAGCTGGCTCATAACTTCTCCTCTAAGGTTATGTCTAACTAATCTCCCTGACACCACCCCAAAATTCATTCCCTCCCTCACAGCCAGACATCATAAAATTTCCCTGCTCAAAGCTTTTTTCCCTGCTCAAAGCTTTTCGATGGCTCCAGTCGCCTTCCAAGTGTAAACTAAATTTCCTTGCGAAACCCCTTGTGATGTGGTTCTGCTTCCTTGTGCTTAATGAAATCACCTGGGCCATTCACGTGGCCTCCACTAATGCTGAAAATAAAAGCCATGGTGCCCCCAAGCACATCGTGGAATTTATATACGGCACTCCTTTATGATTCCTCTCTTCGAGTTTCCTACTGCTTCTCCTTAGGAATCAGCCCCAAACTTAATTCTTCTGAGAACCTGTCCTTAATCATTTCCCCTTCCTGCCCAAGACTCTGCCCCCGTGAAACCCTAGGGAAAGCGTTCCTCATATTCAGCAGTACTTGTGTATGTGCATTTCTTCTTCCTCAGACAGTAAACTCTTAAAAGATTAGGACACTATCTATCTCAGGATTGTGTGCTGGTGCATGGCCTACTGACTATCATAAGTATCGGGCAGATTCTGCCCTCATCAATAGCACAGCACAACAATCAGGAAGTATTGTCCTAAAGAGCAATAAAAAGGACAAAAAGCTTTCTTAACTAACCCAAAAACATTAATACAGAGAGGTGGCATTTAATCTATTTGAAGGCATACAGTCTTTTAATATAAGCTCTCCAGAGGACAAAGAATGCATTTTAGAAGAAACCTGTAAGCCTTTCAAGTCTAAAACATAATACAGATAGTTACCTAGTGTTAGTCACTTAAGTTCAAAACGCCCATTGACAGATTTGATCTGTGTATGTGACTATTCACTTCTTTTTTACTCCATCTGCCATAAATACCATCTTATAGTCAACAAACCTTCTTTCTGTTGATTTAAGCTTTTCAAGGTTTTGGATAGCCTCTTCACTAATGAAGAGTAAACCAAATCAGAGGACCTGTTTTGTGTGTGTGTGTGTGTGTGTGTGTGTGTGTGTGTGTGTGTATTTTTGTGCTTTTCACTGCCCTTTAAGGCAATCTTTCCTGATTGTTCCATATACTACTGATGAATGCAGAATTTGACTAATATTTATTACGATAAGCAGTAGGCCATATACCAGCACACATGGTACTGAAAAACGTAGTGTTCTGGTCTTCTAAGACTTTACCCTATTTCATATATATACATATGTATATATCCACACACACAAATAAACATAAAAATTTCTATTTATTTATAATATTTACATCCAAAGAACAATGGTGGTAATAATGAAGTTATTAAAAATGAAAGGAGCCATTGTTGAGCCTTAACAATTCTCTAGGTATTATCTGAAATGCTTTACAAAGTTGGATCTCCCCAACCTCATATGCCCAGTTAAGAGAAGGTTATTACTACCATTTTACAGATGAAGAACCCAAGGCTAGAGAAATGAACCATTTCACCCAAGGACATGCAGCTAGTAAGAATGAAAAAGCTGGGATTTGAACCCAGGGAATCAGACGACAGTATCTATGTGATTGACTTTAGGATAGCCTACATTCCGATTCAATACTATGTCATTACTGGGACACAGGGCTAGTACTTAATAATAATGATAATAGTAAGTTATGTATCAGCCTCTTTCATCTTCTTAAATCATCTTTAGGATAGAATTTAACATATAATTTTGATCAAGGTAGGTATTCTGGAATATATGTGAATTTGTAACAAACATCACGGAGTTTTAAATTGCTGAGTTGCCTTTAATAGTCTCAGGAAGACATGCAATTTGCAACATTCACTTTGTTCAACCACTGCTGGTACGTCCTCCAGTTATATAGCCTTTCCTCATAATGCAAGCTGTTATAAAAAAAAACATGACATTGTGAAGCCTGAAATACCGGCCAGTTGAAAAGAGAATATCCAGCAGGGCTCTTTTTATATATGTTTGAGAGTTTAATCATGTGCTGCTGGGTAGATGTTTGGTCTGTGAAGGTTACACAGTGGTCTCTTAAAGGGTACTATAAAAGTGCTTGCATAGGGGAAGGATCTGACGGGCTGATGGAGCTTCCAACTTCGGCAATTATTTCAGCAAATCTCCATACCATGGACTTTGTAAATCACATGACCCTTTTCATGTCCCTGTTCTATTAATTGGAAACAATGTCACTTAGGAAAAATAACTCCTTCCATTTTCTTCCTCTTCTGATCTTAGCTGAAGGGAAAGCTGTTATATGCCCACAGCCCATCAAGGAAACTAAAATTTAAGCACCTTTTTGGATTTTATACACACACACATGCACACATACACACACAGTATTTGATTATATATAGTTGAGGAGGAATAAAATTTTTTATATTCAGCTGCCTTGAAACCATCTGTTTTTCTCTCCAATTTTTGGAATTTGCCAAATATTCAATATCCAGAAAACTCTTTTGATGTCCTAGCGAGGCATGTGAATCATAACATTGATTTCTCCCTGCGGTAGGCTCCCCCTGGGAGTGTTAGGGAGTTACACGATCCTGATGCACCCGTGAAGTACTCAGTAACACTCTCGAAAAACCAACATTGCCAGGATGGGCCGCCCGGTATTAAAGATCATTCCGAGATTGTCTTCATGTTCATTTGTGGTCTGCCTGTGACTAAGCAGAAATTCAAGATGGACCTTGAGAATAAAGTCGGCTTTGTGGCATTTGTCAACAAAGCTATATTACTGTTTTGATCCAGATGACTCTCTAGATAAAGGAGAGATGCCTGTAAATCACACAATGGATGTAATTTAAGAAGTGGTGCGCATAGATGGCCCTGAGCAGCAAAGAATACTGATTCCTTTTGTTGTTGTTGTTCCCGGGATTATTAGTGTCACATCCTGCGACCATTCTCCCCATTAATTCTATCAGCTGGGAAAACACTTATAACTGAGAAGGGAAAGGGAAAATGTGGTTAGCAGCACTGGGTCCTGCTGAGAGGAGGATTGGTGATGCCTGCAGCAGTTTCTCTCTGTGAGGTCGCATACAATCTTCCTGTCTAATCTATAAGATAACATTACCAACCTTATTGGTTAATGGAAAAAAATGAATTTACAATGAGAATTTTCATTTTAAAAAAATTCAGAACATCTCCTTTTTAATCAGAAATAGATTTTATTACTATGCTAGGTTCTACCAGTCTTATTTTTCCCTTATGCTGTACATTTATGACTTTTTATTAACCTCAGCACTGCCCTGAGAATCTGTCCAATTATTCTGTTCTTTCTGCAAGGCAAAACTTAAGTTGACATCAACAAGGAATGTGTACTGAAAGGTGTAGGCAGATTAGATTCAAAAGTCAGCCATTGTGAATTCGAGCACATGTTACTGTTAAAATGAGAGCAAGAAGACATGTTCGGTATTGGATATTGTTATCTGACTGTTTCTGCCCTCGTTAATTTATTTGGAGATTGGACTTTGGCTTGCAAATATGTTTGCTGTTTTTGCACACATATCCAGGTTTTCTTATTGCAAATAAAATAATTCCAAATATATGTGAACTTCTGGTAGTAATGTGCCAAATTTTGCACACTTTTTTCCAGGTAAAATATTGTCCCACATTGTAACCTTTGTATATAAGAACAGACAATGCTTATGAGGGAAATGGTGGGTTTTGTTGTTGTTGTTGTTGTTATTTAACCTGTTCTCTGTTGACACATGCATCACTAACAATATATAAAATTTCATTTCCTAGAAGAGCATACACTGCATTTAAAAATTTCTTTAAGAAGCTTTTATAGCCTTTTATTATTTTTTTAAGCAAAGTATTTTTCTTCTCAGCACTAAAGACTAAAACATGTTAATAGTGAAGCAGCATTATATAAACAATATTTTGTTCACAGGGTCAGAGCATAAAGTGGTAAAAGTAGCTCTGCTTTGGATTCAAACAAACTTAAGCTCACATCTGCTATGTGACTTGAGGAAATTTCTTCCTCTGAGATCCATTTTCCTTATGTCCTGATAAAGAAAGTAATACCACATTGTGATATGGTTAAGAAATTCAAAAGAATGATTGGAAAGTGTCTATTGTCTGTCTATTAAAGTCAAAGCAGGATTACTATTTTAACAACATTGCAATTACTTAATCTTTTTTTTTTTTATTTCAATGAACTCTTTTTAATTCCTCTCAGTGATTTCATAGCACTTGGATCTTTTTTCAGCCCTGATTAGATCAAAGATAAATCTCCTAACAGCCCTTTCTTAAAGTTATTATATACATCTTCCTGACCAATAACATTTGTTAATTCAGAGCTGGAAAACTATTCCCTCAGGTTTTTCTTTCTGTCTCTAAGTTTTACCATATTCCTTGGTGACTTCAATGTAAGACAAAAGTTCATTCTTTCTTGATTGCTTTCATTCTGTCTTTAAATAAATATCTTTTAGATTATAAACCTTTGCTAGACAACTGAAATATTATAATGAATAAAAGAGACACTTTTTCTGCCTTCATAAACCTCACATTCCAGTTGTGGATCCAGCCAGTACTCACATAATACTAGAGCACCCAGAATAATGAGGATGAATCACAGCTATGTTAATACCACATAGGAAAGAAGCATGGTCTTTGTGACTATATAGAGGAGGAATGGGGGGGGCATCAAAAGTGTTTACTAAAGAGCAATTAAAATTGATATGAAATTTTAAAGATGAGAATGGTTAAGCAGGTAAAAGGCTTTATTGGGGGTAAGAACAAGCAAGCAAGGTAGAAAAAACAGCAGGAGCCAAGGCCCTGTGGTAGGAAGAAGCAAGGTATGTTCAGGTACCTGAGACAAGGCTAGAGTGGCTTGAAAGGGAACAGGTGGGAAAAAAGGTTGAAGGAGTGGAGATGCATGACACTAAACTAATAGAATAAGATGGGAGGCCAGGAAATCAGTTAGGAAGCTATCCTTTGATCCGTTCCATCAATATATATTCAGTATTTACTAACTGCCAACCCAGGTTTGCTTCTAGACTATGGGAAAAGCATGGTTAACAAAACAGACTCTCTCCGTTTGTTAAATAGCTTACACACTACTGGCTACTACATCGTCTAGGTAAAAGAAACAACAGCTTTGGCTGGAATAGTGGCACTGAAACAGAGCACAATTAACTGATTGTGGAGGTGTGTACATAGCAAAACAGACAGGATAAGAGGAGGCACTGGATTTTGAAGGATGAAAAAGAAGATTTGACCAAAAAAGAGGTCTATGTTTCAGGCTATCTTTAACAGAGAGCCACATGAAGTACTTCTTTAAATCTATGGATTTAGAGCTCAAAATAGAGGTCAAGGCTGACAGGGAGATCATAAGTTAGATTATCTGTAGGTTGAAAGTGGGGTGCCTTAAATATATTCAAATAGAGGTGTCAGTTAACAACTCTCCTCCTCCAGTCACCTGTGTTATTGGGCAGTCCCTATCCCTTGTCTCCTACTTTTCTGAGAAAACTCAGATGTCCTTAGGTATTTCCTATTCTTACATACACATTCAGCTGTAGTGGGCCTCATCATTTATCCCATTTGTAAAGAAGGGATACCTCTCCTTTAAAATTAATCTCAGTCACATTCCTTAAATTAATAACTTATGCTCATTGTGTCCATTCTCTCACCTGACATTCTTGTTCTACTCTCTGCAAAGTAATTTCTACCCTGGTAAGTCAGTTCAATCTACAGTTTTTTAGTCTCAACTTGTTTTTACTTGTCTGCCACAATATTGCATACTCCTTTCTTCTGGAAACTTATTCCTTGGCATCCACTATCTACATGACATACATTTTCCTTTTATCTCTCCACACCTTCCTTCTAATTCCTTCTGCTGACTCCTGTCTTCCAGGAATCTGTTTATATCTTAATATAATGTAAAATTGTATGCATTCCTTCTTCCCATTATACACTAATACTTCTTATTATATGCTTAACCCAGTAATTCTGCTACTGTTTATGTGCTTATAATATGTATCATTAATCCATCCTTTTCTGAGCCCCAGACCCATATAGCCAGCTTCCCACAGGACATTGTCACTTGGATGACTACAGGCATCGTAAAGTCAATGTATATGAAACCAAACTCATTTTCGTTTACTGAAACGAGTCTCCTACCTTGTGTTATTGAAATGAGTCTCCTACGTTGGGTTACCTTGTGTTACTGTTCTTGGTGGATGTTCTTGGCTGAAGCCTGAAATCCAGCCAAGACTTACCTTTCTCCCTCCCACCTGAAAATCAGATGAGAAAAATCTGTTAATTCTTCTTCGCCTCCACCATTGCCTCCACTTCTGCTTCCCTTCAGGATCTCATCAGCCCTTATCATTGAACAAGCCTCAAAAAATCTCTACATCTTTGCTGTTTCTCTCTTCTATTTCATCTTCAAACCTTCACCCATGTGATTTTTCACTTTGCAGCTTAAAATTCTTCACTGGTTCCCTACTCTACAAGAACATGGCATCCTATTAAAGTTCTCTATAATCTAGGACCTATACATTTCCATAACTTTGATTTCTCATAATAATCTCTCTTAGAGCCCAACAGCAATGAATTCCTGCCATTTTGAATTTGTTAGACTGAGGGATTCTAACAATATGCTTTCTAGTTCAGAATATCATGAGATTCTCCCTAAAGGCCCCTCCTTAGTAATTTTTGAGGAAATATACTCATCTTTTCAGACTTAGTTCAAGTATTTCCTTTTTTCAGAAATCTTCCCTGATTCACCTCTTACTGTACCTGGGCACATTTCATAGGATAGCAATTTGTGTAATTGTTGATATGCCTACATTCACCAAACTGCAGATTACTTAAGGACAAGATTTTGTATTTGTAAGTCTGAATCTCCCAATCCAACTCATTGCATAATAATATAAATTCAACACAAAATCTAATATAATAGTACTCCCTTATCCATAGGGAATATGTTGCAAGACCCCCAGTAGATGCTTCAAATCAGAAATAATATGAAACCCTATATATACTACGTTTCTCCTACATGTACATACCTATGATGAAGTTTAATTTATAAATTAGGCACAGTTTGAAATTAATAATAGTAACTAATAATAAAATAGAACAATTTTAACTACTGTAATGAAAGTTATGTAAATGTAGTCTCTCTCTCTCTCCTCTCTTATAATATTACAAGGTAATATAATATCTCTCTCAAAATATTTTACTATATGTCCTCACCTTCTTCTTCTTGTGATGATATGAGATGACGAGATGCCTACTTGACGAGATGAAGTGAGGTGAATGACACAGGCATTGTGATAGTATGAGGCTACTGCTAACCTTCTAACACTATGTCCAGAAAGAAGATCATCTGTGTCTGGACTGCAGTTGACCATGGATAGCTGAAACTGCATAAAGCAAAACTGTGAATAAAAGGGGACTACTGTACATATGATAATAATTCAGTTTTTTGTTTGTTTGTTTTAAAGATTTTATTTATTTATTTATTTATTTATTTATTTATTAGGAAAGAGAGAGAGTGAGAGAGAGCATGAGAAGGGAGAAGGTCAGAGTGAGACGCGGACTCCCCATGGAGCCGGGAGCCCGACGTGGGACTCAATCCCGGGACTCCAGGATCACGACCCAAGCCGAAGGCAGTCGCTTAACCAACTGCGCCACCCAGGCACCCAGATAATAATTCAGTTTTTAACCCACACCTGCATAGTACCACATCTTGTCCCATGCCACTATAAAACCCATTGTCTTAGCTCCTAATTTTGCATGGAGTTAGTTCTTCCTAATTTCTTTCCCCTTGTACATTTAGGCAGCATTCCAAAATAGTGTCCTTTCATAACTACCTATAATTGGAAACCCAGTCCTTTTGGCACTTCTGTAACAAGTTTGGATGCCTAGACATCTGGCTTAGATTGCTCCTTCACTATAAACCTTACATGGCCATCCTCTCCTGGGAGCCACAGCCTTGCCCCCTCCCCCTTACTTCCTTTATACACATCAGTTGTACACATGAGCCCTTTTGGGGGGTGTTAATACCCCTCTACCTGGTGCAAGAATTATACTCATTATTTTAGACAGTTTCTTCTGGGTACACTCTAGTTTATCAATTTTAAACTGACTGTCATTTTCCGTGTGTGGCCTAGACACCACGCAGTAAAATAAGACTTCTATTTGTAAAAACTGTCATCTATTGGGCATTTACCAAGTGCCACGTACTCTTCATAGTGCTTTGCTTATGAAACAGGGATGGTTGTAATGGAACAGTATCAAGTCAGCTAAAGTTAAAAAGAGCAACGGCAAGACTGAGAGACAGAGACAGAGAAAGGAAGAAAAGGGATTTTTTTTTTTTATGTTTAATAAAACTAAGTTTCCCTATGAGGTTATTCCTATTTGGCAATGACTAATCCTGCTAGTTAGAGACATAGTAGATATGAATCAAAATATACTCACATTCAGGTGTATATTTATTGTAATTAAGTATTGACCTCTCAGCCGATGCTTATAACCCCCTCTCTGATCTCCCTCCAATACTCAAAAGTCCTTCCCTCTAACTCCACCTGTTCTTATTTTCAAATTTCCCCATCTCACTCGTGCCAGGCGCTGAGAGCAGCAAGGACAGAATGGAAGTGTCGCTCGGTTCATGGTTGGGTGCACATCGGCACAATTGTAGGTAGTGCGTCATTTCTTCAGTTTCATCTGCTCCTCCAGCTGGTGCAGGTACCTTACAGTCTCTCTTGGCATGGATGGCATCTGAGGTTGGCTTTTATTGTGTGGCCATGAGAATGACCTTCATGAGCCCATATGGGCCCTCTTGCAGCTTACTGATGGGTAATTCTCTAAAAGCTTGGCTGAAACGTCCCCTTTTCATCTCTAGTCGGTGACCTACCCCATGTTCTCTGCTGGTGTGGTCATTGGGCCTGCTGGGCTGACATATATGTTTATATTCCCACTCCAGCCTGCTGAAGCACTTTAAAAGAAAGCACCTAAAAATAAATGTGTTATTTCTCACAGCTTCGTGTAATGTGCCAATTTGATCAGCATGCTTTATTAATTGAAATAAAGTTATTAATTGAAAATGTTGACTATTACTGTGAGGAAAATAGCACCCAAAGCCTTCACTTAAGGTATCTTTCTATGTTAACAACTCATTAAATTTCCAACTTTTGCATCCAATTAATCAACTACTACAATTTTACCTAATTATGCTACCATTCATCACTCATTCTCATCCATGAAGATGTTGTTAAAAGTTATTGTCAATGCCTTGCAGAAAATTAGACTCTACATGTCTAGAGAATTGTCTGGTAATCTTAATAAGCAAAGAAGGAAGGAAGGAGGAAAGGATAAGGAAGAAAGAAATGAAGGAGGAAGGGAAGGAGAGAGAAAGGGGAAAGATGTGGAGGAAGGAATAGAATAAATTTTTTTAAAAAAATAAGAAAGGACAACTTCCATTAGTGATTCTCACTCTCTGAACTCCTTGTGGAGTGGTGCTTACTGCAGGTGTTCACAAATCAAGAGTTTATTAGTCCATTGTATACGTATGAGTTTTTTTTCATGATTTTCTTTGAAATCATAGAACTCTTCTTCCCACCAAAATCTTATCTGAGAAAAGCAAAGTATAGATGTTTTGGTAGGAGTCTCAGTGCAAGTACTCAGCCTCTTCCTGTACTTCTTCCTCACACCCAGCCCCTTCCCCTTGCACTGCTAGCCTTCTAGTTTCCGGTAAGAACCCCAAGGCACGGACAATCACAAGCATGGACAACCCAAGTTTGTAAAACTGCAGTACTGTAGGTCTTTTTTCAAGTTCAACAATCTGCAGTACCGATAGAGTACTTTGTCTTCCATTTATTGTAAACTAGAAGGTTATTTTCCACCTCCAATTTTGTAGCATTCCTTCCATTTCCCACAAGTCCTCAAAAGGTATTAGCAACGGACATGCAGACATCACTTGGGCTAGTTTCTGCGGAACCTAGGATGCAATTTGTCTGGATCATTGGAATGCCAGGTCCGCTCTATAAATTATCTCACTTCTCCTGTAGACCAATTCCCACCTGAAAATCTGTGCTCTACCCTCGCTGGCTGAAGGATCATTTCCTCTAACAAAGTAGCTAAAACTTTGTGATGTGAAGGGGTTCTGTTTTTCCCCTGTCGTCTGTTAACATTATACCATCTGTCGCAAGCAGCAGGCTTATCCTTACTTTTGTCTTTTCCTTTTTTTTAATATGTCTGAAAAAGCCCTTTGGTACTGTTGACATTTTTCTGAAGCCATATTTTATCCAGGGTTATAGATTTTTCTGATGTAATTTTATAAGTTTATAACTTTTTTAATATTAGTTCTTGGTCATGTCACCTCATTTCCATGTTTAGTACATGATAAATTCCATTCCAAATCAACAGAACCTAAGTGTTAGTTGATGCTCTATATTATAAACTTGAGCTCTTCAAAATGTTTTTTCTAGAAAGAGCAATGACACTATAAATCCTCCATCCCCACCAACTTTCACTACCCCATGTTGGGATCCTTCATTATTAGGAAATTTTTTGTTTTGTTTTAGAGCTATCAAACCCTGCCTAAATACTTTTTCTTTTTTTTTTTAATATTTTATTTATTTGTCAGAGAGAGAGAGAGAGAGCACAAGCAGGGGGAGTGGCAGGCAGAGCAGGCGGAGGGAGAAACAGGCTCCCCACCAAGCAAGGAGCCCGACGTGGGACTCGATCCCAGGACCCTGGGATCACGACCCGAGCCGAAGGCAGCAGCTCAACCTACTGAGCCACCCAGGCATCCCAATACTTTTCCTTTTAAAGCCCCAGCATGAAATTCTGTAAATACGTTTACTCTCACCTATTACAATAATACCTATCTAAATTTTCCACTGCACATGTGATCTTGTTGCCTAGAATTCCCTTTCTTAGTGACAGCCATCTGCGTCCAACACCTCCGGGAATCCACTCACCACCATTTGCTGGTCACTTTTAAGTCCAAAGTACTGGTCCCAATTAGTACTTGTTCTATGTTCTGAAAGACGAAAATATCTTTCAGGAATTTTCTTATGGGTTGAATTGTGTCCCTGCAAAAAATTTATATATTGAAGTTCTAACCCACAGGACCTCACAAAGCGACTTTATCAAGAAATAGCGTCATTGCAGATGTAATTAGTTAAAATTAATTCATACAGAGTTGAGTGGGGTTCTTATCCAATGTGACTAGTGTCCTTATAACAAAAGGAAAATTTGAGCACAAATGTGCACCAAGAAAGCCCCATTTGAACATGAAGGTGAAGATCAGGGTGATTTATCCATAAACCAAAAATGTCAAAGCTTGCTAGCAAACCACCAGAAGCTAGGAAAGAGTCATAGAACAGATTTCCCTTCACAGCTGTCAGAAGGAAACAATCCCATAAACACTTTGGACTTATACCCCCAGAACCATGAGAAAACAAATTTTTGTGGCTTAAGCCATCCTGTTTGGACCGCTTTGTGATTCCACTGTAGCAAACTAATGCAACCAATTATAAACATATCAAATAGTATGCTTTTAGAAGAATCTGTTCTCCAAATAGAGCAACACGATCAGAAAATTCCATTGCTATAGGAACTTGTATATTTCCTTTACCAGTGTTTTTTATTTTATTTTGTTTTTCATTTTTTCCCTATAACCCATCCTCTATTTTCTCCATCTAGCTGGAAAGTCTTACCCTTATCCAAATTTTATTTTCATTTCATTTATTACATGGTCACCTTAGATGGAGGAGAAATATGTTTCCTGATACTCGATTTTTTGTTTTTACTGAATTTCTTGGCACTTTTTTATTGCCCCTTTAATTGTGACATGTTTACATCAAGAAGACAGAATAGTATTCAAGCCCCTGGGCACAGGAGCTGGACTGCTTATGATAAATTTTTGCTAACAATATGAACTTGATCAAGTTTCTTAACTTCTTCAGACCCCATTTTCCTCATCTGATGATTTTTAAATAAATAAATAAATAAATAAATAAATAAATAAATAAACCCTACCCAATAAATTAGTGGAGATGATTAAACAAGCTAACACACGAGAGAATCTTAGTTTTGAAAATGGATATACTCCAGGGTTTTTGCTTTGTTTTGTTTTGTTTTGAATCAAAGAATTTTTCTCTCTCTTCCTTTTCCCCACTTTTAGATTAATATCCTACCAGTTCTTTTTTTTTTTCATTTTATTTTTAAGATTTTTATTTATTTATTTGAGAGAGAGTGAGCGAGATAGAGAGAGCATGCACGAGGCAGGGAAGGGTCAGAGGGAGAAGCAGGTTCCCCACTAAGCAAGGAGCCTGATACAGGATTACATCCTGGGACTCCGGGATCATGACCCAACCCAAAGGCAGTTGCTTAACCAACTGAGCCACCCGGGCACCCAGAATCCTACCAGTTCTATTGGAAATTTTCTGGGTCACTCTTCTTTGACCTTTTCAAATAATTCAATCCAAATCAAGAACACATTCTCATAGATGAAATCCTGTCAGGGAAAATAAGTCATGTTTCTCTCCACAGCAACCATTTGCTCACTCCCAATTTTCTTTCTGCTCTAAAGTGATAAACTTCCATTGCAAGAAGAGGTAAAATCAGATCTTCAAGTCTTTTCGATTTTCACCTGGTAATCTATAGCTTCTTAGAGATGCCTTGCCAGTTGACTATGGCAGTGGCATTTGTCCCTGTACAGACCAACCAAAAGAAGGTCATTTCAAAAATTCTAGCAGACTCTCTGCCACATAAACGATAATTAGCACGGGAAATTAATAATTAATGAGATCTTCCCTCCTCACAATAGGCTGTCCACAAAACCCTCCTTGATTGCTTCAGTCAGCACCCATTAATTGCCTCGGGCTTTCTTCTTGGAAGCCACTAACAGATTTCCCCAAACTTACTAAGGACTACAGGTCCTCTTTATTGTTCAGGGAAACAAAGGCTTTCTTTTCTCTTAGGTATCTGCATTTTGCTCCAGTGTCACAGGGCACTGTTGGTTCAAAGCTGCTTCTCTCTTTTCTCATCAGTTTTTCCAGTCACCAGCAAAGTTTGACCAATTTTGATTGCCTTCAACTCCCTCACAATGTTGCTTTTCTCCCTTGTTTTTATTCCGATTACTTATGTGCTATCTAGGAATATTTCAACTGCAATGAAGAAGTCTTCTTCAAACACTCACACCTTCTTTCCATTCTTTCACCTTCTCTTTTTCTTTAAAATTCAGAAGTTCATAAAAATTTGCCCAGTGATTAGCATGAGTCCCCTAGCTATTTTTCAATCACAAAATGCAAACAGAAATGCAATCAACCATATCACAGACAATATTGCTAACATTTTTGACAAATTTCTATTTTCTCAACCTTTTTCTTTTTATCTGCTTTTTTCCCCTCTTTGGCAGGCCTTTAACTATTTCTAGAATTTTTTTAATAAATCAGAACCCAACAGCAATGAATTAAATTGAGAAAAGCTTTCCCTAAATTTGTCATGTAGCAAGATTGCCAATCAAAAGCCATCCTGACCTGAAACACCTGTTTCCTCCTTTTCTTTAGTTAAAGACTGCCAAATGTATGATGACTTAATGAACCCACTCCTGGCTTTGGAGATGTACAGACGGACATCTCAATGAGACTAGCAAACTCATTATTCACATCGACCTAAAATGTGATCTTTGAATTCTAGTGGCAAAAGGTTAATGGTATAATTCACTAGGCTCCTTTGAATTTTAATTAAAATTATAAAAAAGATTTTGAATCTCAATATGAACAGGAGCTTTCTATATTAACTATCAGATATGTTATCGAAGTTAAATCTCCTATATGCAGTAAATGAAGAACTCTGAGAATACTTCTCATTTTTATTTATGAATTTCATTCTATGAACACTTCTGGCAATGCATTTCAAATTATCTCTGTACTTCTTTAGTGGGAAACACTACCTACTATTTGTCAATGAACTACACGCACCATATTCCAAGAACCAAACTCCGAATGATTTTGATAGGTACTTTCAAAATATATAACGTGGGTCAAATCTGTATCTTCAACCCATAAATATTCTTTACGTGTGTTTATTTACTGCATGTTCTCTTTTTACTGTGACGTGCTTAATTTCTTTAGATCGTAAGGGGTGATATTGAATATCATCTGCAGTAAAGCTTTTAGAAAATTAATTGACTCTTGTTTCCTTTTGTTACTAAATACCCAAGGAACTTATCTCTCTGGGAATCACATTACATAGTACCATACTAACAACGTTGATAATAACAAATGTGTTGGTAACAGCATATAGCCATACAGCATTTACTCTATGTCATGCACTTTTCTAAATGTTTTACATGTATAAGCTCAATTACTTCTCACACTAATCTCGTACATAAGCACTATTACACTATTACTATCCTAATCTTAGGTGATGAACCTAAGGCCTAGTGAGGATAAGTAAGTGGCCACGTGGGAATTCAAGGTGAACATCTGAGCAAGAAACCACAATTGAAGTTAGATCACCTATTGTCTCCAGATTTATATATATAATACAGCTGAATATTTAAAGCATAGGGAATTTTTGCTTAAATAAAACCTTATGCTAAATATGGTGTTTGGAATATTAGTAGATACCATGATGTTAGGTGAAATTCTGCAATTTTGTTTTCATACTACTCTATATAAAAAGGGTGAAAGGAAGCAGAAGTTCAAAAATCAAAAGTGATTTTTTAGGTGCTCAGGAATAGAAGCAGTACAGCAAAAGGAGTGGCCCAAAACAGCCAAGAAGTCTCCATGGCAGAGAGGGTTCTATCTTTCAGCCCACATATTATGGATTGTATTCTCCAAACTGGAACCAAATGCCACGTAATGCCCTTCCATGACTAAAGTGTTCAGATATTTCAGTGTGTTATTGTGTGCATCATTGTGTATTTGCATGATGTGCATTCATATTACTTTAAATAAGATACATTTGTTTGTATGTATGAATGAATGTAAATTCATTCTGATTGGGGCGCGTAGGTGGCTCAGTGGGTTAAGCCTCTGCCTTCGACTCAGGTCATGATCTCAGGGTCCTGGGATGGAGCCCCGCATCCCGCATCGGGCTCTCTTCTCAGCGGGGAGCCTGCTTTCCCCCGACCCCCGCCTGCCTCTCTGCCTACTTGTGATCTCTCTCTCTGTCAAATAAATTTTTTAAAAAATCATCCTGATTGTTTTTTCCTCAAAGATAGTAATAAATAATGATTCTTTTTACAATAATTTTCTTATAACCAACTTTGCTAGAAAACATTGATCCCATTTGATTAGGTATGCTTGTATACATAATTAAAAACTCAAAATTCTCAGTATAATTCTGAATTACCAAGCCTCATTACACTGTTCATATTAAAGATTAAACTTATTTAGGGGCACCTGGGTGGCTCAGTGGGTTGAAGCCTCTGCCTTCGGCTCAGGTAATGATCTCAGGGTCCTGGGATCGAGGCCTGCATCGGGCTCTCTGCTCAACAGGGAGCCTGCTTCCTCCTCTCTGCCTGTCTCTCTACCTACTTGTGATCTCTCTCTCTGTCAAATGAATAAATAAAATCTTTAAAAAAAACTTATATATATGATAGGTGTGTTATTTAAAGCATATATTCCATATACTCTAGTGAGAAAAATCATGTTCTGAAAACTATTTCAGATGCGATCTCACTGCATTTTTCTTTTAACAGCATCTTTTAACATTGCCAGTGAGCAGACGGATGTAGAAACAATTAACAGCAGAAAAGAACAGACGGGATCTGAATTCAGAGACTTATACCAGCAGGTAAGGACAGATTCATGGTTTACCAACCCTAGATCTGTAGTTTGGAACAGCAGGTGGAGAGAAGACATGACTCAGGAGAAGTATATATTTTTGTTTTAAAGAAATGGTCAATTAAACAGAGTAATATTTTTGAAGTGCTGATAGACACATACTAAATTGACTTATTTAGGAGAACCAGCTTATGTGTTTTAGTCTCCATCTTACTTCTCTTTTCTCCCTTCTTAGAAGCATGAAAATCCAATTCTTTTTTACCCTGCTGATTTTTTGACATTTTCCATTTGGCAAAAAGGAATTTTTCTCCCTCTCCAGTGTTTCTAATGGACCTGAAACCCGTGTGATTAACATGGCTTCCTTCCTCACGCTAGGCTTGGCATCAATAACGGCTTTCAGAAATAATGTGTATATCTCCTGAGATCAAGTGCTAATTTCTGTGAGTTCTAGCTAAAAACCTATTATATGAGGCCTCCCTTACTTGGCAAAAAAAAAAATGTCAGTGCTTGGGTCTTTGTCTCTAAATTATTCAGGAAGAATTAAAATCATTATCAAGATCAAATGTGAATATCAAGAAACAAAATATGAACTTCCTTCTCTTTAGGAGGCACTACTCTCTTGACCTAGTATAAGCAGGCAATGTTTCAGAGTTCCCAGCCCTGTTACATATTAGAATCAACCAGGCAGCCCTTAAACTAAAAAATATCAGTATTCAGACACCACACCACCTTCGGAGAGTCTCAATTGATCTCGGGCAGCACCTGGCATCTGATAGTTTCTTTGAAGTTTTCCAAGTGATGCTAATGTACCACCAATTTAAATCATGGGCTAACTCTACCTAACCTCATATACTTGAAATGTTTTGTTTTGTTTTGTTTTGTTTTAAAAGGCACTGGTGAGGCGCCTGGGTGGCTGGGGCAGTTGAGCGTCTCTTGATCTCAGCTCATGCCTTGATCTCGCAGTTGTGAGTTTGAGCCCCACCTGGAGCTCTGCGCTGGACAGGGAGCCTACATTTAAAAAAAAAAAAAAGGCATTGGTGAAGTCAGTGATTTGGGATTAAGTCATATGAAATAGTTCCATTTAAATAAAAATTTTTTGCCAAGATAAGATAGTCATGCTGGTTTAATATTTCATGCTTATCAAACTTAAGCTTCACAAGTAGAATTTAAAGTCAATTCTGGTAAAGTGAGCTTTCTTCCTATTAATTCCCACAAAAATTTATCAGTAAGTCAAAATACGTCCAAAATCTGATCACTTCTCTACCCACTTTCATCCAAGCCACCGTCTTCTCCTACTCAGAAAACTCCATGTCCTGACCGGTCTCCCTTTTCCACTAATGCACTGCCGCAGAACAATCCTTTAAAAATGTAGGTCAGCTCATGCCATCACTCTGTGCAAGACCTTCAAATGTCTCCCCATTCCACTCCCAGTAAGAGCCACGGCCTTACAGTGTCACAAGGCCCTCCGTGGTCTGGATCCGCCCCCAGCCCCACCTGCCACTACTCTCCTCCTCCCTCATGTTGTACCCCCTGTTGCATCTCAAACACTGTAGGCATGCCCCTGCCTCAAGATCTTTGCATTTCTATTCCCATTGCTAGAATGTTCTTCACACATATGTAAATGTCTAAGCCCCCCCCACCACCACCACTGCTTTTGTTTTTCTTAGAATGTCAACTTCTCAAGAGACCTATCCAGAGCTGGATCGGGTCACCCTATCTGAATTATAACTGCCCTCTTCCTGATACTCCTTACCCTTCTCTCTTTTTTAACTTGTTCTACACCACTTATCAAATTTTAAATTTTATTTGATTTGCTTATTTATCATTTCTATTAGATATAGTCTCTCCCTTTTAGAATGTGTGCTCCCTAGGCAGAATTCTTTATCTATTTTGTGTAGTGATCTATTTCAAGGACCTGAATCTGTATGGCACAGACTAGAAAACACAAGTATTTGTTGAATGGATAAGTGAGTGAATAAAAACAAACAGCAATCTTGTATCATCATGCTTTCTATTGGTAACTGATCGTTTCCTTTAAATATGGTAATATCTTGATTTTGCAGGAATATTGTTACATTTCTAACTAGTTTTGCATACTGACTTTACTGTCTGGAGTTCTTCAACCCTCCTGGCAGCCTCCACAGGCCCTCAAACACTTTATGCTGAGAAATAGGTATAAAAAATAAACTATTTCAGTATTAAGAAGGGATTCCCATAAAACTATCCTTTTATCCTGAAAACTATTGTCATTTCATCTATGTAGACACAACTTTCCATTTTATCTTCATATTTATTTACCTTATAAAATAAACCCACTCCACTACATATCTAGCAACTTGTCTTCCCATTATCCTTCATCAGATATTGACAAATCAGAATTTTTTATCAGGGCTTTAAATAACTTCTAAATTGGCAACTTCACCAATTAAAGTGGTCTGATGATATACCTCACCTGATTCAAAAGCATTTGAGAGAAGTTAACTCCCGATACAAAGAAGCACCACTGCTATTCTCCTCCCCATTAATAAATGTGATTCTTTTATTTTTGACTTTTCTCATTTGTCATTGTTTTATTCAATAAATATGAACATAATTTTAGTGCCGGCTACTGTTCGGGCACTTGGGTTTAGCAGTTAATCTATCAGACAAAGATCCTTCGTCTAGCTCACATTCTCGTCTTGTTAATTCAGTGACCAAGTCAACACTTAGTTTCATCTGAGTGTCTAAAAATCTCTAGTCCATTCAAATCTTGATTTAATGCACTGCAGAAGGTGTGTGGACACATTTTAAAGACTAACAAGTGCAAATACCAGCCTCCTGCTGATGAACATGCTTGCTCTGACTGGGGTGGGGTTAAATCAAACTGAGGGTTACAAAGCTTGTCAGTGTGGGAGACACCAGGCCTGTGCACACATCTCAACTCCATTATTTTCTGCCTGGGTGACATCAGAAAGGTTACTTCAATTCTGTGCCTCTCATAGTTTCTGTATCGACCAAATGGGAATAATGCTTCATGGAGTTATATTGAAATCCTGGGAGACCCCTAAATTATTGGCCAATAGGAAGTATTCACTAAATTACAGTGATAATTAAGTTATGTTTAGCAAAAGGGAAAAAAGGAACACAATACTATATAACATTGACAAACTGAAAAAAAAGTAATTCTTGATGATAAAGACCCAGCAAAAATACATTACTAGTAAAGAAACTCCATATCTCTGATGCCACTGATCTCTTTATTAGGGTTGAAGTCTTATATTATCTACTCCAGAGAGAATTTATGACCAGGCTGGATTACGGTACATTTCCTTATTGTGTTCGCATCTAACCTAGCCTTTCCCCTTCCCCACACTTGTCACATTCACAATTACATGATTCACATCGGACTCCACCACTTCTCTGTAAACTGCAGGGCAGCAAGAGATGGGCGTCAGCATCCTATAACATACTTTTTGTCCTGCAGAATGCCCAGCACACAGCTCAGGGCCCGGGGCACAGTAGAAACTCTACAGATTTGTTTTTTAATTGTAACACGATCAGTAAGAAATGTATAATTTGCCTCAGGGAAGGCCAGCTTATATTTTTGAGTATAGGTAGCCGAAACCATCTTTAGGAAATTTAGGTGTAAATATCCTAGAAAACAAAACAGACCAATGATTGCAGTTTTTTTTTTTCCATGAATTTTTTATATCTGTTGTGACTCTTGTTGATTTGCTTACTTTCATCTTGTTTTTCGGAGAATTGTTTCCATAGGCACTCTTACGTCCAGGAACACCAAAGAACAGTCCACATCAGCTGAGAAAAATGAAACTGGTATTCCTACAGCTGAAAGCCAGGTACTGTCATCCGAGGACTAGGAACGGGTTGAGGCCAGGAGGACGCAGCATCCAGGGCTGCTGGTCAGTCCTTTCTTGTGTGGGAGTTTCTAGACCAAGTCCCTCCGAAAAGTACACCTTGAATCCTCACAATAATTCTGTGGTGGGCCTTCTACTATTGCCTCCATTTTGTCACTGAAGGAAAAGTTTCTTAGAAAGATGAAGTTAAGAGTCCTCAAGGTGAGGAAGATCAGAAGGTGAGCTGGGTTTCCAGTCCAACACTTCCAGCCCCAAGTCATGAGCTCTTCTTGACAGGCACTTGCTCTCATGAAGTCCTTTATGATCCTGATTCTGAGTTTAAATAAAAATAGATTTCCCTGTATTTTGTACAAGAAGTAGGCTCGTGAGAGTCTACATAATCCAAATCCAAACGACAGATGTATTTTTTCCTAACTTGTCTAAAGAGATACCACAAGGACTTGTTTCATATTTACAACCTAGTTTCAGAGAGCAATTTCTTCCTCCCAAGGAATCATGTGGAGAAGCTGCTCTCTTTAAAGTTAGAAGAGGGAAAAATATCTTGTAATATTACAAAGTAACATTCAGTAGTGAGCATTGCTTAAGACATCTTCAGACACAGAACAAAACAAAGTGACATTAACAAAAATGACTATTAGCAGTAAACATCTGGGAAATGTTTTCATTTTGTTTGCAACATCATTCTATCATGTACAGAAAGAATTCGTATATATAAACTAATATAAGTAAATTCCTATATTCAATAATATAAGTGACACTAAGAAAAATGTTAGATTAAGTTTAAAGCAATGGAAAGCTTCTAGCTATATATCATTTGCTAAGTGGTTTTTTTGTTGGTTGGTTGGTTGGTTTTTAATTTTTTTTAAGAGACAGAGCGAGAGGGGTAGAATAGGAAAGTGGGGGTAGGGAGGAAATCCAGAGAGAGATGGGGAGAGATAATTCCAAGCAAGCTCTAAGCTCAGTGTGGAGCCTGACACAGGGCTCAGTCTCACAACCCTGAGATCATGACCTGAGCCAAAATCAAGAGTCAGATGCTTAACCGACTGAGCCACCCAGGCACCCCTAAAATTTCTAGTTTTAAGAACTTCACAACAATGTGCAAATTATAATTTTGGATATTATCAGTTTTTAAGACTATACTAGAGGGATATTACAATAGATTAACAATCTTTCTCTTGGGGAATAATTTGAAACACAAGCAGGTGACTTTTTCTAAATGACTCCAATTGCCAGCAGTGCCAGGAATGTGAAAGACGCTCTCTTCCACAAAATGTCCCCTTCATTTCCACCCCTCAAATGCACACACTAAAACCTTTATTTTACTCCTAAACTATCTCAGGAGTTGCTTGCTGTTAAAAATGGAGTTGACTGGTTTCAAAAAAGAGATAGCTTGAAATTTTGGTGAAAGTGTAGAGGTAATAACAAATACATGAAAAAATCTAGGGAAATGGTGAAAGAAGGGAGATGTGAGGAGAAAGATGATTCTTTTGAAAACAGGGCCGCTGCCATTCTTTAGGTTAACAGTTTTCATGGCCTTAAACCCTTTGGACTGTCTTACAGCACTTTTAGAAGCCATAACCCTCAACATGAGGATTACTAATTCATGCCATATTGCTACAAGTAAATGCCAAAAATTAATTTCATGTAGATGTAGTAGCAAACACAATAAAGGCAAAGAATTCTCAGACTAGGCTTTTGCTCAGCTTTTATATGGTACTACTAATTTGAATCTTTCTTCCTCACATAACATCATTTTGTAAGTCAATTGGGTCCATACAGGGGGGTGTGTGTGTGTGTGTGTTTTCCAGGGGCACCAAGTGCTAACCTTCGCTGTCCTGATGTTCTTTCATTTGGACGCACTTTGGATTGAAACAATGGCAAAGCACAAATGTAGATTGCCAGCAAAGGTGACCTTTCTTTAATATTAGATTATAGCCTGGTTTCTATAAAAGTGAAAGTTACCTTTGAGCATTGCTGTCCTTAAGTTTGGTGAAAAGAACCAGATGCTTCCCTAGCTTATTGCTGGCCAAGACGTAGCATTTAATTAGGCATCCACAGGAATGGATTTGAGTCTATATCAGCTCAAATGTTCTTATGCTGCTACTGCTTGCAGTTTCCATTGTGGAAAACGAAGTAGCAACACAATAGGCAGTTATGGGTATTCATGGAGGAGGTCATTCTACAAAGACATGACATGTTCTATTTTGCCAGTTCGTGGGGCTGTCTGACTATTTTTAGAATGGGGTGGTAGCCACCCTTGCTTTCTCAGAGAACTGTAAGCAGGGTCGATGCCTGGTTTGAATTGCTGACAGCAGCTCCAGCCAGGTTACTGCTGCAGAGTCTCCCTGGCCAGATGCACCAGCGTCCTCCTGCCAGCCGCACGCTCACCGCAGCTGCCTCCTGGTGCTCCCAGCTGCCTCGAGACAGCCCCTGCCAGTCACACTCTGGGACCTCTGCCAGCTCCCCAGCAGTCCCCACCTGCCACACGGCAGCCCTACACCCCTTGTATCAGCCCTGCTGTCACGTGTAGAAAAATCATTCAATGGGATGCCTGAAATTAACTTCCCCACAGAGTCTCTTTCCCCTGAGTTTAGTGTTTGTGTGAGGTGTCGTTTAATTTTCCCCTTTCAAACAGTTTGCATATTTTTGGTTTTGCAAAGGGGTTCTTTTGCTGGTACATGGGCTGAGTTGCTCTTGCAAACATGTTTGCTTCTGACACCTTTGACCACAATTTCCTTGAGCTTAAATCACTGAACGAAAACAACTAAATGTTAAGTTTGGAACCCAGATTCTTTTTTTTTTTTAATTAATTTATTTTATTTTATTTTTTCAGTGTTCCAAGATTCACTGTTCATGTACCACACCCAGAGCTCCATGCAATATGCACCCTCCTCAACACCCGCCAGCAGGCTCAGCCTGGAACCCAGAAATTCCAACAAAGTACAGGAACTTTAAATGATCTCCTAAAGTGGGCGTCTGGGTGGCTCAGTTGATTAAGCAACTGCCTTCGGCTCAGGTCATGATCCCG
Source organism: Nasua narica (assembly GCA_028533885.1). Lineage (NCBI taxonomy): Eukaryota > Metazoa > Chordata > Mammalia > Carnivora > Procyonidae > Nasua > Nasua narica. Next base: position 85,643,109 of record CM052800.1, on the reverse strand, counting down.
GAGTACCGGGATCGAGTCCCATATCGGACTCCCTCTGACCTTCTCCCCTCTCATTCTCAGTCTCTCGCTCTCTAATAAATAAAAAAAAAAATAAAAAATGATCTCCTAAAGTACACAAAAGGCATAAGTTAGCAAGAGAAACCTCGGAATTCATACCTTTGGTACTTTTAAAATCCCCAGAGTTCTCAGTCTTGAACAAACAACTACCAAAAAAAAAAAACAAAACAAAAACAAAAAACTGCAAAAAAAAGTGTTTTTTTTTAAGTAGTAATCAAATACTGACTGCGGGTCTAAGATAATAGAATAGATGGAAAGGTACAAAATGCTTAAGACATGGGTTCTGTTCATAAGCAGATTTCAATTTACTCCAGGGGTGGAATAGATTTTACAGAACCATAAAACATCAAAAACTTAGCTCACCTTTAATTACATATCGTACGCTATAGCCTATGTGTACGTAACAGTGCCAAATGTTAGGGGAAAGACAGATCATTGATTGCTACATCAAGCTACGAAGTCTTCTAAGAAAGTTGGTCATGAGTTGGGCCAACTTGATTGGATGAGGGAATGTGTGGTACAAAATGTGGTGTCCAGACTGTGAAACCTCTTGAATGTCCAGGTTATGGAGTCGGAATATCACGTTGTCGGCAATGGGAAGCAGTGGAAAGTGTCTTGGGTGTAGGAGTGCCATGATGAACTTTGGAATAGGCTGAACCATATGAATTTGCCATTTTTGTAAGTCAAAAGCATTCAGTATTGGTACTGAAGAATTGGTAAGGTTCAACCTACTACAGAAGACAAAATGAAGGGAAAAGAACTAGAAAAGTTTTCTTTTCTCATGAACCTCTTGTTCTACCAACTAATCTGCCAAATTACCCCTTTAGAGTGTCTACTTTCTCAAACAGAGATTTAAAAAAATAAGAAAAAAATGAGAAGACAGAGCAAAAGGAGGAAGGGACAAAAAGGCAGGAAATCAGGAAGACTCATGGAGCATCTTAAAAATTCCTTGACAAAGAAAAAGTAACAATATCCTTTCATAGAGCTCTCAAGTAAACCTGAACTAACACTTCAGCTAGGTCACAAGGAATAGAGCAATTCTGAAAAATTTACACATGGACCTATTCTGAGTTTAACAAAATAGAACTTGACTTAAATATTTTCCCTTTCCTCCCCAATTAGCTGTTATTTATATTTTCTAAAAGAAAATTAATTCCCGACTCCAGGCACTGAAAAGATTCTGGCAACTTGTGTCTTAATCCATTACTTGAGGTTACAATTTAGAGATAGAAGATGATATCCATTTACTTGCATTAGGTTTGAGGGAAGAATTGGATTTTCTTCAGATGATACAATTGAAATGCCAAACATTTGGCTTTGCCAAATTGAAGAACAATGTCCTGCTGCTCTGCATTTTCACAGTTGGGATCATTTAACTCTCAGCCCACACTCTGGGACCTCTTTACCTACACAGAAGGGACTCCAAAAAGCCCACTAAGGACTGGAGTCAGCAAAATATTATTCTCGCTGTTGATCATGTGTCATGCCATGTAGAGCCTCCTACCATGACTTAAACCTCATATTGACCCCTTCACCACCTTCATTTGGCCCACATCTTTCTGCTTACTTCTCTTCAACCATTCTTCTCCCAGCTGAACACTTTCTCTAGGTCCTTTATGGAAAGGAGTGTTATTTCCTTGTCACCTCCTTACCCTTCTTTTTCTGACATAACTATAAGGAAACAGAGGAACAGTATAATAGACATTGGTAAATTACAAAACAATACTGGCCATGAGAACTACAATCTTCATTCAAGTAAAACTAGGTCTAGACCTGTTCTCGCCTACTTTCTATATTATTTTCACTGGCACAATGTTTTCTTATTTCCATAAAATTTGGAATCCAATAAAACTTTCTCCTCTTTCCTTCCTAGGAAACTATTATATTTCCTTTGTTCTGAAACAAGAAACTTCAATCTTGGTCTCTGTAATTCTCTGAGACAGAAAATAAAATTGATGGGGCCTAACTTTGTTAAAATATATTTTAAAAAAGGTTCATTTACATGTGCAAGACCTCTGCCAATGGCCTGTATTTTAATCTTTGAACTTCCATTGATTGTCTGCACCTGTCTTTGCTTAGAAAGATATACTTCATCTTAGATTCACTTTCCGAGTGTCAAAACTCACGTTTCTAGAGAGTCCAGAAGGGTAATACGAGTTAATAATGGCGAGTTAGATAAAAGAAAAGTAAGGAGCAATAGGCACTGTGATGGTCTAGAAAGCTCATGCCCCATCTTAAGGGGGCCACAGCAAATAAACATAATTGATGATTGCTTCATAAAAACTGGGCCAGTGTTTCTAGACCTTTTAATATTTTGTCATATATTTTTAATTTGAGAAACTAATTAAAAATTATTTTAAATATTTTATCAAGCAAATGACAAATCTTTATAAATGTAGCTTAAGGGGCGCCTGGGTGGCTCAGTGGGTTGAAGCCTCTGCCTTCGGCTCAGGTCACGATCTCGGGGTCCTGGGATCGAGCCCCACATCGGGCTCTACACTCAGCAGGGAGCCTGCTTCCCCCTCTCTCTCTCTGTCTGCCTCTCTGCCCACTTGTGATCTCTCTCTCTGTCAAATAAATAAAAATCTTAAAATAATAAATAAATAAATAAATAAAATGTACCTTAAGTTTTTAAGTTCATTCATTCTAATTTAAGTAGAGTTATGCATGCAATTAAGTAGGTCATGCATACCAAGCATTGGAAAATATTTCTATAAAGAGCTAAATAGTAAGCATTTTCTGTTTTGCAGGTAAAACGACCACTAAGCTCTGCCAGTGTAGTGAGAAAGCAGCTATGTGTACACAATTGATTCATGGTTATGTTCCAGTTAAATTCTCTTTACCAAAAAAGGGTAGGGAGACAGATCTTGCCTATAGCCCCAGTTTGCTGAACCCAATCTATACATACCTTATACGGCTACCCATTGAGAGTTTTACTGATAAATACCTAATAGTCCATCTATTTCATATATGTCAACTTAAATGATGCTTGCTTCCCTGGATTCTACATCAGATTAGACCCACTGCTTGGTGTTTTCATTTCATCTGTGCCTGTCCTGCCACCGTATTCATCAAAACATTACATTGTTTTATAACTGTTAATTGGTCCTGGCTTTAGTAGACTATAATCTTAGGGTGAACAACAACTTTGTCATGTTATTTGGTATCTACTGTGGATGGCATATAATAATCATACAATAAATATTTTCAGAGTATCTTCTGGTCTACTTTCATAATTAATCTAAATTGGAAATGTTTTACTATTTTATTTTCAGAAGGAGAAGGCAGGAAGCTGTAAGATGTCAAACGTTAACACCTTCGTCTAAACTGGACAGTATTTTTATCAAAATTACTCCTATGAAATGACACATTTAATTGTTGTAGTCTTTGCATTAGGAAATTATGGAACTTACTGTAGTGATTTCTCTGACATAACATAAGGATTAAGAGTCAGACTGCTGGATCCACACTCCTTGGGTTATAAATCCTATCCTCACCACTAACTGTGTATTATTATCGAAGTTACTTAGCTTTTCTGTTAACTCAAGTTTTCCTGTCTATAAACTGTGGCTAATTAGACATACCTTTCTTGTAGAACGTTAATGGATATAAAGTCCTTACAGAAATACTGAGATATCCTAAGCACTCAGTAGATCTGAGACAATCTTTTCATTGTCCATGCTTGAAATCATCCTTCAGACTCCTCTGGGACGCTGCTGACTCCACCCAGGTGAGCCTTGTCCTGGCCACTACCACAACTGTCCTTGACACACTTAGCACTGATCTCCATGTTACCACATCAGATGGTCATTGCCATCTATTAGCACTCTAAGACAGGTGATCCCTCCTTCCTTCTGGAAACATGTTCTCTATTTTGCTACAGGATACCAGTTTCTCTTGCTTCTTATGCCCAGTTCACTGGCCACTTCTTTTCAACTTCATTCCTGCTGCATGCCTAGCTTCTCATCCTCTTGATTTTGGAATGCCCCCAAGATCAGGGCTTAAGTCTCTCCATCTCCACTCATTCCAAGGTGAGATCATTCACATTCAGGACTTTAAATTTCATCTAGTTGCTGACTCCCACATTTATCTGAACTTTTGGGTAACTGCAAACTAACATACCCAGCTCTTACCCAAACCCTGGACTTGGTTATCTAATTAGAATCCCAAGTTCAATATGTCTGAAAGCAAACCTTTTTTTTCCAGTTCTATTAAGAAATAATTGACATACATCACTTTGTAAGTTTAAGGTGTACAGCATGATGGTTTGATTTGCATATATTGTGAAATGATTAGCACACATACATATATCTGCTTCTTCGATAGTCCTTTCTATCTCAATAAATGACAACTTGATTTTTACCAATTGTTCAGGCCTAAATAGGCAAAAGCAATCTTAATCTTCATTCTTATTACCCACAGCCCACATCTGAAAATCCTGTCAACTCTACCTTTATAAAATACTTCTAGGATTCAAAGCTGCTCACCCATATTGACTATTTCCACACCATCCAAGCCCTGTCATCTCTTAGGTTGTATTTTCTGGTAGCTTCAGGTCTAATATCCTGGTCTTCAGCTTTGTCCTTCTTACAGCCGTACTCCACATAGCAGCCAGTATAATCCTTTAAAACGGAAATCAGACCATATAACCCATCTGCTGTAAACTCTCAACGGCTCTGCAGTTCACACAGCAAAGTTCAAAATCCTCAGAATGACCTTAAAGGTTTTCCATGATCGGTCTCTTCTAAACTCTCTTACCTTTATACTCTCTTTATCATTCATTGAGCTCTAACCCCACTTACCATTCCTTGATAACACCAAGAACACTCTTGACTTGGGGCCTTTGCAGTTGGAATTTTCTTTACCTAGAATTCTCTTCTCCCATCTCTCCTCAGCTCCTCTACTTCCTTCATGATTCTGCACAAAGGACACCTTATCAGAATGACCTTTGCCTCTACCTTACAGAAAATAGTACCCCCAGGCATATCCTAGCCTCCTTGTTCTGCTTTAATTTTCTACAGAATACTTTTCACTATTTGACATATTACATGATGTATATAAAACACTGTCCATTCTCCACACATACATTAGAACATAAGCAATATGAGAACAAGAACTTTAATATTGCTCTTTTGATTGTTCTATCTACCACATTTTCAGGAATGCTGGATGTACTGTACATGCTTTAAAAATGTTTTTCAATGAATTCGTCATATTTAGACAGATTTTTATGCGTATTTGCCAACTTCTGACCAGTTTATTTATGTGATATTCAATGTTTCGAACTAATATTGCCTTCTCAGAAATATCAGCCCCCTCTTTAGGTAGAGTCTAAGTGGATTCCAGAGGCACATTAAGACCCAAACCAGTGGCATTCTGTCAGTATGTAATTCATGAGACTGCTCTCGTTAAAGATGTAAGACAAAGGTCTGAAGTGACATGGACCAAAGGCCCTAGATTACAATTGAGAAATAGGAGCCAAGGATCGGGACTTGGTAAAAGCAAGACAAAGTTATAAGAAAAAAAGAATCCAAATACTAACACTGAGTGAGTCTGTTTAACTCTGACAACACAGACACACAGACTGGGTCTTTCTCTAGTGAAGCTGGTCTTAATTCCGGGCAATATCTTATTACACAGAATCAAAGCTACCACCAAATATCTTCCCATCAAAAACTCTGCTTAACAAACTTTATAATGTTAGTGTTTAGTAAAGTACTCTACACATAGTAAGCATCTAATGGGCATGCAATAAAGCCAGTGATAATAGTAATTAAAAAAAAAAAGTAGGAGATTTATGGTCCCAACTTTTTAAAATTCATGTGAGGGGGTATCTGGGTGGCTCAGTGGATTAAAGCCTCTGCCTTCAGCTCAGGTCATGATCTCAGGTCATGATCTCCTGGGATTGAACCCCACTTCAGGCTCTCTGCCCAGCAGGAAGCCTGTTTCCCCCTCTCTCTGCCTGCCTCTCTGCCTACTTGTGATCTCTTTCCCTCTGTCAAATAAATAAAATCTTCAAAAAAAAGGAAATAAAATAAAATGCATGTGAGATTCTTAGCAGGTAAATACTCTCAGAAATGTGTTCCTTTAGCAGATAAAGCACTTTCCTTGCATTTGTATCCCTGTTGAAGTGCAGATTACTGATTGCCAGCTAAGCTAACTGGGGAAACAATCTTTGTGTCACCTTTATTGAAAAAAGCTGTGAAAGGCATAAGGAACTAGACATCAAAGAGAAAAGAGGAGTCCTCTTTGGGCTATCCCCAGTGGCGATGACAACCTTTCAACACTATGTTTATTTAGTATTTTCATATCTGTCATTTCATTTCCTTTAAGGAACACTCAGTAATGCCTTTACCTTAACAGGTGTCTTCCTGGTGTTGTGCACATATTAAAGAAAATCCCCAAATTTCTCTATTGCCAAAGAAGCTTATTGACAGCTGGACATATTATATCTTACATATGGGCTGTTCATCCTTACCACATTTAAGAAGTTCAAATTACATCAAAATTAAATTCTCAAGGAATTGATAATCTGACAATTATCTTTTTAATGGGTTTTGTTTACATATATCACATATATCACAAAACCTAACAAAGGTAAACTTGGCTTTATCCAAAGGACAGTGACTGATTTGGGTAGGGTTTTTATGTTAAATAATAATTATTTGATGTTTATATGGCATTGATAAAATATATGATGCTTAATATTTAATTTTCTACAATCCAAAAACTGCATCTCCTTCAAGAAAAAAAAATCCATTGAATTAAGGTCACTTTAGGGGGAAGGACCATCCTTGTTTATTCCTCTAGTCTTGGCATGATTATCAATAATATCTCTTTCATTCTGAAAAGTGACTGGATAATTAATTACATGGTTGTCCTAACCATACAACTATTTTATGCTGCTGATATTTCTACAAACACTTTTTATCTCATCTGTCCAAATCGCTTTCTAGGTCAGTCACCCAAATTGGAATAACAGAACAATATTTTATAATCAAATCGCACCTTTTGACCAGAATAGTCTTTTTTTTTTTAAAGATTATTTATTTATTTATTAGGAAAGAGAGAGAGTGAGAGAGAGCATGAGAAGGGAGAAGGTCAGAGTGAGAAGCGGACTCCCCATAGAGCTGGGAGCCCGATGTGGGACTCGATCCCGGGACTCCGGGATCATGACCCGAGCCGAAGGCAGTCGCTCAACGAACTGCGCCACCCAGGCGCCCATTGACCAGAATAGTCTTAAAAAACTTGATCACTTGTCTTATAATGATAATTCTCATTTTATAAGAATTAAAAATGTTTTCCAGTTATTTCTAATAATCAAGTACCCTTTAAGGAAAAAAAAAATTGTCACTGAGAATTACAAAAAGTGTTAGCAACTAAGGGCAAAAATAAGCCCCCTAGTAGGAGTAGCAGCATGAGCAGCAGGTGGAATAATAACTACTATTTATTGGGCATCTGCTATCTTCCAGTCCTGGTGCTAAGCACTTTATATAAGCAAGTGGATATCATCTTCATGTCAACCATGAGAAGCAGATATTATCACCCCTATTTTATAGATGAGAAACTGGGGCTTGGGCTTAGTAATTTTAGGTCACTTGACCAGGCCTCATGGATCGTAAATTGCAGAGCAGACACTCCAGACTTGTTTAACTTGATTCTAAAATCCATGCCTCTAAACACTGAGGGATATTGCCTCTTGAGTCTCTCATTCTAGGAAGGAGATCTCCGAATGCATGGATGAGGACAAGAAGTCCTAGGGATAGTGGGGATCCCATTCTGCGAGGGAACATAAGGAGATGGTAGGGAGTGACTTAAGAAAGGTGGGGTGGAGCTACTTCTAAAGGATTTCATAAGCCAAGTTAAGAAATGTTTAGTCATTGCACATATAATAAGGACTTAATAGAGTTTTTCATTCACAAAAGTGACAAGATTAAATCTGTTTCAGAAACACAAATTTGAGGGAAAGAAAGAGGTAAAATTAGAAAAGAGAGAGACTAAGCATAGGAAACCCAGTTCGGAGGCTAGTTCTAGAAAAGGGATAACAAGATCTGGACACGATGTATGACAGTGAGAATGAGATGGAAGGAGTTTGTGTAAGAAATATTTAGGAGATAGAGAGGGCTTTACAAGGGACTGGCTGAGGTAAAGAAGGATAAATAAAAAGAGAAGGAGGACTGAACTATGGCTTGAGATCTTGAGCAAAAGGTGGTGTTATATACTAAGGAAATGCAGGTAAGTTACAGGTCAAGGTCTTTGCTGTGGATGGGGGAGCAGGTGGAAATCAAGAGTTCAAATAAAGAAATAAAGAGTTGAGTTTAAGAACTGTTAGGTTTATAGTTACTACTGTCCATTTCATAATGACAAGGGAAAGATGGGAGAAGGGGAAGGCCAGAATTATTGTAATAAAAAGGGTCATGAGTTAAAATATTTTAAAACCTTGAGTACAGCAAGTTATTAAGGTAAAAAAAAAATGTGAATTCTAGACTAAAGAATTTCATACGGACTTTTACCCGTCCAGATTCCTATCTTGTATCAGAAAATTCATAACGCTTCTTTGCCATTCCTCTTACAAGTAGAAAAACACACTAACTCTTTTTTATTTTGTCTGGTATAAGGTATAAAGGATATTATTCAAAACCTAGATAGTTAGTGCATTGACTCCTTTAAGCCAGAAATAGTGTGCTTTTACGTTCAATGCAAGTATTACTTTGATTTCTGTTCTATTAGTTTTTAAAGCCATTTTAAAATTGCAAAAAATAAAAAAAATAACCTTATGGCTCTTCCATCGCTATCTTTTGTGCCCTACATTTGTGCATCATGGTATAGCTTGCCCACAGCAATAAGATTTTGAGTAGAAACAAACATAAAACAACCAAGGATAGTCAGTTCTAATTGCTTGGTAATCTTTTCTAAGGAAAAACAGGAAAAACAAAGTAAAGGCTTCTCATTCATTAACATCTGATGGCTTTATACCAAGTATTATACTCTTTTTCACTCCAGTGCTTAAATTCTCTATATAATATATTGTTAGTGATTCAATCACTAATAATAGGCAATAGTATGCTGGGAAATTGTAATTCTAGATATATGCTTTATTGTTTTATTCTAATAAGTGTACGACTCAGCTAATCTCTTTTTAAGCTTATTTTGGCTTAAAATGGTGACATTTAAAAATACCATGTGAAACTCAATAGTTGTATCTTAAAGGAAGTTAATCATAGATACAAAGAATAGAGGCAACTTGGTGTAAACAGTGTCAGATATCTGTTAGTTTGTTCATTTTCACAAATACATAAAGAAATCTGGGACTATACTTAAAGGTAATCTACAAAGAATCTTTAATGAGAGCTTTATTTCCTGTACTAAGGAAGTATATACAGATCAAGATGAGGATGGTAAAATAAGGGCCCCGATTGTTAAGCTTGTGACATTTTGGTCCATCTTGGTTGCTTTTTGGCCATCTACCCTTATCATACCCAGAAATAAATTCTTATATGTAAACAGAATTGATATGATGACAACATTTTCTCCAAGGTTATTTTCTACTGGAGCAAATGAGCTATTCCTTTTCAATCTATGGCCCTGTCACTACATTTATGCAATGTGCTATAATAGCAAAATAAAACTTTTTAAGAATTCTGTCACTGCAAGTACATCTGATTCATATCCTTGATAGTCAATCTTTTTTAACTATTAAGGTAAATTTTAAAGGAGGAAACTTTTAGAAATCACAAAAGTAAGTCATACTTGAAACAAATAGAAACTGGGCTTTGCATATACATTGTTGTCCTTTGTTTAGGATCTGAAATCAAATACAATTACCTTTTTCCAAAACGGCTTTCTCTCACATTTGGAATTTATTTGACGGAAAAAAAGTATTTCTGGGGCGCCTGCATGGCTCAGTGGATTAAGCCTCTGCCTTCGGCTCGGGTCATGATCTCAGGGTCCTGGGATCGGGTCCCGCATCGGGCTCTCTGCTCAGCAGGGAGCCTGTTTCCCCCTCTCTCTCTGTCTACTTGTGATCTCTCTCTCTCTCTGTCAAATAAATAAAAACTTTAAAATATATATATATTTTTAATCAATCATAAAAGACCCTGAAGAAAGCGATGAGAAGGCTCTGCGAAAGTGTAGACTGACAGCATTTGAAGAACCTATGCACAGCACATGCCTGAGGAATGTCTGAAACTCTGACTGAATGAAGATGGAGCATTCACATGGCCAGTTTGTGAATAATTAATAAATTAGTGTAGGAATAATTAAAATCCCTTCTTAACCTGAGGTGAGCGGGAAGAAAAATCTCTTCTAGCATTCTCTATTCTCTTCCATGAGGGTCACGGTATTCTCAGCATTTTATTATACTGACATAGATAATTTGCTCTATTTGTTCCAAAGCCTAACCTGTTTTAGTGATGTTTATTTTAAACTATATTTTTCAGTTTGATACTAATTCAATATATATTCAGTGTTCATAAAACACGTCAGTAACTTTGATCACTTAAGGTGAAAATGTATCTCAAATACAAATGATTACTCTATGTGAAGCATGGTAGGAACAAGAAATACAAACTCCTTCCCTTTATGGTTTAATGGTCAGAAAGGGAAGATTGATGTGCAAATTGATAATCATAAACATAATCATAAACACAATCACAGAGACATAGAAAATTCTCGATTATCTTGTTGAAGAGAATAAATAACTGCCCAGAGAATTAAGAAAATTTTAAGGAAGAGTTAAGATTTGAAATGCGTTTTGAAGGTTGAGTAGAAGTTTTCAGGTGAAGCCATGGAAAGGCATCCCAAACTGACTAAATAATGGGCAAGCACAGAAGATGTAAAGGAAGATGGCCCATTTATTACTTAGGATAAATTCCAAATGCTATTACAAAACGTTGTAATTACAAAAAGAGTCAAATGTATATAAATAAAAACAAAAGCTACCTCTCATTCACATAAAGCAGATCTTCCTGGTTGACATGTGGTTTTTCTCCATGCAGTGATTCAGAAACTCAGGCTCCTTCCTTGATGGTTTCTGCTGTTTCCTAAGGCATGATTGCTTTCTGTCTCCCACCAATGATAGGAAAAGAGATCTTGGAGGGTTCTATCTGCCAGCCCAGAAATGGCACACTACACATCTATTCGTATTCCATTTGCTACAACTCGGTCAGCCATATGGCCACAGTTAACTCTAAAGGAAGCTGGGAACCATACTCTAGTTTCCCCTTCTGGAATTCAAATCTTTCTCCTTTTTTTTAAGATTTATTTTTTTATTTGGGAGAGAAATAGCTTGAGCCGGAGGGCAGAAGGAGAGAGAGAGAAGTCTGCTTGGCAGGGAAGGCTAATTTTTCTGGAGGAAACCAAAAACCTCAATGGCTTTTCACTGTAAAATGTAATGTAAATGTTTGCTTCTTGCTTACATCATTATATGAAGAGGGTTGTCAAGTACGCTTTACTGCATGCCTTCATTCAAGGACTGCTTTCTTCTACATAATAGTCAGACCATATCCCAGGCCCTTAAGGCTTCTACCTGACACTTGGCAGTTGACCAGAAGGCAAAGGGAGAGAGAATCATGTGAGGGGCCAGGTCTCCAGGTGGTGGACATCTGTCCATCCCTTGTGAGCAAAAATTAATCATATAGTCCCACCTGTGAAATGCCTGGGAAGTAATGTCTAGCTATTTGCCAAATAAAATAAATATTTGTGAACAACTAGTGGGTCTTTGACCCTCTTTTGTTCTGAAGATACCTTGTGATTTCCACGCATAGAATGCCATTGTCACCTCCTCAAAAGAACACAGCCAATATCTCATCCAGTCACCATCTTGAGCTCAGAGTCTAGAATCTCCAGGAGATGTGCAGTCCCTAAGTGCAAATGTTGTTCCTGGTGATGCTATATATACTAAGAAGATACATTTGTTTTGATGCCATATATATAAAGTTATATATACAGTGTAGAGCAGGGGCAGAATAATTACAATAATTATGCCCATTTGAAGAGAGGAAGAATAAGAGCAGTCATTTGCAGAGACTCTGAAATCGTTTTGGGCTGACATGGTAAATAAAGGTTCTTTTCCTGGCACTGGGTAAAGTTTCCTAAATTCTACCCTATATCCACCTTCTGGAAGGAACTCAGGAACTTTTCATTTTCCATTGTTGTCCATGCGCCCTGACTCACCCTAATAGAAGGTTCTCCATTTTCTGTCATTTTCCACTGGGAAAAAAAAATGTCATCATTTGAGTGTGCCCAGATTTCATAGCTCACACATTTTTTCTTGTAGCAAGCCTGGTAACCTGAAATGTATTTAATAGTTTGAACACTCAAAGGCTTTATTCACGGACATTATTTCATTGGCGAGACCAGTCCTTCAAAAATTTAGTGGTAGGTTCCTGATTTATTTGAATCTAGTTACTTTCATACACCTGTAACCACACTCAGAGTACTTTCCTAGACCTTGTTTTATTTCTGTGCTTGCTTGCCCTTAAACCCTATGTCTCAGCTTAATGTGTTACCTTGACACCAGATGGAGCAATAGGGCCCGAACGGGAGGATAACCTTTAATTTTACTTGTCTATGGGATTGAGTAACTCACTTCAACTGCAAAGTCTCACTGGGTTGTCGGTACTCAAAGCCTTTTTTCAATCTCATCTTTTGTATCTCTTAACCATTTGGAGTTCAGAATCAATTGTCTTTTCCGCCTAAGAAAAGCCTCCAAATTACTCCTCTTGCTTTTTTGCAACAAATAGGCCAACTATTTTCTGACCTCTGCTCTATCTTGCAGTGCCTATCCGGACTCACCCAGAAGCAACCAATACTCCTATATAAGGTCTTGTTTAGCAACCTGTTTTCATAGAGATAGTATTAGCAGGCTTGAGGTCTGCCTTCCTAGTTATCATGTTACATTTTCAACAAATATTTTGCCATAATAACTGATGAACCTCACTTGTCATCTTGGTACATCTGCTCCTTTGTAGCTCATTTCCCAGCCACGAAACCACAGACACATACTTTAGGTTTTATTAGAGCAACAGCCCCCCACACACTCAAAATTTGCCTTGGTCTAGTAGGCTAACAGTTATTAGATTCAATAATAGAATGTCAGGGCGCCTGGGTGGCTCAGTGGGTTAAAGCCTCTGCCTTAGGCTCAGGTCATGATCTCAGGGTTCTGGAATTGAGCCCCTGCATCAGCCTTTCTGCTCAGCGGGAAGCCTGCTTCCCCCTCTCTCTCTGCCTGCCTCTCTGCCTACTTGTGATCTCTCTCTCTGTCAAATAAACAAACAAACAAACAAATAAATAAATAAATGAAATCTTTGAAAAAATAATGATAGAATGTCAATGGATTATTACCCCCTTCCAAAAACTTCTTTTTTGTTTGCATCACATCCAATGTAGGCTGCAGGAAAACACTGTCTCATGTAATCATTCACAGATCCAAACTTCTGTCATCTCAAGTCTCTGCCATACCTTGGAGGCTTAAAATCTCCCACTGTACTCTCCACATCTGGCCTGCAGGTGAAGGAAGAGAAAGTGAGCATGGAGGATTATGTAAGACTTTAAGGGTCAGGCATGGAAATGGTATATATCATTTCTGTGTAAATTCTGCTACCCAGCACTCAGAGACATGGCCCCATCTTAATGCAAAAGATTGAAACATAAAGAATATAAGGAGCAAGATAACACAGATAGTGATTACAGCTCTAAGTTTCTGCTACAACGAGAAAGAAAATGGATTTTTTTAAAGGTTTGATTTATTTGACAGAGAGAGAGAGATCACAAGTAGGCAGAGAGGCAGGAAGAGAGAAAGGAGGAAGCAGGCTCCCTGCTGAGCAGAGAGCCTGATGCAGGGCTTGATCCCAGAACCCTGAGATCATGACCTGAGCTGAAGGCAGAGGCTTTAACCCACTGAGCCACCCAGGTGCCCCTAGAAAATGGATTTCTGATGAGCAACTAGCAGTTCCTGCCTTAGCCCATTTCCAGGATGCTGCACTACTTAAAAATTGAGCTATGTGAGTTTAGCATCAACAGACTTTTATAACTTAGGGCCACCAGCTGTGGCCAAGGATGACAAAGAAAAATATGTAAGAAGGCCAGATAATTGAATTCCTGTTATATCAGGGTAGATATTTCTTTTCTATTCTGTACTCAGAAAGAATCTATTTGAAATTTTTTTCCACAGTAGAATAACAAAATCACATTTACATTATAAAAAGATTATGCTAGAAATATAGGAAGAAAAAGGAAATTTACATTAATTGGACTTCATTTAGCACCAAAAATTACCTAAGTGCTATTTCATTTAACTCCAGGAACAACCTTGTAAAGTAGGTAATTTTACTGTGTCCCATTTTGACAGGTGAGGAAAGTTTAAAACCATAAAGCTTTAATTATCTTTCCTCTGGTCCCACAGTAAGTCTCAAAAGCCAGTATGCAACCTGAGAAATATTTGACTCCAGAATTCATATTCTTTCACTAGATAAGCTGGCTAATTGGAGATGAGACTAAAGACATAAAGGCATTTTCAAAAATTCTTCTAATACCCATGCAAGTAATGAAAATAAGGTGTGCATTAGGTCAGTAGTCATAAGGATGGAAAAATGGGTACCGATTTGGGAAACACCTTGAAAGTTAATAGAATCTGAGTACTTACTGAATGTGAGAAGTAAAGGAAAGGGGAGAATCAAGGATGTCTCAGATCTCCAGCTTGGGGCAAAAGAAAGATGTTCTCAGAGGAGAATTATGTGTAGGGGTGAAATAGTGAATTGGGTCTCAGCTGTTATGAGCTTGAGATGCCTGGGTTTGTCATTCTGAGATGTATACTAGACAGTGGGAAATAAACATCTGAAAATGAGAAAGAAATCAAAACAGAAATCTTACCACTGCCCTGTGGAACTGTGCTGTGCACAATCATTAGCAAATTACCCTATATCCTCAGCTTCTCTAAATTTTCCCTTCGCCTTCTTGCACTAATAAAATTACAGATCTTCTCTGTGAATCTTGGTTCCCTTGAAAGCTTTAACACTGAGTTTTATTTTCCTCAGACTTGTAATGCCTCTTAAAGTCTTTGCTCAGAACTAACACACTTTCACTTATCTCTACATTCCTTTGGCCAAAGCCGGTTACATGGCCAAATCTAATATTTGCTAAACAATAATAAAATCTACCACAGTGGGTCACTCCTCATCACTGATTCACTATTTTATCTCATGGATCCCTAAAATTCACTCTCAAGTTGGTTATGTCATAATGTCGAGGGCAATTGAATAACCGTTGGGAAATTATCATTTCAATATTCTAGTCTCTCCGATCTTCTGATCTGAGACCTCCCATACTCTCATACTCTTCTCCACTGAAGTTGGCTCTTTCCCTTGTCACCCTCTAGAACTTCTCATCACCACATAACAATTTCAAGCTGCCCACCCTCCAGTGACCTCTTTCTTTATATGTTTCCCCTCATCTCCGATCATTATTCCTGCTCACTTCTTTTAATATTCTGTGATAGGTAGAGTAATGGCCCTCAAAGAAATCAGTGTCCTAATCCTTGCTATGTTACATGGTAAGGAGGAATTAAAGTTTCAGCTGGAATTGAGACTACTAAAGAGCTAACCTTCAAACATGTACATTATTCTGTATTATCTAGTTGGCCCAATATAATCCCGAGAGTACTTAAATGGTGAAAAGGGAGACAGAAAAGTCAGAGCCAAAGAGATGACATCTTGAGAAAGGCACAAATAGATATTGCTGGTTTTAAAGATAAAAGGGGGTATGAGCCAAGGAATGGGAGCAATCTCTAGAAGCTGGGGGTGGGGGAAAGATTCTTCTCTGCAGCCTCCAGAAAGAAGCTCAACCTTGCCGTCGCCCCAATTTTAGCCTAATGAGACATAGTTTAAACTTCTTACGTTTCAGATTATAAAATAATAAGTTTTTGCTGTTTTGAACTTTTAAATTTGTCGTGATTTGCTACAACATCAATAGGAAACCAGTATGTACTTCAACTCAAATAATCCCTTAACCCCAGGAAAAAACCTCTGATCTTACTACATTTTCACGGACTCCCACTTTCTTCTCACTTCACTCTATTCAATCAATTCACCAACTGAAATTCCATGACCAATTACTATAATCATCCTCCTCTCTTGCTCTGTGATACTTAGCAAAACCCAAACACCAGCTCTCCGCTCACTCTTGGCCTGAGCTCATGTGACCAAATGGTGGCAACAGCACATGGAGACCACAATCATTGTAAATTCACTGTATTTTCTTAGTGTGTCTCTGATATGGTTCAACTAAAATTTTATATTTCTCTAGCTCATTTACTAATCCACTTTCCTGAATAACATGTCTAGACCTATTTCTCTCTCCTCAAAACCTTCATATCAATCCCCCCATTACTATAGATCAACGACCTTGCTTCATTAAATGAAACAATCTAAAGATTACATTTACATGCTTGTGCTGCTATATACGCCCAACTCTCCACATCTGTGCCCCTTCATTTTTTTTCTGTCAATATGGATGATTCACCTTTGCTTCTAGCCAAAGCCAAATCTTTTACTTGCATACTGGGTTTTGTCTCCCTTCACCTACGCAAGGATGTTAATCCAGAAATTTTCATGCTTCCCCTTTCTCTCTCTACTGGAATATATCACTCTATAGATGAACATGCTATTATTTCTCCTATATTAAAAATTAAATATATCCCTTTGGTTCTTCTACCCTTTCACACAGCTACTCTATTTCCTTCTTTTAGCTAAATTTTCCAAAATTAGTTGTCTATACTCATTGTCTTTTATTCCTTTACTCCACACCTTGCATGCTGTCTTGAACCGACTCCAGTTAGCTTGTTTCTCAAACACTACAAAATAATAGTTTTTGCTAAGTCATCAATTACCCCATATTCCAAAATCCAAAGGTAATTATTAGCCATCATTTTACTTGACCTATTAATGGCATTTTATCCCGTAGATCATTATGTCTTTCTTAAAGTACTTTTATCACTTGGTTTCCAAGTCATCATCATTTCTTGGTTTTCCTCTTATTTCAGTGATTTCTCCCTCTTCATCTCTTTTGCTGTTTTCTTATCCTATTTCCAATCTTTTAAGAGTGCAGAGTCTCGGATCTCATACATTGAAACTCTTCTCTTTCTGCCTTCACTTACTTAGTGATCTCATCCAACCTCCTGTCTTGAGCTACTATGCTGAAAATCCCTAATTTGCTATCTCTACCCAGGAATTCGCCCCTGAACCCCAATCTTATGATCAAGATTTTCTATACATCACCATTTGGATGTTTAATATGCACCTCAAACAAAATGCCTTTTGACTCTTCCTCTCTATAACATACACGCATGCACACACACACACAAGAACATGTACACACATGTGTACAACCTGCTTCTTTTGAACTCTTTACACCTCCTATCTCAATTGCAACTCTACTCTCATAGTTTCCCAGATAAAATGTTCAATTTTCAACAAAAACTTTGGACAAAACTCTGGATGACAACTTGACAATTCTCTCTCTCTAATATCCATATTCTGTTCATTCTACATTCAAATATGTTCAGAATCTGATTATTTCTCCCTTACATCTACTGCAGCATCCCTGATCAGAGCTTGGTTAGCTATGGCAGTAACGTCCTAAGTGGCCTCAACTCAGCTACCACCAAATGACTTCTCACCCTAGCTGGTGAAAGTCAAAACTGAGTCTGGCCCTTTTGAGTCTTTATATAAAACATTATGAGCTACCCAGGATAGCCAACACAATATTAAAGGAGAAGAATGAACTTGGAGGACTGATGAAGCCTGATTTTGAGACTCACTTTAAACTACAGTAATCAAGACAGTGGTATTGGTGAAAAAAAATGGACAAATAGATCAATGGAACATAACAGAGAACCCAGAAATACACCCTCATGAATATAGGCAGTTGACCTTTGACAAAAGAGCAAAGGTAATACAATAAAGCAAAGACCATCTCTTCAACAAATGGTGCTAGAATAATTGGACATCCACATACAGATGTGGATCTAGACACAGATCATACACCCTTTTCCACCTAATCCAAAATAGATCATGGATTTAAATGTAAAACTCAAAACCATAAAATTCCTAGAAGATAACATGGGAGAAAGCTTCAAGGTATGGTGATGCCTTTTTAGATATAACAAAGACATGATCCATAAAAGAAATAATTGATAAGCTGGACTTCATTAAAATTAAAAACTTCTGCTCTGTGAAAGACAATGTCAAGAGAAAGAGAAGACAAGCTACAGACTGGGGAAAATATCTGCAAAAGACACATCTGATAAGGGACGGTTATGCAAAATATACAAAGAACTCTTAAAACTTAACAACAAGAAACCAAACAATTAGATTGAAAATGAACCACAGACCTTAACAGACACCTCGTCAAAGAAGCTCTACAGATGTCAAATAAGCATATAAGCAAATACATAAGTAAGCACAAGGTATTTCATATCATATGTCGTCAGGGAAATGCAAATTAAAACAACAAGATACCAGTACACACGCATTAAAATGGCCAAAATCTAGAACACTGACAACAGAAAATGCTGACGAGGATGTGGAGAAGCAGGAATTCTCACACATTGCTGGCAGGTATGCAGAATTGTAAAGCTATTTTGAAAGACAATTCAGTGGTTTCTTAAGAAAACCCAACATACTTTTACCATATAATCCAGCAATTGCACTCCTTGGTATATTTCAAAGGAGTTGAAAGTTTATGTCCACTTACACATGCATGTTTATAACAGCTTTATTCATTCAGAATTTGTTCAGTTCTACTTGGAAGCAACCAAAATGCCCTTCAGTACATAAATGGACAAATAAATCAGTATATCCACACAATGAAATATTACTCAGTGCCCCAAAGAAATAAATTATCAAACCGTTAATATAACATGGAGAAACTTTAAATGAATATTACCAAGTAAAAGAAATCAATCTGAAAATGATACATACTATATGATTTCAACTCTATGACGTTCTGAAAAAGGCAAAAGTATGGAGACTGTAAAAAGACCAACAGTTGCCAGGAGTTGGGAGGAGGGAGAGATGAATAGGCAGAGCACTGAGGGTTTGGGGGGAAGCAAAACTACTCTGTGCAATACAATAAGGGTGAATACACGTCATCATATATTTTTTTCAAACCTATAGTATGTACAAAACCAAAAATCAACCCCAATACTGACTATGGAATTTAGGTGATAATGATGTATCCATGTACGTTCATATTTAGTAAAAAAAAAAAAAAGTATCACTCTGGTGAGTGATGTTGAATAATGGGGAAAGCTATGTGTATGTGTGTGCAGGTGGTACATGGGAAATTTCTGTGCCTTCCTCTCAATTTTGTTGTAAGACTAAAAATACAAAGTCTTAAAACAAACAAAAAACTATAAACTGCCCCCCTCCTCTAGTAAATATATAAATAAAATATAAATATATTTTTATATATTTTATATATAATATATTTCATATATTGTATATGTAAATATGTATTTATAGTTATATAAATATTATATTTATATATAATATATATAATTATTATTAAGGTTGTATATTAATATTAATTTATTAATTATTAATTTATTAATATTTATTTATTTCTTAATATTAATATATAATTATTAATAATTATTGTGTTATATATTATATTAAAATATTTTTTATTTTATATAAATATGAAATAAAAAATGCCCCACAACAGGGCATCTGGTTGTAATAAGACCCTTTTACTATCTACCTGATGGATAATTGTGACACCTCTCCCCATTCCCACTTCACCAGATCTCCCTTTTTTCTTCTTTCTTGAGTTCATTTTTCTCCACTGCATATTATATATTTCTCTTGTTTATTTTGGTTATTATCTCTCATCTCACTCTAGAATGTGAACTCCATGAGGATAGAAGCCATTGTCTGTCTTGTTTACCATTGTACCTCTAGTGCCTAGAAATGTGCCTAATATATAGCAGGATATATAGAAAGTTCTTGATTATATTTCCTAAACTAATATACTTTGAATAAGAAAACCTAACATAGTTGAGACATAATAAAAGCAATCACTCAGAAAGAATGTTTAGCATGTGAAAACATGAAGCAGTGAAGACAAGGAAAGACGCTAAGAAGGAATGATTAAAATATCTGACTTAATTCCATCTTCCCAGACTCTTAATAAATCCATTACTTCATGTGATAGCATAAATCATACTAACGATTCTTGAAGTTGTCAAATTACTTCTAAAAAACATAATGCAGGGACGCCTGGGTGGCTCAGTCAGTTAAGCATCTGCCTTCAACTCCAGTCATGATCTCAGGGTCCTGGGACTGAGCCCTATGACGGGCTTCCTTTCACAATGGAGAGCCGGCTTCTCCTTTTGCCCTTTCCCCCCACTTGCATTCTCTCTTTCAAATAAATAAATAAAATATTTTTAAAAATTATGCAAGGACTGTGTGAGTGTGACTCTGTGTGTGTGTGTGTGTGTGTGTGTGTGTGTGTGTATGTGTGTGTGTTTGTGCGTGTGAGAGAGAAATTGGGAGATAGGAGAGAGAAAGAGGTGACTAACAGATTTAGCCTTAACTTCAAAGGTCAGTAATTTAGAACTCACCCCAATTAATGGACCAGCATATATGTTTGGAAAACCTCAGGCTAGAATAAGTGCCTCTTCCCGACGGCTCATGAGAGAAGAATGAGGCACAAACAAGTCAGGGCAAGAGAAAGGGAGCAGGGGTTGACAGTAGAGAAGACTGTCACCCCGAACAACTCCTCAGTCCTGTATTTATTAGATGCAAGATAACAACTAACAAAGGAGCCGAAAATGGCTATACATTAACCATATGCCTTGTAGATAAACAAGAAGGAATATGAGTTATACATTGATTACAAATCTCATAGATAAGTAAGAAGAGCAGATTGTATATGGTCAAGCAGTATGGAATTTATAGTTGAGCAAGCACAATTAAGAGGATAGTCTTGATTAATGGTAGGCTGCCTCTGAGGCAGGCGAGATAACATCAAAAAATGAAGCAGGCGTGTTCCACCCTGAGCGGGCCAGACGTTCCCGGCTGCTCGGCTTCCAAGATGAAAATCATCCTCTCCTCCAGAGACCTGTTGCTATGCATGTTTTTCTTAAGGTAACATTTAAGCATGCTTGCCAGGCTAATACAACTTCTCATAGTTATATTTTAAGTAGTACATTGTTTTGAGGGACAGTTACAATAAGGAAAAACAAATGCTCAATTTCATTCTTGTTTAGCTTTTCTCTGATTGCTGTGAGTCTCTCGCAAAGCACAAAACTGTGAGTTGTGGAAACACACATCAACAGCTAAAAAATCAAGGTAATTAGCACTCACGGTTGAAAAGCAGAGAATAACCTTTTGCAGTATCAATTTTCTAATAGAGCATCTAAATTTTGAACCATGTTGACTTTACCAAAACTTCTTCCCTTTTCATCAATGTATCTTCCCGATACTTAAATTTTTTCAGTTTAATCGTGATGCAATCAATTCCACAGAAAATATCAGTAAGCTAACTTTTTAAAAGGAACCTCTTTGCTTTCTGTGCTTCTCAATTTTTTTTCCCTCAGAGGAAGTATCCCATTTGTTTGAATGCATTCACAAACTGAATATATTCACGACACTGGAACTTCATGAAATGAAAGGCAAAATCATCCAGTGGCATGATTATATGCATAATCTATCAGGCCAGTTTCTTTCTATGAAGCAGTAGTAAATTCTCTGTTCTATACCGACAATTTTCAGGTTCGTGTTATTGTTCATCGCCATATTACTTGCCGAAATGAGTAGCATGAATAGCCTGACTCTATCCTGTGACATTGGAGTCCAACTGAAAAAATACAATTGCCATGAACAGCACGCCCTGGCTGTCTGCGCAGATGTAACACACTGTTCAAGCCAGGTCTTTTCCTTGCCCTTTCCATTTGCCTAACATTTGTCCTGTGCTACTAGCCAACTCGTATAAAATTAATTGCTTAGAAATGGCCAAACGATGTTTAGATTATATAGTTAGCAACCTGGTAAATTCTTTCCCATTTAAAATTGTTCACTGAGCAAACATACCATTAAAGACTTTTGGGGGACAAATAGCAAAATTTGACAGTGGGTTGAGTATTGGATGACATGAGGGAATCTTTATTTTCAGATGTGGTAATGTGATCTTAGGTGTGTGAGTGCTGTTTTTGCAAGGATGTACATTGGAAGTACTTAGAGATGAAATGCAATGATGTATGTAATTTATTTCACAATAGCTCTGCAAATAAAGAATGGAGTTATAAAGTGAAAAATAAAGCTATCAATTCCCAAAACATAATTGATTATTTTCATTAGCTCTCCTCTTGGCATTTACTCTTCTAGCTAAGAAATAAGTCTTACTATGTAACAGTTATTTTAACAGTTTCTATTAAAATCAGGCACTCTGATAAGTATTTCACATGCATGGACTCATTTAAATACCCAACAAACTTATTTGTTAAGTAATACTATTCCTGTCTTTAAAATGGGAGCAGTTCCTCAGAGAGATTAAATAATGGTCCTAGATTATAGTTTTGTCAGTTTTCTTCCAATGTGTACACACACATAAACACAAAGAATATATATATTTCTTTAAAAGCATTCATTCAAATATTTTATATATATAATATATAATCATATCCCTCATATTTTATATATATGTATACAATATATATATTTACATATATGTATATGTAAATATATGTATATGTAAATATATGTATATAAAATATGTATGTATATATGTATATATATTTATTTATATATGTATATATATTTATATGTGTATATATAAATATATTGTATATAAATATGTATATATATGTATATAAAATATGCATATATATATATAATCATATCCCTCACTACTTTCTAAGTATCTAAGACATGGCATCATTTACATTTACCCGAGAGAGTCCCTAAAGACATTTGAGCTTGCAAGCCCAGATTGGAGCAACGGTTTTCAAATTTTTCAGTGCAGAGCCATGAGTTCCTTAGAAGATATCAGGGTTTCACCTTGGTCAAAGGAGACTCTCATGGGGTAGACTTTTCTTTTAATCCATTTTATTTATCAGGCAGTCTGTAAAATCCCATTTGATAAAAGTAGCCTGCTACTTGGAAATACCTATTGAGATGAATGGATGGATAATATCATCTTTATGCAGTCTTTTATGACTATTATTTATCTCAGCCAAGCTTTTGAATCCTACTGAAAGACAGTCAGGTCAATTATACTCTTGGAAAGGACCTTGAGCACAGTTGCTTTACTGTGGGAGTTAAGGGCCGTGCTGTTCGCTTCAGGAGGCAATTGCACTGGGAGGGAGCAGACCTCCTCTTGTAAAAATGAAGAATCCTGAAAAGGGCATGTGCTTGACTGGAGGGACTCTTCTCCTCTTCTCCAAGGTGAGCCAGGGAATACCCACGGATAAGACGGAGATTATCATCAGATAGCAATTCTGGGCTCATACAGCAACAACAAACAAGCTTTCACAATTCACAGAGCATGACTGAATAATTTTAGCTCAGAACATGTTTATTGGGTACTACCCATGGCCCCTTAAACCATATAAAAATGTCCAATAAACCACACAGAGCACAAGATGAGCCTATGTACGAGTGTGTGTGTGTGCGTGTGTATATATATATACTATATATATATTAAATAAGCCGAACGTTTTGCTAGTTTACTTCACTTTAGAATATTTGTTTGTGGCTCTTTTTTTCTGCCAGGAAATAGTTGTTGGAGCTAGTTTCTATTAAAACCACTATTATAAGTGATGAATCACTGAACTCTTCTCCTGAAACCAATATTATACAATATGTTAACTAGCTAAAATTTAAATAAAAGTTTGAAAAAAAATAAAAAATAAAAAATCCATACTTTTAGTTACCATAAAAAAAACCTCATGACAGATCTTGGCAATAATACCATATGTAAAATAAGATAAGATTATCATTGTTTGTTTGTTTTTTAAGATTATCATTGTTAAGGAAGCTTATCTTATCTTACAATTGTCTGTAGCAGGGATTATTCATCTACAGATACAAGCTATTTATAGACTATGTTAAAATGGGGGAAGAAAGGGTGACCAGAACATGTCTCTATTTCCTTCCTCTGGAAGGCATTATCTGATGCATCAATAACCCATTCCTACTGACTTTGATTCTCTTGGCAGTATTAAAGTATAAATCTTTATACATTGTTAACCATTTGATGTTCATCAGTGCAGTGTAGTCCTTAATAATCTCTGTCCACAAATTTAAGACCGAGAAAACATTAGTGAAAGCCACAGTCTTAGATTACTCTGGAAATGTTTGATGACAAAGAAGTATAAAGTTTGATAGTAGTTAGGCCTAGAATAGCAGTGCATAAATACAGCTTACAGTTCTTACAGAATATTGGCCTGAGATATTTGTATTTGTATTAAGCAAGAAACTAGCACACATTTCTGATTCAAAATCTTAATGGATTCATCATTCTGGTGAAATAAAGAGCTGCCTTTTAAAAACTGGGATGGACTGTGTTCAGAGTTATATCAAATTGTGACAAAAACAAAACAATGTGAAAAACCTTCATAGTCATTAAAGAGCCACCTTTCCCACGCTCTCATACACATTTTAGCCTCACCTTACTATTTCAGCTCAATTATTATGTGGTGAGCAATCAGATACTAGTCAAGAATCTGGCAGTTGGTATTGGTATGTTATACTGAGAAAATTAAACCTCTCTTGTGTGAATTTATATCTGAGCTTCAGTGCTTTACTTACCAAGTTCAAATATGGATGACATGTCTCCTTTTCTCTCTCTCCTCCTTCCTGGATATATCCACCAAGTTGGGATCTCCCATAGGTTTATTTATAACTAAGTTATAAAGTAAACATTTATGCTTTGACATTGAATCAGACTCTGAGTGAACACTTAGAATTTTCATTTTTCTCATTAACTCACTACACTAATCTGGTTAGAGGTTCTTCCACTGCCTGATCTTTGTCAAGGGCAGATACTAGCCAGAAATATCTAGTTTCCTGAGAGGTTGAACAGATAAAATAAGTATAAGTTAGTGATCTTCTGTGGCAGGGGAAAAGAGAAGCTCTCCCTCAGCTGTTTTCAAACATCAGCAAATATCAAAGATAACCTGAAAGCACCTTGTCCTCTTAGCATTTTCTCTGCTCCACCCATACCTTGCTCAATTCAAATGTCCATATGGAGACACCCAATATTGTGGGGGGAATGTGCTTATTAAAACTATACTTAAAACCACTCTACCTCCTTAATCTGTTCCTGTCTCAACCCCACATCAGTATAAAAAAAATGGGAAAAATACTCCTACAGAGTACTTAGCATAGTAGGGATTCAGTAAGTATGTGCCAAATGTAGTTATTGAATAAATGAATGGGAAAATTCCATAATCTGACTTGCCTTACACTTTTCCACTGTCTTGCTCTCTTATTTTTCATTAAACTTTCCAGAACAGAATTATAAGGAAAATGGGGAAAATTCACATTGCTGAATTTCACAGCACCCAAAACATTGTATGAAAGGCAAAAGGTAAACATAAGAAAAAAGGAATAAACTCCTTGGTTGAGATGTTTATGAAAAAAGAACACAAACAGATTACCTAGGGTATTAGAATATCATACACATATTTTGTGCTCGATTTTGTGTTTGTTAGTGTTTTCCATTTTGTTTCTTTTGTTCTTGTGTTTTTCCCAGTTGGTTTGGTGCAGGAAATGATCAGACGTCGGCACATGCCATCTGAACACCAGCGGGGATAGGCATCCAGTGTGCTATGGCAGTCAGCTCCTGCATAAAGCATCTAAGTAAAACAAAAACATGAGAAGTGTGATTTGTTTAACATAACTGGGCTGATTAGCAAGGAAATTATTAATAGATTCCACTCAAAAACTTCACAACTAATTTAGTGCTTTTTGACTTTTTATTAATACCATCTTTTTTTCTGCATGGATAACAGCAAATTTCATATTGTACTCAAAGGGAATTCTTAGCAAAATGAAATATGTTCTGGTAGAGTTAACCCACGACTGCAAAGAAGTAATTTATGATTTATTTTGAAATTCTTATCAATATGTGGTTCGCTACATTCTTTTTGTTATAAGCAAAGATAAATAAGCTTCTATTAAACTAACTTAGGTATACGAATGAGTGGATTAACTCATACAACTAAAAAAATCCAATCACTGGTTCAGGTACGACTGGATCCAGTGATCCAGAGCCACTGTCTTTAAAGCTCCTATGCGACAGGGTCAGCAATCCTAGCAGTCTGAAAAGATAGCTCCTGCTGGGTTCCTGTGCTTATCCCTGAATTATTCACTGCCGGCAGGAGATGGGTTCTCAGACTGCCAAGCCTGGCTCTTGTGCACATCTCTGTCACTGGGGGGAAGGATTTTCCTCCCAAACTATATGGAACACCACAGTAAAGAGAGGTTCCATTATCAAAAGAATGAGGAGATAAGCTGAATGTGCACACACATAGAGATGTTCATCATGGATCTCTTTTCAAGTTGTTTTTTTGTTTTTATTTTGTTTTCAGTGTAGCTCTTGAACTGTCAGTCTGACTACCAAGCTTATATGAATTTGAATAAGAATTCACTCATCCCTGTTGGGCAGTATCCACATAGCTATCTGCTGACAGGAAAACTACATGCGCATGCGCGGGAGGTTCTGATTTCCAATGGCATCAGTGGCCTTCTAGAAACATTCATTTACACAGGCTGTGATTTAATACAGCAGCACTAATGGTTCTTCCATAATTTTTAATAGTTAAAATATATCTAATTATGAAATATTAGAAAACCAACTGAATATTGATTCAGCCCAGCTTTACCAAATTATGGGGGGAAATAACCAGTTCTCTTTAAGATGAACAACACCATCTTTTTTATGTTCCTTTTAATGTCATAAATGTAATTATGTATAAGCAAATGATATATATTTACTTAATAATGATAGCCTGATGAACTAAGAAACAAGTATTTGCCTGCAGTAAGTTTCCAATAATCAACCACAATGAAAAGAGATTACAGCAGGAAATTTTTAACATATTTATACAACTATGTTGATAATTGTAACACTGTTTTAAAGGGATGATATGGAGATATGAATTTACATGAGTTAAAATCAAATGAATTCTTTGGTGTGGACAATTCCTTAGAAACAGCATAAATGACTCTCTTCTATCTCTTCAAAAAAATAAACATATTTGTCAATAAATAAACAATTCTCTCCGTTGGATGTCAGTATGGTACACTAAAATATCACTGGCACCCTTTACCTTCTTTAAAAAAAAAAACAACTAGATATTTTACCGAGGGACTCAAAAATCAAACTAAGTCATTTTACCTGCAATCCCACTAACAGTCTCACTGTTTTTGCCTGGGGTAACGCCTTAGCGGCGCTTCTCTTTCAGCACTTCAAAATTCTGTTGGTTCAAAGATGAATGCGTTGGAAAAAACGACTGGAAAATGTCACCACCGCTTTGAATAACCTTCACAACCGCATAGAGGAGGTCAGTACTCTGCCTAGGTTGGTGCACCAGTGAGGATGATTAATTTTTTAAAAGGATAATAATTCAATTTTGAAAGATACACAGTTACTCACCTTGAGTGCAATAGCCTATTTGTTCATTTTGGAGGTGGTTGGCAGGAAGCTACACAATGATTCCTGAAACTGCAAACGGAGGTATAGAGCATATCATAATATATTTATTAAGGACTAATGCAAACCACATTGAGTTATAGGAAGGAAAATGTATTCCCCAGTGCTTAGAATTTACTGAACATGAAAAACTCAAAGGAGATTGTTTAGTGAGAAGGAGGAGGACTTTTCCATCCCTACGCCCCAAACAAATAAATCACTACTTATATCCTGGGAATGTTTTCAAATAGACTACATTTAATGATATGAGTAGTATTAATAACTGAGTTTATATTCACATGGCTTTTCTGCTTTACTTTTCAAATGTATGCCTCAAACTAGGACTGCAAATACCAGATTTGTCGTTCAGGACCTAATACGAGGGTATCAAGGTCAGTTATCCTTGAATTGTTCTTTTGTGTTTAAGACAGCAGCAGAGCGGATGCACTGAATGGTGAGATTGTATTCATCCATAAACAGTACAGAATAATTCCGTGCAATGGCATAAGTGCATCTTTGAAAGCATCCCTATTTCATTCCAGGAATAAGAGTCAGTGGGCTACATAGATAAAAGAAGGCTTTCTTTCTGTGATTCGCCATCTGTTCATGCCACTTTGTTGAAACTTTTCTTTGTTTCTCAGTCAGTATCTTGTGGTTAATTGATCAAATGTTAACCAACTCACAAATATGCAACTATGTAGCTTTTCTGGGAAAAAGAGCTGCATCAAAGGAATGAGGTGAGGTTTTCAGAGGTTCCCACATGATACATCTGAGATCAGACATATTTAGGAGACATTTAAACAAAACTACTTTGAAATGAGCAAAGGAACAAAATGTAAAAGACCGATTAACTAGTTTTGAGAGAGTGCAAGCCGGGTGGATAGGGGCAAAGGGAGAGGGATAGAGAGAATCTTAAGCAGGCTTACTGTCCAGGGTAGAGCCCAGTGCAGGGCTGGATCTCGTCCTAGAGATCATAACCTGAGCCGGAATCAACATTGGAGGCTTAACCAACTGAGCCACCTTGGAGCCTCAACAGATACCTGCTCGTGAGTCAGGCGATCTAAGTGCTAATTAGCTTATCAGGAGATAAAAATATATTTAAAATTACAGCCAAATACTCTTCAGTGTCAGTGATGGGCAAAGCATGTCAGAGTATGAAACCTGAACAAGAAGAAAAAGAAACCCTTTACAAGACACAAATATTGGTCCTGATAAGCTTGAAAACTTCCACATGACAAAACCCAAAACCAAATCAGAGTAAAGAAAGCATATAGTGAAGAGAGCTGAAATAACAATATATCAATTGGGGAGAAAATTAGTTCAGGCAAATAACTCATTTCAAATATTAGAGTTAATTTATATCGACTAAAAATTAAAATATCCAAAATAAAACGATATACAACTTAAAGAAACTAGTGCTAAAAATTTACCAACATTCCAGAGGGGACCCAATTCACTTTGTAAGTCTGAATAAAAGGGAAGAACTCATAAAAGGAATGATAGATTAAGAAAAAATTAAAGTATTATGTACAAACATTAAAGACAAATAATATAGTAGGAGATATATTTGCCAAAAAGACTCAAATTTTGTGGAAATCTTGAAGAAAAAATTAAAACCTTTATAGACAGACAAGAAAGTACATGAAAATATCTTCTTCAGTGAAGAAATGAAAATTAAAATCAAACTGAGACACTTTTTAGGGGCACCTGGGTGGCTCAGTGGGTTAAAGTCTCTGCCTTCGGCTCAGGTCATGATCTCAGGGTCCTGGGATCCAGCCCTTTATCGGGCTCTCTGCATGGTGGGGAGCCTGCTTCCCCCTCCCTCTCTGCCTGCCTCTCTGCCTACTTGTGATCTCTCTCCTCTCTGTCAAATAAATAAATAAAATATTTAAAAAAAAAAACAAACAGATACTTTTTACTTAACAGACTAGCAAAAGAAGAAAAAAATAAGCTTAATTCCTAATAATGGTACATAGTATTCCAAAAAAGGTACTCATGATATTGTAAACCATTGAAGGTTTTTGGAAAGCAGCTTAACAATGCCTATCAAAAGCTGTAAACCAATTCTATCCATTGATCAGGTGAATTTCAATTTGAGGACTCTATCCTAATAAAATAATATAAATATTCCAAAAGTAGCAAAAAGATATTCCCAAAATTATATTTCTTAACAGTAAACAATGAAAAATACAGAACAAAATGAATTTATATATTTATATAAATGTAAAATATACAATGATTAAGTAAGCTATGACATATATACTCTGACAGACTATCTCACAAAACTACAATTGATAAATATAATCCTGAACAGTATGGGAAAAATGTATACTCTACAAACCCAAGTGAAAAAAAATAATGTACATACACCATCATGATTACACTGATAAAAAAAAAAAAGCAGTAATACTTTAACAAAGACAAGAAAGAATTCCTTAAAACAAGGACATTAACATTTGTAAAATTATGTACTATTTTGGTTTGTTCTGCCTTTATTTTTTTGACTTTGTTAGTTCTATGTCTCTCAACCTTTCTTAAGTTCCATTTCTTTCTTTGTAAAATCGTGTTGTGGGAACGGTACAACTGGGGGAGAGCTGGGGACGCATTAATACACAGTTCGAGCTATCAAATCTGACTCCCATAGCTGAAGATGCCAGTTGCACCTTTAACATCCGTATATTGGGGACAAGAAGACAAAACTTGCCCACTCTTCTGGAAAACAGAAGGGCCCAAGAATCATAGATGACACCAAATCAGAGGAAAATTAAATGCTACAGAAGTTACTCAAAAGCAAAGGCAAAGGCTTTGCTTTCCTTGATGTTCATGATGGTTGGCATTAACAACACCTTCAAACGAGCCAATGAAATTCCTGATGGCCCAGCTATAGACACTTCTCCCCACTCGCCCTAAAGCCAAGATAAACATGAATGAGAACAGCATTATTATAGAGTGACTTCGAGTTTGCTCTATTTTTTGTAAAGTAAGTCATTACTTGTGACATACATTACAACTGATCATACCCTCAATGTCTTTTAATTCTGTCTTTGAATCAAGCTCTCACTTTTAGTTCCTGCAAGAACACAGACTAAAAAGGCTTGAAAATCTTTGAGAAGCATCTAGAAATAGGGGATAAAATGTGCCTTTTTCATATGCATTCTAAATTTGTTGACACTGGGGTTCCTTGTCATTATAAATTCCCATAGGGTCTTATATGGCTGCATTCAGTTCGAATTCGGTCAATGCCAATTTTCTCAGCTAGAATGATTGTATGCTCCATGACTCTTGGAGTCTGCTGTTCTCCATTGTCTTCCTAAATGCAATGCACTTGGCACTTAGTAGGTACTTAGTATATATTTTTAAATGAACTAATAAAAATAATTGTCCTTAAAATTTTGATCACATATTTCAAATATTTCCTTGTTTATGATTAATGCAATGGAGCTTATCTAATGTAAAGAAAATGCGTATTTCCCCTGAGAAACTGTGGTAGTTTACGTTAGTATGTACTCCCTTATTACTTTCCTGTCAGCTCGCAGGGTTAAATCAACATGGCTTAGTGCAGACTAAACATTTAATTTAATCAATACAGACACGTTAATGTAGGTAAATGAGGCTATGAAAAATTGAGTTTGGATTTAAATGCCTAAAGTAATTACATTAACTGGATAATTAACAAAATTCCTATTCCACTTGCAATATGTGGACATGGCCTTTAAAATATAGGGATTTTTTCCCCCTACTCTTCGGTAGAATTCTGTTCCAAAGAGTCAATAATGCATATAGATAGTCACAAAAATCAAAGAGAGTTGGGATTGGAAAAACTTGGAGTTTGTCAGATGTATTTTATTAGCTTATCAATATTTTCATTCTAAAAATAAGGCTCTGAAGCTTAAAGATATTAAATAATTTAACCCAATTTTTGTTAGTAGATATACATCTGAATATAGGCTCTGTCTAGAGTACAGTGTTTTTGCTCTTGAAACATGCAGACTCAAGCTCTAAGTGAGTTCATTTGTTAAAAATATAGGTATTTTGTCCCTTACAGCCTACTAAAAATCAAAGACTTCATAGTCTGGCAAGTTACCTTGCTTAAGTAACATATAAAATGGAATCTGGATCGCCTAAATTTGCAGCCACTAATCATAAATGCATATTTATTCCACAATCCCCAAAACATACTGGCAGTAAAATACAATGAATAACGATAGATTACAGAACATAGTAAATATATTCACAGGCCCTCCTATTGGCTTCCATCAAATTCTGTTACAAGTTTACATTACTGGGATTCATCTCATTAGAAGAAATAAATGTGGTACTTCTGCTCAGAATCAGAGCATAAGCTAACCATAATTGCAGAAAGAAACATATTTGTAAGCTGGTGAACTAATCGTTTTTAAATTTATTCTCTATACAAATTTCTCACAATAAAATATGAAAATGTTTAGTAAAAGCTGATTCTCTTTTCTGCCTTCTCCTTTATTATTAACCAGTTTTAATGTATTGTTTTCTGAAGAAAAAAGTTTACTAAGTTTTTCTATTTTGTTCCAATTTCCAATTTATTTCAGCATCTCTCAATATCATATACAACATAGGCCTTTTCAAATTTGAAAAAAGTGAATAAATAAATCTGTATTTGACCACTAGATGTCACCAAAGATTTGTTCATAATATCAGCGACTCGGCATTTAGTCATCAGACCCGTCTGGCTCCTGTCAGAAAAATGATTTGCTCTATTTCTCACACACTATTGATATGTGTCTGATGTATATAATATTGTATCATATGTATGTATCTAATAATAATGTATATGCATAATATTTATAATATAATAATATACGTGAATATAATTTCCCTCCAGTTTTCATTAGAAAATGAATATAGGTTGGTCCTTTCACCCATGATACGCTTAACTGATGCAGAAAATTTTAACTCTGAGTCGCCAAACTGTACATATCACTATGAACATTATTATGACCAAGATGAAGAATCTGGAAACCTTACAGTGTTTAATTGCCTTAAATAATTTGAATATATACTCTTCATTCATTGACTTTATTTCTATAAGAAATCATAATGAAATTATTTGCTTCATAAGTTTTTAGGGTAGAGTTCCTTTAAAGAGAAAACTTTGATGCCACGTGTATAATTTTATTTGAAACCCAATCTAATCCTCTCTTTGTTTTGGGTGAGTACAGTGAGGTTTACTGGATTGGCAGACTTTTAAACCTAAAGACCTCAAGAAGTAAAAATTGATAATAAAATAATTTAAATAATGAATAAGTTATCTTAAAAATAGACTTTTTCTTTATAATGTGTTATTAGAAAACACTTTGGTGTTAAATATATTCCCTGGATGTGCTTTGTAGCATCTCTTTTTTGAAGACATAATATGATACGATTGATCCTATTTTGACTAAGCATTTATTTTTATCTTTAACAACTCACTAAGTATAATTTCCTTTCTAGGACCTAGATGATGTTTTCTTGCAGCTTTCTCAGCTTAAAGAGAATCTCTATATTTTGGAGAAAACATTGAATATAACCAGGATGGAACATTTAAGTTCACATTCATCACTAACTCAGTCCTTCCAAGAAAAAGAAAAGAAATTTTATACTCCAAGATTGCCATATGTAATGTCTAGTCAAAATTATGATGTTTCTGGCATGTTGGTCATTGGTTATATTGATATTTTGCTTTAGTACGATATTCAGAAAAAAGGTGGGCTTGGTATATGTTTAATTCATTACCTATCTTCCAGCACATTTCCTGATATATTTTAGGTACTCAGTATGTATTTGTTGAAAGAATGAATAAATGCATAAATGATATATGAGACTAATTGTGAGATGAGAGATGGTAGACTTTTCCCTACTAATCCCTGCTTCTGTAAATAATCTAAATACCATATGTAATATAATGACAGTAACATATTGGCAAAGCATTTTAACATGGGCAAAATTTTATTTCTGCAAGTTACATTTGCAAGTAGACAGTGATTATTATCAACAATTCATGAATGAAGAAAATGAGCAGTCTGAAATGAATTAATTGATAAATTGAGTCACTATATTTCACAAACCTTTCTTTGAAACTTTAGCGTGGATATTCCACATTGCTTGCAACCCAATAGTTTTGTTATTCAAGTCCATGTTGTCCAGGGGCAGGATTTGTAAGGAATTGCTATGCTTTAAAGTTTTATTTATATTTAAGGAAAAGATATTTATGAGATACAGCATTGCCAACAGAGAGAACATTTGGATTGCCTTTGATTGTTCTCACCCTTTATTGGAAATACCACCTTTTTTTTTTTTTTAAGATTTTATTTATTTATTTGAGAGACAGAGAAAGTGAGAGAGAACATGAGAGGAGAGAAGGTTAGAGGAAGAAGCAGACTCCCCGTGGAGCTGGAAGCCCGATGTGGGACTCGATCCCGGAACTCAAGGATCATGACCTGAGCCGAAGGCAGTTGCTCAACCAACTGAGCCACCCAGGAGCCCCTGGAAATACCACCTCTTTTTTTTTTTTTTAAAGATTTTATTTATTTATTTAACAGAGAGAGAGCACAAGTAAGCAGAGAGGCAGGCAGAGAGAGAGAGGGAAGCAGGCTCCCCGCAGAGCAGAGAGCCTGATGTGGGGCTCGATCCCGGGACTCTGAGATCATGACCTGAGCCGAAGGCAGAGGCTTAACCCACTGAGCCACCCAGGTGCCCCGAAATACCACCTCTTAAGCCTTCACTTATCCAACAATATTTATTTAACAAGTATCATGTACTGAGGAACCCAGCACCGAAGATCGCTGTTCTCATAAAGGTAGCATTCCAAATGAGAGAAATAAACATAAACCAAGGAGAAAACCAGCATAAATAAGATAGGATTTTAGATAATGATAAGTCTCGTGAAGAAATTAAGATAGAGTGATGAGATAATAAATGACTGGAAGGGTGCCTGGGTGGCTCAGTCAGTTAAGCATCTGCCTTGGGCTTGGGTCATGATCCCAGGGTCCTGGGATTCAGCCTGGCATAGGGCTCCCTACTCATCGGGGAGTCTGCTTCTCCCTCTCCCTCTTCTGCTCCCCCTGCTTGTGCTCTCTCCCTGTCTATCTCTCTCAAGTAAATAAATAAAATATGTTTTTCAAAAAGATAATAAATGATTAGAGCAGAGCAGTTTAAATTGAGTGATAAGGAAAATCTCTGAGCAGAAGGCACTTAGAAAGAGGCCTGGAATGAGAAAAAGGAGCATTCACAAGAAGATCTGAAGGAGGGGAATTCCAGCAGAGGGGATAGAAGTGCAAAGAACTTAGGGGAGACATTAGCTTAGTATGTGAGAGGAACAGAAAAAGTCCTGAAGGCTGAAGCTCAGTAAAACTTTGAAAAATCAGGATGGGATCAAACTGCAAATAGAGAACAACTGACCTTTGGTGGGAGCTGAGACACTGTGCATTTTAACAATTATCAGTGCAAACAGAATGTAGATACAAAAGTAGGGAAAGTTGGTAGAATTGATGGTGAGTACATAAGGAAATTCATGCCTATTTCTATTTTATGAAAAAAGTATGACGTAAATTCATCTGAATCTGAGGGAAAAAAGGGACTGTGGAGGGATTAATAAAAGAAAATGTAAAAATAGCAGATCAACTAAGACAGGGTAGAAGGAGGCATGAGCAGTCTTGTGAGATGGAGGTTATGTGTATAATGCAAGACTGGTCAGCACTGCGGTGTTCTCCATCAATATTCTCCTTCTGCTGCAAGTGTAGAGTGGCTAAAGAGTTGGATCATTCCAGGCCAATAAGTAGATAAGGTTGGGTTTTCTCAGGGGAATTTGATAAGATCCACACCTGAAAGTTAGTGAAATGGTTAATCCAATGCATAATACTTAGAAGTGTATCTTTGCTGAACCAAAGTGAGACTTTTGTCCTTCTTCATTACCTGCCTCTGAGGTGGAGATTTCTACTTTGTATGTGTGATGCTTATAGAGTCATGACTCTCACAAAGTCCAGAGCTGGAGTGGTCTTGCATTTAAAAAGTTTGGGTTCTCAATTTTAACTCATAAGATTTAAATGGAGTCAGTGAATCACAAAAGTTGTCCTTTCCTACTCTCCAGGACCTCTAAAAGCTCCTGGGGATCTTCCATTCTTTCAGCCTCATGGGCTCTCTTGATTTATGCCATCTGATATTTGATATTTAGTCAAAATTTCTCATAGCGTTCTCGAGTGGTTAGCTGTTGCTTGAGTTCTTGAGCCATCTGGAGTCATTCTTTTTATATTTGTCATTGTCACTACATCTGCTTTACCAGACAGTCAGCTGAAACTACAGTTCAGGATATTAATTTTACTAGGAATCTCAACCTGGGCACTTTCTACATCACACCTCCAAAAACCTCTTGCTGTCAAGTTTATCATTAGACAGTGGAGTTTTTGTGCCAAAGACAATGTCTTATTCAACCTGGTATCCACATCACACAGTCCTGTGTCTAGCACAGAGCGGGCGCTCAATAGATGTGCGTTTGAATGAACAAAGAAGTGAATGATTCTGCTGAGGCGTCTAAGACACATGCACAGACCAACACTGAGTCAGGAAGGGAGAAGGAAATGGAACGTTAACCTTTGGGAATAGGTAAACCTTTTATTGTGTTTACAGCTGAAAAGAGCATGCATTCAACATTCTGTTCCAGTTCCCTATAATCCGGATGATTACAGAGTTAGAGTGGTGATTTAGACCTACATTTTGTTTGCCTAGATATGCTACACGAAGTATGTAACTATTCATTTTCTCCTACCTCTTAGACCAGCGTCACTGACTGTTTTGTCCTCTTTGAAAAAGGTGTTCCAGAACCAACAATACAAGACCCCAAAGATGTAGTAGATTCTGAAATACTGGAAGAGAAACCCAAGATAATTATTTCATTCATAAAGAATCTTACAGGTAAGTTTCATAATATGATGCACAGCTGGGTGCCCATTCTTTTTTTTTTTATTAACATATAATGTGTTATTTGCCCCAGGGTACGTGTCTGTGAATCATCAGGCTTACACACTGCACAGCACTTAACATAGCACATACCCTCCCCCAATGTCCATAACCCAGCCACCCTATCCCTATCCCCTCTACCCCCAGGCACCTTGGTGCCCATTCTTATCATCTGGAAAAGATGCAAAAAGTAAGGAGTCATTTCTCTCCCTCCCTACCATCAGCCTTATTTTTTCAATATCTATCCTATAAATATTAAATGTCAGATTTTAGTTATATGTACAAATTTCTTTTTTTGCTAAACCATTCAATATGCTTTTATATATTTAACTCTAAAATAACTCTGGGGCCAGGGATGACTAAAAAGTACAATTTCTTCATTTTATCCTGTAGTTCTACTATATATAGTATATTCTATAAAATGAAAGGAAGAAACGTAGAAACTTAAATGATTCACACTCAAGTTTTAGAGGCATAAAACCAAGCCACACTAATGCTGGGAGTGAAACTTGACCAATTATAAAAATTTTTGATGAATCCTCTATTATCTGGATATTTGTGAATAACATGTTAATAGTAATTCATGAAAAGATCAAGCCTTCCAAAATGGGGAAAATGATGATTAAAGAACTTAAGAAAATGACCATGTGTTCGTCCCTCTTTGACATGGCTATAAGTTGTTATTCTTTTGAGCTTTCGACTTGGGTTAAAATAATATATTTGCATCTGCTTGTATTTTTTAAAATAATGTCTTCATTGAGATATGATTTGATACCATGTAGTATAACACATAATTACGTATACAGTGTATAAAATCATGGTAAACATGGTATATTGAATTCATGTTTGCCAGTAAACGTGGAAAACCAGTGTGTTTATGCCTTAATTTGTGACACCCATAATCTAACCAGGGCAACAAGGAAGAAAAGAAACTAGTACACACATGTAAAGAGTTAGAACTAAGGTGATCTTTAGAGGATTAATTAAGAACAATGACAACTTAGGGCGCCTGGGTGACTCAGTGGGTTAAGTGTCTGCCTTCAGCTCAGGTCATGATTTCAGGGTCCTGTGAGTGAGGACTCCTGCTCAGTGGAGTGCCTGCTTCTCCATCTCCTCCTGTCTCCTCCCCACTGCCTGTGGCTCTGTCTCTGTCTCTGTCGTTCTCTCAAATAAATAAATAAAATCTTTAAAAAAAAAAAAAAAAGAACAATGTGA
The DNA here is from genome assembly GCA_028533885.1 of Nasua narica. Lineage (NCBI taxonomy): Eukaryota > Metazoa > Chordata > Mammalia > Carnivora > Procyonidae > Nasua > Nasua narica. The sequence goes on along the minus strand of CM052800.1, from coordinate 85,605,171 downwards.
ACCTAAGAAACAGAGCCTCTCTCACTCTTCCCCTAGACTTGCCCCGTGAAGGAATTAATTAGTGAATTCCACAGCCTGTCTTGAGAACCCAGCCTGTGCCAGGCACTGACTATACATCAATGAACAGGACAGACGTGGTTGCCACACTGGAGGAACTGAAAGCCCAGCAGAGTACAGTGGACAATAAAGATGTACTTAGTGCCAGGAGAAAGCTAGAAAGGGGGCCTTACTTGAGACAGGGTGACCAATAGACAAAATCAAATATATTTGTCTCATCATTCGTAAGTTCAGCCCTATTCCCACTTCCATATTCTCATCCCACATCCGAATATGCTGATATGGAAGCAGTAAGGCAAAAAAGAATTAGAATGTTTTTCCATTCATTCAACAAACATTTTCTATGTGCTTCCTTTGTGTCCCAGGTCTGTGCTAAGTGCTAAGAAAACAGTTGTAAAAAATAATTAAGACAGTGTATTTAGCTGAGAAAATAATATGTGAACAGTTATGAGCAGTGGTCACAAGTACAAAAAAAAAAAGAAGAGAAATTAAGGGCAGGATGCATAACTCAGACTGAGAAGTCTTCATCTAAGAGGTACCATTGGAGGTAAGATTTGAGAAGCAAATTGATAGCCAAGAAAAGGGTGAGGACAGCACTGGGGAGAGGTGAGGAGAAATAAGTTAGTGGGAATTGAGGAGATAGGAAAGACAAAAAGAAAAAATGAAAGAAAGCAAAAAAGCAAGCAAGCATATATTTATTAAAAAGCATAACACTTATGAGAAACTGCAATTTGCTTGATGTTGGCTGGTGAGACAGTGTAATAAGTGGCAACAAGTAAGTTTGGGGATGTTGCCAAGCACTAAATATTGATAAGCCTTATATGCCAGGCTAAGTTTTATCTTATTGTGAATAGGAAGCTACTTAAAGACTTTGAGTGATAAGAAGTAATATAATCAGATTTACAGGTTTTGACAGATCTTTAAGTTGAAGAAAAATAGTTGGTAGAGAAGGAAATCTGGAAGCTGGAAGAACAATTAGAGAAGTGTGTCAATGAGTCAAGGAAAATGGTCATATAAACTAAGGCAATGGCAAAGGAGTGGAGACCAAAAGGACACTAAGGATGTAGATTGAGCAAGACCTTGTTAGTGGATGGAGGTGGTGAGTAAGGAAAAGGCCTTAGATGATCCCAGGGTTTATGACATGTATATTGTATTAATGCTAGTGTCATTAATTAGGAGAGGACATGAGAATGAAGAAGAGCTTAAGGAAATGGGGACAAGGAACAAGCAATATTATTGAATGTGTTCTACAAGCCAGAAGCTTTTCTTCTGCCACAATTTAACCTTTATTTGCGACTAAAACCCAAATAGGTATCTCCAGATAGATCTTATTTCTTAAGTTCCATATCTGTTTATTTGAATGTCTCCTAGATATTTTTTTGTATATTTTGATGGCATCACAAAAACTCAGAATTACAAAGTAGAACCTATATAATAAAATTATATCTAAAATGAAAAGCATGTGAATTTTGTCATTGTTAGATATGATTTTTTCACTGAAACTATAGAAAGGAAGAAAAAAGGAGGTGTGGTGTAAATACAAATAAATTAGAAGTGGCAAAATGATGAAGGAACACTTGCTTATGGACTGTTTTTTTTTTTTTTAATAAAAGCAAGATCATTCACTGAAACCAATGAAGGTAAATTGGCAAATTAGACCTGAGGGGAAAACGGTGAAGGTTTGAAATAGTTATGGAGAGTGAGAAAACCAAAATGGAGCAAATGAAATGATGAGTGTGTAGCGCTGACAGTCCCACTAAGATAAAAATGGTTATTTAGTAGCAACAATCTGTGGGGCTGTTTGATCTTTGTCAGGATAACGTACCAATCCAGGCACGGGAATGAAGAACACAGGTGGCTATGTTGATCCAGGATTGGATTTTGCTACATGGGTACCACAGGAAAGTAGAAACAAGTATTTCATGAGTATAGATCATAGATTTTTAAGTTAAGGTTCAAAGGCCCAGGTTTATTATAAAAGAAAAAATGTTTCAGAAGGAACCTTTTAGATCAAGATGAAAAAATGAAACAGTTATGGAATGAAATAGCAATCAAATGTAGTGGAAAAGGTACTGGAATGACAGGAGACTAGCCAGAGAGTGGGATATTTGAGTAAAATGTTTCAGAAGTGGGGTCTGGGTGATAAAAAAAAAAAAAGTATTTTCTTGGAGATGGTGACTGAAGAGAAAGAGAAGAAAAGGTCAATGGCTTTGACAACACGAAGGAAATACAATACTATTTTGTCAGATGGTCCACCCAATATTTGGAAGTACTAATCCAACATAGAAACTTCAGGTGTAACGTTCCATAAACCTTGGCCAAGTAACTGTCTTCCTAAGCACAAAATCACAACTCCTAGCAGAACCTCCTCTAGGAATTATTTAACTCCTGTTCTCTAAAGTGAGCATAAAATTAGTCAGTGATACTTTTGTTTTTTATTTAATGACTTTTTTGTGTCATTTGTATTTTTTTAATTTTTCTTCTTCTTTTTCTTTTCTTTTCAGAAAATAATTAACAGGATTTGGAGAGAAGGAACTCAAGATTCCCTCTCAGTCAAATCACTTCAGTGAAACTTCTAGAGAGAGGAGCGATGGAGGTTGTAACAAAAGTTCTCTTAAGAGCTGACATATAAATTTCTTTTCATTGAAAAGGCATGAAACCAATCTCAATTCCCCCGCCCCCTCAGCTACTGATGCCACCTCTGTAATCTTAAACTCCCAGGTTTGGCAGTATATCAGACAGCTAAATCTTATTTTTTTAACCCTTATATGAACGTAGCTCCGGACTTAATATGCAACCAGACATAATTCCAAATATCAACATTTAGACTTACGAGTTGTAAATCTGTTAGAAGATCACACTATTATCAGCCTCTAGTGGGAAAACACTCAAGTCTGCTGACTTCCCCACTTTCTCTCCAAAAATGAATCAAAATCAAGGAGAAACGTTTTACTTTCGTTCATCCCCAAGGAGGAGTGTTGCTTACTGCTAGCTCCAAGGATATAATGGGCCCATTGAGCTAGAACAATCTATTAAATGTGAGTAGTAAAAGGGGTCAGAAGACAGATGCAGGGACTCCAGGCACAAACCTGGAACTTCTCCTAAGGCTCAGTTAAGATTCACTTTCGTACTCATTGGCAGAGAGAAGTCATTGAATCTGGGAAGAGAGCTAACTATTGGATTGATAGCTGGATGTCATGATTGCTTCACTGACCACACTTTGTTACCGCCCTTGGTTTCTTCAGCCATCCTGAAGTTAGGTTTGCCTATTCTTTTCCCTCCATGCTTTCGGCAAGCTTAGAAGCTAGGTGATCTGATTTGGGGACTCCAGGTTGGTGTTTGAAATGATGTTTTTGTGACATGGAGATTAATACTTGCTAAAGCAAACCCAAAACCAAAAACTGGATAGTATGAATGGCTAGATTTAAAATCTCTAAAAGTTATACAGCATTCAATTACTATATTTCCCATATATTATTCTTGTTACTATAGTAATTTCTCTTTTCTTACCATAGACAACATTCCACTGTAATCTCTGTACTCCCGTTTAGTTCATGACCACCAAAATAATCATAATCCTTATTCCGTCACTATTATTCTTGGACACTCTGTCAGTTACTATTCCTAGGCATTTAATTTTACCATATTAAGTTAAAAAAGTGTAAATTTTTGCTTTTGATGAATCCTTTCATTACCAGAACATACTCTTTCATATTTTAAAATGAAAAAAAAAAAAAATTCTCATTTCTTTTACTTCAAACCAGCTAAGAAGAAGGTGGACATATTACAAGTATTTCACAGATTTCCTAAGCCAAGCACAAGTTTAAAAGTGTTATGCTTTGGCATTTCTCTCCAATTTAGCTTGATAGAAGAGCTTATGTCAAATGATCTGCAATGCAAGAAGCTTGATACTAACAGTTTTGAAAGCTGTGCCCTAGGACTAGATGTTCAGCACTCAGGTACAAAAACAAGCATCCTGGGGAAAATTATTGAATAGCCAATGCAGTGCATATCGTGTCTGACCATGATGAAATGGAGACTTAAAGGGAAGACAGGTCAGTTAGAAATATTCTTCCTCAGAATGGTGGTCACGTGTCCTTTACCACATAAACTCCCGTTAGACCAAACGCCCATGGGTTCCTGCTGAGCCACACTTTCCTGTAACTCAGCGCCTTTGACCACACATCACACCTTCCAAAAATTACCTCCATCCACTTCTCCACCTGGTGAACTTTTCTTCTCTCTTTACAATTCAACTAAAATAACCCCGGGATGGAGTATTCCCTTCTGTATGCTTCAATGGCATGTTGTCTACACCTGCATTACAATATATATTCCATTGCTGACTGAAACTGCCTTCTTGCTGGTTCTGTCTCCTTGAAATCAGGGACTATGGCTTCTTGATCCTTGCATACCCAGGATCACATACAGTGCCTGGCACTTTAGAAACACAGAGAACAATGTTCAATTGTGTTTTAATGAAGGCAGTATTTATAACAGTGAGGTCAAGAAGATAATAAGAATTCCGACAAAGGCATGTTATTTAGTGGTGTTATAAATGAAGAAACAACATTTGATTATATGTAAACCAAAATAAATTTAAGAGATGACATCTAACTTAGCATAAGAGATGTCAGTATGTTCAGAACTGATAGCAGAAAGAGTGGGCATCTTCTGATGTAAAATTAAGAAATGTTAGACAAATAAGACGTAGGAAATGAATGTAGTATGCAAGGTAAGTCAAGTACTTAGAATAAAAAGAACATTACAATTAGTCAAATGGATGTTTTTAGTAACATTTGAGGGGGGAAATAAGATCCAATAGATATCAAAAATTGTAGTATACACAAAGGAGAATATTCCATTAAAAAGTTTAAGTTAATAAATGAAACAAATATAAAACAATTAACACACTGAGTTTATAGTTAACTACAAAAACACCATGAGAACACAAATAACAGAAAGATTAAATAACAGAAAGATTTCATTAAAGTGAAAAATCGATAATTCAGAATATAAGAGGATAAACTGGCTGTCAAGAGAAAGGAAAGGAAGAATTGATTTGTTGAAGAGATATATAGCAAAAGCCAAAGTGGAAATTAATGATGACCTAAGTATGTGTGAGAAACAGAAAAAAATAAAACAACCACAATGAGGACACAGTGCCATTCTGAAGGGCGATAGGTGTTTAGGTTGACATTCAAAATCTGAGTTGAAATAAGTAAAGCCTTTCATTTTCATAAATCCTCAAGTGTTTTTCTATGGTGCTGACAACAACGCAAATGGATATTTAACTTATAATGAAATAGTCTTCTAGGAGAAAAGACACCAGAAAAAGATCAACTGATATTTGATGCTGACAGTAACATGTTCTCCTACCTTGAACTAATGAGAGCATTTGGACTGACCGGTAAGGGCTTTCCGAGGCGGAAATGCCAGTGAAGTTCGGGGAACAGATAGACGTGAATAGTATAGCCCAAAGCTAGCAAGCTACCCACAGCTCACAATTTTTAGTTTACAAATTGGAATCTAAAAGCAGACTATTAGAAAACTTCAAAACTAACAAAAAACATGGTGTCCCATGCCACACATGGTGATAAATGAAGTAACAGATCATTCAGCTTGACTGAATGAATGAAGAGTTTAAGTGGTCTGGAGGTTAGGAAAAGCATTAAAATCTTCCTCTATACTTGCTTGAGGGATTTGAGGATGGCTCTCTTAAGACGAAACTTTTTTAAAGCCTGAGTAGTAGAAAGTGATGCTGTAGGAGAAACTAGGAGCTACCATTCACTTAATAGAATAAAAAGTTAAAGCAATATAGATGGCATTAAATCATAGGGAATCTAAAGCATCTTGTAAAATTGTACTATTTCCCCAATGTTTGTTTTCTAGTTCGTTTTCAAAGAATCTGTCATGGAAGGATTTTGAAAACACATACCATAAATATTTACTTTCTTAACCAGTGACGTGGGGAACAGTAGACAGAAATATAGATGTGTTCGGTAAACTCGGAAAATTTTGGACATAGAAAATAAGGGAACATAATTGAATTTAAATTAAAAAAAGAAAATAAAGGAAGATTTTTTTTGCTCTTAATTCTTTTGAAGGCATACTAGAGCTGGCATCTGAAGATTACATAGATTACAAGAATAAGCTTGGCCATAAAATTAAAATTCCATGTAATAAAATGCTAATTCAATCTTTTACTTTTACAATTGAAGACTAATAAATTATTGCACTGCAGTCATTTCCCTCTTATTTGAGAAAATAAACGATAACCAGCAGAGATAGGTTTTGCCCCTTTCCATTCTGGTGTGCACAAACACAAGCAGACCCTTCCTCCCCCAACCCTCCCCATGGTGAAGCTACCTTCTCAGGGATCATATTAGTTTATGTGGAAGCTGCACTGCTAGATTTTCTACAACATTAAGGGCCCACATACTTATAGATAGCTGGATATTACCAAAGTCTCGTATTTGCCAAATCCCATTGACTTCTCTGGGTTCTATATCCAAGAATTTTAAGGTCTTTGCTTGCTTTTGCTCCCTCCCACCTTCTCTCTGGGGGGATAAATAAATAAATAAATAAATAAAGTTTTAGAGAAGATGGATTGCCACTCCAAAATACAAATTGCACAGCTGGAGAAACCATCCATCCAATTCAGATAAACCTCTCTGGAATATCACTGAAATATACCAAGTGGATGAAAATATATTGTGAAAAGCAGATGAAGCATTCTGAGGCAGTTTCCTATCTGAAACTGCTGCCTCCTTCCCGGGTGGCCCTTGCTTTGCTACCCACACCTTCCTGTTTATTGCTACAAGGAAGATGAACCTGCTGTGATCCTAGGTTGAGCTAAGTTTTTGAATGCCTGCCACCTGTCAGTCCCGGGCCTTTCTTCAGCTCTACCAGACAGTCGGCTGCAGTTACAGCATCTTCTGTTAATATCAGAGTTATGAGCGACACTAAATAAGGGAGAGAGTCAAAAGAATGCACTCCTTGGTGCAGATCCGTCTAGGAGCACCAATAACGAATGTAAGAGGCAGGCTTCCCTTGGAAAAAGGTAAGGTCTCTCTTCGTGCAAACCAGTTGTACAAGAATTTTGACTAATCAAGCGGGGATGAAGAAAGGGTATGCGAGGCCTGACAGTTTCAAGATCACTGAGCTATGCCCTGAACCAGGTCATGGGGTCCCACGGCCTTGGCTGAGCAGAACCCCAAGGGAATGCAGTACTCACTCAGCCACAGCCTTCCTCCCCACACCTGTAAGGAAGCACTGCCTATATATTCATTGTTTTGGATGGATCTTACATCCTAAAGGCATTCAGTCAGAGCAGACAAAAGATTTTTTTAACATAGTTGGAAATTTTCTCAATTTAGCCTTCTGTAGATTTGGGATTCTTAAACTTCTAAGTGTGTTTCCATAGTCCGTTAAAAACAACAACAACAACAACAAACGCATCATTAGATATGTAACCACAATCTGTGCACTGTGCATCTGGAAATAGTAGGGCAACTCAGAAAACACTGAACAGTGGAAAACCGGGGAGAGGAAACTAAAAGCTTGAAGGAGAGAAGTGGGGGTGAGGGGTGGAGGGGGAAGGGGGAGACCAAGTAAGGGAGGAAATCAGTTTGTGCAGTACATAGTTTGAAATCTGGAACCAGAGGTTGACATACTCAAAGTTAATTGTTTTCACCTATGGTAAAATTGACCCGTCCATTCAGTTGGATCTATGAAATACCTGAATAAATCTCTTCCTTGCTTTCTTCTTGAGACCTCCCCCTCCATGAGAAACTGCTGTGGGTAGACTGAATTCATTGTAAGAGAAAATGTTACTCATAATTAGAATCTAAATCTCAAAATATTTTTCTTCTAGAATAAATTAGAAGATGGGACATTCCAGAAAGAAGATATTCAGAACAGTGGCTTGATTTTATAATATTTTCACCCTATCTTCACAATATTTTAGCAAGAAATGTTATGGAGTTACATCTAACCTAGTTGTTAAAACTTGCTAGTTCTTTTGAATTCTTTTCAGTTTCAAAGACATTTTTGTTTCTTGAAATAGACTAAGTCCATATACTGGCCTTAAAAAATAGAGAAGGAGTTTTGGTTTGGGTTAATTTTTTAGAATCTAGTTTCTAAAGAACTGTTTGGATAATTTAAATGCTAACTACACACTTGCACACACACACGCACAAAGAGAGTTAGTATTGACATTATATGTTAATATATTTGTTTATCACTTTGGTATATATATCATTAGTATTTGTTTTTTTTTCCTATTGGCCAAGGCTTCACTGATTTTGTTCACACTGGCATTTTTAAGCCCTCTACAACTGTCTACTTATAAGTTGAACTTCTTGTTATATCCAGAGGACAGAATCAGGATTAGAAGCAGAATTGACTATTTTCATGGTATCATAGCTTTGGGCTTTTCTAGACACCTGGTCTCTAACTGCCAGTTCCTTTGATTTGTGAACAAAATGCATTTATCCAGAAATATAATACCACACAGCATCATCAACATGAAATTTAACATTGCCTGCAACTTACCTAAGATATTTATACCCAAAACTTATAATTTTCTGCTAAAAGTAAGTAATACTCATGGACTTCAGCCAAAGTTACCCTTTCATAAGGGTAGTTACCCTTTCATAAGGGTAACTAAAGCAAAATTAGCATAAATTAAAAAATATTTCCTTTTAAACATATTAGTTGTTTGACATTCAAATACAGTGCTATGGTAAGTAACACATTAAAAGGTTCCTTCAATAGCAAAATTATCTGTTTGTATCTAAGATCTCAACAGCAAATTATTCTTGGTTACACTGTCTTTTACTTATTTCTGACCTAAATGGAAAATTTATCTCAATATTAGGACTAAGAATCCATGGCTTAGCATAAATTACCTTTTAAAAGTGTGGATACTATATTGAATTCAAGCTAATTCTGTCTTTATAATAAGGAATGATTGCTTACTCCACAAAATAGGTTACTGAAAGAGTAAAAACTAATTGTAGATAGAAACAAACAGCAATAAAATATTTTTAGTCATAAAATTCAGTGAGAACTTCAGGTTTTATTAGTGAATAAATGAAAATGCTTCGTAATACCTGATAGTTAATATTGGTGTTAGACTTCTTTAAGTTGATTTACACTATTATAATTGGTTTATTTGAATAACATAATTTTACATGTAATTCTTATTTTTCAGTCCACAGGGATTACATATTGCTCTGTTGAAAAAAAGTCTGCTGGTTTTATTACACAAACTAAGCAAATTATCAGTAATCTTGTGGACACTATGAATTCTTTCTTAAATTATGTCTTACTTACCCAAGAGTAAAGAATGTTGATTATATAATTATTGTGTGCCTTTCAGTTTCTATATTTTGACAAATAAGAGCAGCCATGATGGTCTTCTTCCCGTAGCCCCACCTTAACAACCCAAACACCCAAGTGATAGGGAATCTGAAACATTGTGCAGAATTTGTAGAAAAGTGACAATATGAAGATTTTAATTGCATGGATTCCTAAGGCACTTATAACTAAAATTTGTTAGAAAAATGTTTTTCTCTTCCAAAAATTTCACTAACATTTTTACACGAAACATAGATTTTCAGCGCTGGCTAAAAATCTTACCCTTCCAGAAATAAGGAGAATGAGAAGCCCTTTACTACATATTTTAGAGAGTTTTCACCAATAGAATCCATATAATCCTTAAACTTTGTCATGTGAGATTTAAAATTTTTCTCTTTCAATTTTTTTTAATTGTACCGGTTATAAATTAGCATTCTCTGAAGTGATTTAATATTTAGAAACCAGTTGAATTACTTAGAACCAAAAATGAAAATGAATTATATTTTCAATAATAAAACAGATCACCGAACTATTCCTTGAAATGGTTTTGCCGCCTTGTTTTGGGTCTCTCATTTTTAAACCTTTTCTTTTCATAATGTAGTCACTCAATTTTAATAGCATTTTGGGCCTTCGTGAGGAGCTGGGCTGTGAAGAGAGAAGACAGGACAACTCTGACAGACTAGTGAGCCACCAGCACCTCGGACACCACGGGGGTGAAAAGAAGACACGGGAAAGGGTTGCTTAATAAATAAATAAAACATATTTTTTCAAACAACAACTTTCGAAAACTGAAAAGGCAACACTGTGACAGAGGTTTGTCTATTCAGGGCTAACAAACACAGACCTGAGGGCTCATTTCACACTGGCCATTACGCTACATAGCCACACACACACACACACACACACACACACACACACACACGGTGTGTTTAAAGCATTTAGTATAGTGGCCAGTACAGAGACAGCGTGTGTGTGAGCATGTATTCATGATAAGCCAGGAAGTAATTATCACTATCCAAATCAGAATTACACAAGTTAAAGATTAATAAATATTGGAGTTAGCTGCCAACATCAGGACCCTCAGACCACCAGAACTTGGGTTCAATAAACAATTCTCTGAGAAAAAAAAAAAAATGAGAATGTTCCTGATTAAGCAGGTCATGCCATTGCAGTTGTATTACTGGCAACCACCAAGCAAGTCGGTACTGAGTGTGGGGTTCACTGTGATGGGTCTTCTTGGCTACTCGGTGCTTCTACAACACTCCTTCATGCATATCTGCCAGAGCCGCCAGCACTTTACATTATAATTACTTACGCGTCCGTCTGTCCCACAAGATCATGAGCTCCTTGAAAGGGACACGGACCTTGTCATTTGTAGGTTCCCCTGGTATCTGACATATTGTCCTGTGTGTGACGGGCATCCCCTGAATGTTGAAAGGCGGCCACTCTGCCATGGCGGTTCCTAAATTCTAGGATTAATTCTAGGATAAATAGATATTTTTTCTTTAATTCACTTCAGTTGTGTATTTCAGAGCAGGTGCTTACCATTTATAAATAGTAATAGTTCACAAAATGTTCTCCCGATAGAGTGAACTTCCCTCATTTTAATTTCAGTGCATGTATTATGCCCCATAACATCTATTTACAATGTCTAATATGCCTAATTAGGGCGCAAAGCTGGAAGCAGGCCACCGGGGCAGGTTATCAGAATCTATGAGACCATTTGAGCATGGATATTCTTATTGTCTTTGGCTGAAGCAGAAAATCTGTGGGCGATAAATGTCTTGACTCTGGAGTGTCTCGCCACCACTAGTCCCTAGCAGGGAAGGAGGCGGGCAGGGGCGGATAGCAGGTCACAGAGTAGGACAGTCCTCTGAGGATCCAGTGTGGTGGATTCTTGCCCAGTTGGAGGGGATGCTGTGCATCATAGCGTAGGGGTGTGTGGTAAATATGTGGTTGAGTAACATTCAGAGGTGATTCCTTGAGGACAGTATCGCTGAGCCTATGTTGATAAACACCAGTGAAGACCTTATCAGAAAATGATCAATGTAGTACTTGCAAGTCTGAGATTGTCCTCACATTTTAATACAAAGTTTCTATGGTCTCAAGAAGAAGCTCTAACTTTTAACCTCAATCATTAACCATTGCTTTCACCCAAACATTAGTTCCCTTTAATCCGGAACCTCCAAATTCTGCCCCTATGTCTATGTGGAGGGATATTAAAAGTTTTGGTTCTAAAGGAAAAATGTATTGATGTCTTAATTTTCATTTGCATTTGATATGATGATGACCAGCTATGAAAATATTTGCAGAGGCTCTTTTTAAAAATAAAGTGAATAAATACCTTCTTGAAAACTTTACTTTATTAGAGAATCTAGCCCAAATGTGGAAAATTTAAAATCACTCTATTTACCAAAACTGGCTAACAATAAGCTTACTAGAAAAAAAAAAGAGAGAGAGAGAGAGAGAGAGAACAACAATGATCAGTAAATGCCTACACTTAACATTCTTAATTCTGGGATAATTTTAAGATCCATGTTGATGTACTTATAAAGTAAATCCCTCTTTTTAATAATAATAAAAAAATTCCCATGTAACATTTTGTTTTTTAAACTCATATACAGATATAAAAGTTGGGAGACATGTTTGAGAAACATGTTTATAATAGATATACATACTATTGTGAAATAAAATCTGAATAAAAATTTTATTCCAACAACATTGCTCTATTTTTAAATCATGTTTATTGTTTAAGTTTTTATCACAGTGGAGATTAATTTATGCTTAATCATCCAGTGAGTGCCTACTGTCAACTTCATCCAATTCCAAAAAAGTAAAGTCAACTCATTCATACACTCTAAGCCTGTTCCCATCCCACCATTCATTGCCTGTGCCTTTTTTTCCCTTTTAACGGCAACATAATGATAAGATTGTGAAAAGGTATAACTAATAGGCTTATATGTAATAATACCATTTCTTCAAGTATTCAGAGAGCAGTACGTTTGTCTGCATTGTACGTTAGAAAACTATTTGTGACATTATTTCTAAGTAGAGGAGAGTGGCTCCTGGTGGGAGTGTAATGAAGTTGTATGTCATAGTGTATGACAAGGATTTACAGCATTCTAGAATTTTCACAACTCTTCCCATGTTAGTGAATGTCATTAGGTGAGTGTATGTTTCTACTCTCAGCTGTCAGACATGGGATCTCCAACGAATAAATAAAGCATACACTCAATGTGTGTAGTGCAAATGCTAAGTAAACAGAATGACATGGAATAAACTCATAGTTGCCAACTAGTGAATGGTTCAGCCGGGAGGCCCTGATTTTATGATGACTGTGATGAGCATCTCTATTCTCCAGTGAACACTGTCGCTGTTCTGTGTCAGCCACAGTAACTAGAAAACTCTACCGAGGTGGGGTGTGAAGAAGTGAAGAGGGAAGGAGAAACTCATTTTCACAAGCAAGAGATACAATTTCTCTGTCACTTCTGTGAAACAGGTGAAGTCTGATCCGTTAAGATCTCAAACCTCTCAGACAAAGAAGGTACCAATATGGAGAACAGTAAGTGTCCCATTTAATTAAATGTTGGCACCTATGTAATATGGATTGTGTGGCCCAGACAACAAAAAGGATGAAGAAGATGTTTTTTTAAACTTAAAACTTTGGAAAGATAACACCTGAACATTCAAAAATTACATTATAAAAAAGCCATCAGTTACAAAAACATTCAAATAACAGCCCTGTTTAAAGATGCCACAAAAGCAATAATCTTCAGTACTTTGAACAAAAGTCAGAGCTTTGTAGCTTTTTCTTAATTATGCATTTAACACAATGTTATTCATTAAAATGAAATAGAAAAAAAAACCCTACACAATCTCCAAGAGGCAAATTACTGGTAGGGGGAAAACAAAAGTAAAATGTGACAACCGATTTATACATTTACTTAATTGCCTGTGTTTGACCCCAGAAGGTTCCACAGCTTATAAGAAAAGGAAAACAAACAAACAAACAAAAAAAGGCAAAACAAAACAAAAAAACTTACACAAACAAAAAAACCCAAAAAGCATAAAAACGATGCCATGGATCTTTTGATTTTCTTCCACTGCATTCAGTTTTGAGGCAAAAGTGTTCTTTCATGGTACAGTGTTCTGAGTTCACATATATTAAATTTTAGAAAAGAAATATTTGGAGCCTGTCTTTCAAATTCATTCTTGAATGTGTTGTACCTTCAACAAATATGCCAACCAGCCAGCTAAAAATTCACTTAATTAGGAAACACACATACATACACACATACACACAAACAAACAAATCTTAAAAGAAAAGAAACCATTCCTCATCTGGGACACACACATATCAAGATTCAAAACAAAGGTCTGACATGGTCGCTTAATTGATTTAAATAATTAAGGCTTCTAAAAGGTTCAGTGCCAAAACTCTCTGTATCAGTATTCGAATAAAATACATTTTTGCATTTTAGGTTTGTGCTTTTTACAGCCATCTTAATTCCATAGAACTTTGTTAGTAAGATCAGATAAGGGAGTATTAGAAGTGTTTACTGACATTTAACTTTTAGTAGTTGTTAGACTAAATTATAGTGATAAAAATTGAATGACTGAACAGATTTGTTACTATCCTGTGGGCTGTTGGCTCATTTCACCTTCTTTTCATGTTTAATATGGCCATTTCTTTTGTACTTGCCATTGAGGATTCCATTATGGTAATGTCCATTAACTGTGCTATGCTTATTTCTAGACCACAAACTTTTGATTTTTCTGTAGATAAATTTTGTCACCCAGGACAAGAAGAAGTAGAACAAGGCAGCACCAAGCAAAAGCACAAAGGCAATATCCAGTAAAAAATACTGACAGAAAGAGATTTGATGGACAGCGGCACGTAGGTGATGGGCTCCGTTGTGACGAAGAATGTAATCTATCCAATAGACAGTCCGATTGACGGGGTGACCAGGTTGATCCTTGTGGATTTCTGAAAGCTTCTGGGCCCTCTGACGGTAGCTATGGAGTGGAGAGGCAGAACACAGAATATCATGTCGCTATAAGGCTCAGTATTAAGACTTTGGCAATCTAAAAATGTGGAAAGTAGAAAAGCAACTATTCTTTACTAAGTACCTACTATGTGCCAAGCACTGTGTTAAGTTCTTTAAACACAGTATCTTACATTAAGACAATAAAATAAATTTTTTTAAAGATTTTTTAAATTTTTTTTATTTATTTGACAGAGAGAGACACAGTGAGAGAAGGAACACAAGCAAGAGGAGTGGGAGAGGGAGAAGCAGGCTTCCCGCTGAGCAAGGAGCCCGATGCGGGGCTCGATCCCAGGATCCCAGGATCATGACCTGAGCCGAAGGCAGACGCCTAATGAATGAGCCACCCAGGTGCCCCAAGACAATAAAATAAATTTTAAACAAGTGAGGAAAATGGAACTCGGAGAGACTAAGTGACCTGATTATGATTACAAAGTTGAGATTCAGATTCAAGTATTTCTGACTCTAAACCTCAGTTTTATTTGTTTTTTGCTATGCCATACCTCCTACCCACACATACTCCTTCTCTCCAATGTTTTTAAATACTATTAGCCAATGAGTCTCAACCAGGAAAAGGAGTATATTTATTAGGTTCTAAAAGAAAGAGATGAGGAAAAATGCACAATTCTGTCCCAACACCTTTTTTATGCAATGAAATTTAACTTTGCTCTGATTTAAAATAACATTAAGTGAAGGTGTGAGGTTATTATACTTATTCAACAGAGGAAAAGGAGTTGAGAAACATCACTATGAAGCCATCCATAGATAACAGTATATATAGTGCATATATATGCATATATACAGTTTTTCATTTTATATATAAAAATATATATAAATAAAATAGATAAATATATAAATAAAATAAATATATATATTAAAATATATAAAATAAATATATAAAGTGAAAAGACTCTCTTAAATGGTTAATCTGAAATCAGAGTACTTCTGTATACTCAAAGATTGCATTAATTGCAGTGTGGCCTATGACTAGAGCACGGCCTCTGATTAGGCCCTGTTTATATCTCAAAGAATACTGACAAGATGGATTATATTGTGGATAATCCAGCCTTTTACTTTTTTCTATAGAACAAATCCAGTCTCAGAAACTCTGAAACTATCCCTCCCACCCCCCCCATAAACTCCACTTTGGGGCTGTATTTTACAAACCTTTCTAAAAAAGCCTGTAAGAGATACATCATTTTTCACAAAATCATGTCTTGAAAAACACTCAATTTTGAAAGAAGAGCTACAGAACACAGAAGGATCCCCATACTCGGCACCTCGGTGCTCCCAATACTTCCAATGGGATCAAGACACTGGATCCTTTAAGAGGTCAGAGCAGGAAGCCTGCCTCTGAGTCCACATAAGGCAGCATAATGAACCTCAGTGGACCTGAATCCAGCCTTTTATATGGAAGCTGCATCATCTTCTATGAAAGAATTTTTCTTATTGTCAGTTGTTTCTTAGCCTATAATAATGTTTCTCAATCCATTGTTAAGCCATATCCCACAGGTATAAACAGAAAAAGCATATAGTCCTCCAAATTCTACTGTCATATGAAATGCAAGAATGTCCTATAAAAATCGGGAATACTGCTGCGTTGTTTTAAAACTACACAAGTCATCTCTCTAGACCCTTTGAGATTCAGTGGTTAACTAGGTTAATGCAAGAAATCAAATATTTAAAAATAAATAAGTAGGGCCCCTGGGTGGCGCAGTTGGTTGAGCGACTGCCTTTGGCTCAGGTCATGATCCCGGAGTCCGGGGATAGAGTCCCATATCGGGCTCCCAGCTCCATGGGGAGTCCGCTTCTCACTCTGACCTTCTCCCTTCTCATGTTCTCTCTCTCTTTCCTAATAAATAAATAAATAAATAAAATCTTTTAAAAAAATAAAAGAATAAATAAATAAATAAGTAAAGATTCTGACTAGTCATGCACCTGAGTCAGTAAATCTCTGTGTTTTGGTGATAATCATCCTAGGGAAACCCAGCACCAAGCAATATGAAGGGCACCAGCTTTGGAATCAGACAGCCCTAGTTCAAATTTCTACTCTAATAGCTGTGCAACTGTGGGCAAATTACTTAAGCTCTCTGAGTTTCAGGTGCCTCATCTTTAGAATGTGAATAATGAAAACAGTGTTATACAGATATTATGAGTATTAAAATGAGACAAAGAACATAAAATTTGACACATCTTTGGCACCCAATGATTCCTCCCCCTGGAATTTCTCCCCCAATTTGACAAATTCTGGTAGAATATTGTTCAATTCATACATGGCTTGCCATATGATTGCTGTCTTTATTTTTCAAATTATAGAAGACATACAGAAAGCATTAGACACAGGAATCTAAAGGATATTTCTATAATTGGTTTATTGACAACTTCTTGGTAATAATCAGTTATTGACAATATGCTGTGTATATATATTTCATCTACTTTCATATTAGTTGAAATTAATTAAAAACTTACCTGGGATTATTGATAACTTTCACCAATGCTTCATATAGCTCTCCTTCAGTAACTGTCTTCCATTCTAGCAATATCCCCATTCCTTTTGCCTGGACCCGAGTCATAGTATCATAGTGGTCTCCGAAGAGAGGAATTCCCACTACAGGTACACCATGATACATAGTTTCAAAAATACTATTCAAACCACCATGGCTCAGGAAGGCTTTAATATTTGAATGCCCTAAAGAAGGATTAAAAAAGAAAACAACTTACAGTACTGTATATTACTCTAAAAAGAGATCTTCCAGGAATCTCTTAAAAATCAACCCTATAATAAATATACATTTTAGATATAGGATTTTAAAAACATAATTTCATAGATTCCTGCTCTACATCAATTAAAATGCTTATTATAAAAATAATGAACTGATTTGTATATATTAGTTAAGAGCCATTTGTATATATTAGTTAAGAACTAT
This sequence comes from Nasua narica, assembly GCA_028533885.1. Lineage (NCBI taxonomy): Eukaryota > Metazoa > Chordata > Mammalia > Carnivora > Procyonidae > Nasua > Nasua narica. The sequence goes on along the minus strand of CM052800.1, from coordinate 85,587,779 downwards.
TAATAAATAGCTAAAAATTATAGCTTTAAGGAGTGCATTACAATTTTTCCTCAAACACAAGTATCAACTCACTAGCCACATCTATTTAAGTGGCCAATAATAAATAGGAAGTTAACGAAAGCAAGAAATGCCAAGAATACCAGGGTGCAAACACATTCTACTAAAAATAGACATCCACTTCTGGGTATCCAAGCATTTATCCCTCTCTCTATATATTTTTTAAAGATTTTATTTATTTGAGAGAGAGAAAGGGCAAGAGAGCACAAGCAGGGGGAGCAGCAGAGAGAGGACGAAGCAGATTCCCCGCTGACCAGGGAGCCCCAAGTGGGGCTCTATCCCGGGACCCTAAGATCATGACCTGAGCTGAAGGCAGACGCTTAACCGATTGAGCCACTCAGTTGCCCCGGTATTTATCTGTATTAACAGCAGAACACTCTGTAAAAAAAGATGTTCAGATGTGGGGCTGGACTCCTGAAGACCATGAAGAGTTTATGTGCTTATCCAAGGAGGAACACTGTGCAGTACAAAGTATTTACAACATTCAAGTCATGTCAGCTTCTGTGCTTCACAATTTTAGGGTCCAATTTCACAGTCTGGGGATATAAACAAGTAGGGGCTGACACGTATAAAAATTAGTTGTAAGCGATGGAACATCATGTAACATCTAGTTGCCATGGGGATAAGAGAAGATAATTTATCAAAATTAATGAGGTATTTCAAAACCCAGATCTCCTCCTGAGCAGCCTATATTTCAAAAAGGGACCAAAAGCCTCGTATTAGAAGGGTAGGACAAAGAAACACGGCACTTAGGAAGTGTGTGTCATGGTCAGAAAGGAACTACAGCTCACAGAAACAAATCTTTTAAATATTCAACACCAGGTACAATATAGACTCTGAGTGTTGAACCTCCATCTCAGCTGGGCATGGGGACACTCCCCCCTCCCACGTCTAGCGGGGGTTAGTCACTCGGTGTCACTTCTGCCTACAAATGGCTTCTCAACTCAGCCCGCCTAATGGACCTGCCTTCTCAGTGCATTTCAAACCTTCTTTTTAGCAGCAAAACCTCTTCTTTGAACAAAACCTTACTACCAAGTCTGGCAGTGACAAACGAGACAGTGCTGGTGGGTGGAGGGCAGGGGGGAGTATGGAAGGAAGGGAGGGGAAAGACAGTGGTTCAGTTCCTACTTCTCATCCTGGAGGAATCTTCTGATCATGGTGAATAGCCAAAAGACAACCCACAGAGCCATACCTGGTGATAAAAAGGACACTAATCTCGGCAAAGGCAGAGAACTGAGATTCTGAGGAACCCGGAAGAGCTATAAATTTGAGGAGGGTGTGGACCACTGTGTAGCTAGACCTCGCCGTACAGCCTTTCCGAAAAAACCCTTGAGAACAGCTCAGACATTCTCAGATCGTGGTAACACACTGTGGCACTGAAAGAGGGGGCAGTCAAGATTCTCAAATTTCTTGCTTCTTTCTACCTTCTATGGAATCTGAAGTCATACTAGTAAAGACATTTAAAAAAAAAGAAAATGAAATACAAGTGTTAAGAAAGGTAAATTGCTCTGTTTCTTCTCAATTTTGTCATTTATAGAATAATACATATAATGAACTAGATGAAAAAGAATTACATACATAAGAAAAATTCCTGTTTTTTAGTTATAAAATTCAATTTGCTTCCTTTTAGGATGGGTCATTTTATTGCTTCTAAAAAATACTTTCCAAAAGCCTATTTTTAAGAATATTATTTAGAGCTTCTTACATACCTCACTGTTTTTCAGTTACAAAATTCAATTTGCTGGTTTTTAGGACAGGTCATTGAACCTTCTGAAAAATACTTTTCAAAAGCTTATTTTTAAGAATATTGTTTAAAGACACATAATCTGGTATATTTTAGTATTACTGAACAGATGATGGCCAATATTGCCAAAACTTTTAATATTTTTATAACTTCCTTAATATTGCATTATGTTTTCCTAGAAATTTAATGAAATTATGGTTTTACTATCTATGCTTACTCAACAGAGTTAAAAATCATGTATTTCAAATATCTTAAAATAAATGCATATAATTGTTATTTTAGTTTTTATCTGAAGATCAGAATCTAAATAAATAAATAAATAAATAATGTGCTTATTTAATAAAATGTTTCAAAAGTGTCTGGTGATTAGAGGAGAAATCTAAATAAATGAACCAAATAAAGATAGGATAAACTGTTTCCTTGGCCTTCTGCTTCTCTTTGGTTTCAAATAAACAAATAACTTTGAATTTTTCTGAGTTCTCAGATACATCTGTAATAAAACTCTAACAAAACCTATATTTTCATTGTTTTAATTTCACTACCTTTAGCTGATTAGTGTAGTCACGTATAACTTCATTCGCTACCAGTTTATATAGCTTATTAAGTATATTTTCCAGAAAATTAAAATTAGTGACTGGTCAAAAAATTTTAATTTACAGACCAAAAGATTATACTTGACAAATTATTTTCCAATTAAATAAAGATTTGACTTGTTGGTTTGAAATCTAAGATGAGATACTAGATGACAATGACTCTTTCATAAACTACATTCAACTGCATGTATTATAGAAGACGTTCAACTGCAAATATCACATTTATACAATTAAAATCTAAAAGCCAAGTAAGTACCTACATGCAGCTGACTTACCAAGCAGGTCATTTTGTGGTAACCATTCTATGAGCTTAGTGTTGTTTCCCAGATTCTTTGGTTTGGTTCCAGAAAACCTAAAATGTACATCAGACAATGAATCTTTCAAAAATCAAACTTAACTCCTGGTATAAACTTTGTGGTTAAATTATCAGATTTAAAATAAATGCTAAATGATCTTCTGTTGATATTTTAAGAAGGAAACCATGCTTTAGCAACAACGCAATTTTGATTTTCTTTTTCACATTTTCACTGACTGAGAGATATTAAAAACAAACAAACCAAAAAAAAACCCACTTGGCTTATACTGAGATCTATTTTCTTTCAGTTCCTCTCATCCAATTACAGAGGTGGGGGGTGGGGCGGGAAGCATCCAAATTAACCTGTTCTAGAAAGTCACTCTCCAGCAAAACCCAGGAGAAACATGAAGAAGCCGGGAGGCCACCCTGGGCCGTGGCCAGTGCCTAAGGGAAGGTGTGAGAATTGAAAGAAAGCAGAAAGTGCTCTTCTTGAGCTTCGCCCCAGAGATAGGAGTTCTGTGGGGCAAAGGATATAATTCGGTGGTTTCTTAAAGATCAAGATCTTTCCAAGATAAACCATGAACATGCTTAATGACTGAGGGACTGGCAAGAGTCTGAACTGAGTAGACACAAACTGTCCTAAACAAAGCAGAAGGGTGCTTTCTGGTTTTCCTAATAGAGGAAATGCAATCGAATTGGCATCCAAAGGAAAAAGTCCTAAACTGTGGAGATAAAATATATGTCCATTTCATAGCTCAGCCAGGAAAAGCGGGATCTAATCTTTACACAATGGTTACAAAGGAAAAACCCGTATTATTCAGACCCTACTTGTAAAGGCTTGAGCCTTCAGGGCGGACGCTCTTCACTGCAGGATCCCTGGAGCCCAAGGGCAGTAGCAGGGATTAAAGAGATATAAGGCACAAGGCATTCAGGTCTAATGTTTACATGGTGGGTTGGGAAGTCCAGAGACAGACACTTGTTGGCAGGGCCTCCCAAAGGAAGCTGGAGGTAATCTATGGATCTGTTTTAACCAGCATTAACTGGCAAGTTACTGTGTTTTTTAAAACCTGGTCTCTTGGATAAACGAAATAAAAAACATTTATAAAGGACAAAAGGTTCCATGAAATATTTTACCTGTTTATCCATTCATCCATCATTCTTTAGCTCATTATAACAATCTGAAGGTATATAGAAGGTATCTAGAAATGCACGTAATTACAATTTTTTTTAAATGACAATAATTAACAGAAGGAGAAACAGGATATAAAGCTGAAGGTAACATAAAAATGCGCCTGAGACAAGGATAAATCATTCTGCATCATATTTTCTTTGCAGGGTATAAGCTTGACATCTCTTTCTTTATCCATCACAGAGTCTCATAAATTAGTCCCTAGATCTCAATAGGCTAAGAAACATAATGAAAAGTCAGGGGCATCCTGCTAATCTTGCCAGGGAGCCAGTATGCTGGGCTTGACTGGGACTTGCAAGCTAAGAAGGGAGATACAGAAAATCAACAGTGAAGAAACAACCGACATTATTACCTTACCTCCAAATCACTTTTTGGGGCAATCTCCCCAGAGCTCCAGCCAGTTTGTTAGCAATGTCTTCTGATAGGTACTTGACACCAGCTCCGAAAGATACCAGGACAAAGCCATGTTCATTAGCACCATTTACCCACCTTTGGAGATCCTATGAATCAAAACGCAGCAATTAATTTTATGAAAGGCCGACATAGTTCATAATCGGCATACTCAAGAGCCCAGTTTTTTTTTTTAAAAAATAATCAGGTAATTTTCTTAAACAATTAGGGAGTAGAGGATATAAAATTTTTCTCTAACTGCTTTTGTTTAAAGTAGTTCATTTGACAACACTAACTGAAATAAGGAGGGGGGTGGATGGCTAATTTGTTAAGACCAACAAATAACAACAACAAAAAATCAGTAGCTAATGGCCTAAGGTCTCAGTCAAAAAATCGAAACTGATGTTTAAAACATGGTCAGGGGTAAATTTGTATGAGGAAGGCGCCTGGGTGGCTCAGTCGGTTAAGTGCCTGCCTTCAGCTCAGGTCAAGATGGGCTCGAGTACAGCACTGGGCTCCCTGCTCAGTGGGGAGTCTACTCGTTCCTCGGCCCCTGCCTGCCACCACCCTCTTGCTTGTGTGCACTTTCTCTCTCTCAAATAAATAAATAAAACCTTTAAAAAAAAATTGTATGAGGATACAAGCGAAAGATGTGGACTGGACATAAAACAAAAACATGAACTACCACCCTCACCCCCACCCAGAAAGATTTTTGTTTTTAGGAGTGGGCTGGCTTTATCTTGGTCTAAGCTTGGTCATTTTCATCTCTAACGAGTCCTACTGTGTTATATAAGAAAGAGAAGGAGTTCGCTAACAGTCCCACAGATCCATAGACCTTATGAGTTTTACTATTTCTCTGAATATTCCTCCAACTCACAGAGAACACAAAGCATGCATGCTCTATAGTGAGGCATCCAGGGCTTCTGGAAATCTCTGAGTGGTTGCTCTCCCTCAGGTGCAGGAAAATGCTAAATTCCAAACTTGTCCTGAGACAGCCAGCAGATGCCAGTCCATAGCAGATCCGAGTTTAAGGAGGGACAACTCTAACACCGCAAGAACCACTCCACTTTTGGAGGAAGACACATTCACAAATTTTTGCCAGTGTGGTTGATTTACGCTGAAAATGAAAGCAGTTAGTTTTAAGGGATGCTATCCTTGCCTTGTTTTATTCTGTAGGCACAAACTTGTTTTTATGGTACGTTATCCCCTTGAATACGTCTTTGTCAAAGACACTGAGCTTCAGTTTCCTGTATGAAAACTAAGAGAGCCACAGCACTTTGAGGAACACAGAATTCCACTGTGAGGAAAACAAATGTGCTGTCCGTGGACAACACCTTTGCCATAATGTAGGCACGAAAACGAGGGACAGGTCCACTCTGTATTCATGATGTGCAGAGTAAGCTGTCTCATGGACCCTGCAAGTCTCTCATTCAGGATGAATGAGTTACTACAGTGTCACCCATGTTCTTTGCATTTCACAGCCCTTTCTGACATACCCTGATTGACTGCAAGGGGAGGGAGTGGTAACTGCACAGTACGAAGTATCGTCACAATGGCATCACCACATAGCTCAATACCAAGTATTTATATGGACTGTTAGCCCCCCCCACCCATATCTTCCTTTCCTTTGCTTCTCCCCCTTTTTTTAATCACTTAATGAGATCTGTATTAACAACTTCATTGTACTCATTCTTAGCAGGGAAGAGGGGGCCACTTTTTTTGTCCAAAATGAGTTAGTGAGTAATGTCACTGGATGACTGGGATGATGATGGAAGGAGGTCCAGCCTTCTGGCTACCGAGCAGGTAAAACAGGTTGTGATTATTAATAAAGCTTTCCATTTACATTCTACTGCATTGACCAAGAATATCACGTGTATTGGAAATATAACAGTGTTAACTGTGGATTCAAAGTAAGAAACAAGAGCAAACTGATTTAAAATCTTCATTAGAGACGGTCTTAAGCCGGATGTACTTAAAACAAATATGAACGCTGCACAGTAGAATGACTCTAATACAATGCTTTATCCCTACGGTTTGTCTTCAAGTAATTTATCACCTACTTCCCAGTTCTCTAAAGATTAAAATTTCAGGGTCAATGCCATTTTTAAAAGCTTACATTCAGATATACCAAGCCTTATAGGAATAATGTTATTTAAATTTTGTTTCCCAAGGACTTAAAGGTCTTTGAGTTTGAACTGAATCTATGCAATAAATACTTCAGTTGTTTGTTCTTTGTTCTGCATGAAACAAAATAAAATCCATTAACCTGTTTTTCTAGATTTTTTCCAGCCATACTCATTAACCATTTACAAAGAATATATTCAAGTATATAGCCTTTATTGATATGAAAGGGAGCAGAGAAATTTTACTCATTACAGTTCCCTTCAGGAAAAACATTCAGCATTTTTAGAAGATAATATTCCAATTGGCTTAGAATGAGGCCTCGAGGTGATCTGCAAACTGCTATTCCCTGGGCTGGAGGAAGAGGGGACATGAAAGGTCAGAGAAGAAACAGTGAGCCTGACTGGGGTCCCGGACGGAACCCCCTTTCCCATGATTTCTCATCTTCAGCCTAAATCACAAAATGTTTGGTGTGACTGATGTTTTATGGAAACACAGAAGGGGCTGGGTTTGGGGTTTGGCCGACAAGGGAGAAGAGCCGCAGCAGGCAGAGGCTGAAGGGATCCCAAATTTGCTGAACTCATGGTGAAGACTTGGGAACCGGAACTTCATGAAAAGTATGCCTGGCTCTCCAAAGGGCTGGGAAGCCCCAGGTGGCATCTTGCCTCTATATATAGGGGCAGTATTTTCTGGAATTTAAGACTCTGCAATTATAAAGTGAAAATTGATTTAATAACAACTCTTGAAAAAATAATAATAGCCATAATAAATGTGTTCAATGTAAAAAAAAAAAAAAACAAAACAGAACAAAACAATTCTGGATATTTAACACTATCAAAAAAAGGTCAAAAAAGAGACTGCAATGAAGGGGGCAGCAAGCCAGACGGCTATCTATGCAGAAACTGAGCATTTCCATCAGTGGGGAGAAGTCACCCATCACCGACTTAGAAAAAATGAGGTCAGATCCCTCCACTAATATAAGAATTACAGAAGGATTAGTAAGTCAAAATGAATTAAAATACTATGAAGTATTTGAAAAAACTTCCCAAAAGATACTTTCACTGTTTCTGGGTGTGGAAGGCCTTCCTGGTCCAGTCACAAATTCCAGAAGTCATAAAGAAAACACTGAAAGATCTGACTACAAAACAATAAAACTTCTAGAGTATAGAAGACACTTTTAAAAAGGAAAATAATAATAATAGTAACACATAGATGCAGAAATATTTTCAATACACATAATAAAACATTGATATCCAAAACAAAATAATGAGAAGAAAATTTTCACAAACAACTTCAGGAAACACCCATTTCACAGATGGAAAGCAAATGGCATTCACATGGAAAGATGCTTAGCTTTACATGCTAGTCAGAGACACTTAAATTCAAATTGTTTTCCTCTCTTACTCTCTGTAGTCTCCACAGTCCACTGTTAGTGGTGTCAACATATAATTTGATCCATTTTAACTTAAAAAAGAAAGAATGCAGTGTTTACCCTTAAGTACTCTTGTTTTGTAATTTTCTGCCAACTTTTTTGTTTTGCTATAAAGATAAAATGTCTTTTTCTAAATGGCTTCTGGGTCTATTGACTCTGCACTTTTCCCACATTAAGATTATCGTAAATACCCATAGTTTCCTTTAGTAATTTTATAGTTTCATTTCTTGAATTTTTAATCATCATCCAGAATCTCTTTATAGAGGAAAGAATGAGGCTGGGATCCATCCTTATTTTTAACCCCATGGATAACCAGTCTTCTCAACACTATTGAATATTTCCTCTTGTCCTCATTAATGTAAAATTCCACCCTCTCAGAGGATTTCTGAATTCTATTCTGTTCCATTCTATATATCTGGTTACTCTTATGCCTGGGCCAGAGACTTTTATTTACTGTTATAACACATTTTAATATTTGCAGTGTTAGATTTCTCTCACTAATTTTCATTCTGGGGATTTTACTATTTATTCCTGCATTTAGCATCTTTTTAAAGACTCTTTTTTTTTTTTTTTTGGTTAGAAAACAGTGTATTATGTCAAGTTTTAAAAATCACAAGAGCTTTGGTCACGGTTTTGTTAAATACATCCATGGACACATTTCTGCAGCCCCAAAAGTAGTAAATACTGCAGTATTATATGAGTGACTTTGATTATTTTAACATTTGCTTTATCGTTGCCAAGTTTGTGAAATTTATAAATATCAAGGGGAAACTTGGCGAGCAAAAGCAATTTAATATGAACTTGTCATCGATCATTCTACTCCTATCTGCTCTCTACCATGTTGAGTGAGCTCAAAAATACAGTTTCATGGTTACAGGTAACTGCATTTGCAGAAGCAGGCAAACAACAACCCCCAAATCTTCTTTTTGAATACCTCAGCCGCCATTTACTAGCAGTACCGCTCGTAGGTTAAGGGGATTTGCGCATAAATGGACCAAAGCTTCATTTCACATACAGCATTCCTTAAAACAGTGCATTCAGTCCTTTCTACGTGCGGCACGCCGCTCCACTAGATGGCGCAGCAAGCACGGAGCACGGGTGTCTGGCGTCTGCAGAGCGCTTCCCGGGCTTCTGACCATCAGGACTGGTCCAAACCCAGAGCCTATCTCTATGGTATTTCGTGCTTCTTGTGTAGGGGAACAACACCAACACCAACAGGCCTCTTTGCCCGTTTTAAAGTGCCCGACGTAAAGAATTTGGTCATTTCCCAAATGCAAAGGAGAGCAAAATGATCACAATAACAAATCAAATATTAAGAAGGAAATCAGCAGTAAGCAAGTGGTTCCCTCACTAAATTACTGTGAAAGTTTCCATTTTTATCAATTAAAATAATCGATTTAGGTACTCAGGTAGGACACGCTATAAAGTAACTATATATATATATAGCTTTTGAAAAGAGAACTTCACAATAAAAATTATCACTTTATCTTCTTGCAGGGTTAAGTCGTCTTAGTACTTAATGGGACAAGGCAGAATAAGGAAATGTGGATAACATATTTATAATAATCAATACTGTATGTTAATGTGTTTGCATTCTTTATTTGTTATAATCATGACCTGGAGGGGCACCTGGGTGGCTCAGTGGGTTAAAGCCTCTGCCTTCGGCTCAGGTCGTGATCTCAGGGTCCTGGGATCAAGCCCCGCATCGGGCTCTCTGCTCAGCGGGTAGCCTGCTTCCCCCTCTCTCTCTGCCTACTTGTGATCTCTGTCTCTGTCAAATAAATAAATAAATATTAAAAAAAATCATGACCTGGATATGCAATGATTTGTTTTCTAGTACTGCCAGATTTCTTTTCACCAAATGCCTTTACTTGGTCATAGGGAGAATAAGGCACTCCCCCTGTTCCTTCTGTGGAGAGTTGTTCAGGACAAGCTGGGGGAAGTAGCCAGGCTCTGTGAGACCGGCAGGGGCTGGAACAGGAGCCAAGAGAGGTGCCAGAGTTAGACAACGAGGAGCAAGTCGCTCCCAAAGTGTAAAATTTTTAATAATTTTAAATCATGTTTTGACATGATGGATATCAAGAAATAAAGGACGTGAAAAAATATTAAAAGAAGGAGTAGAGGGCTGCCTGGGTGGTGGCTCAGTCAGTTAAGTGTCTGCCCTACGCTCAGGTCATGATCCCGGAGTTCTGGGATCGAGTCCCACACATCTGGCTCCCTGCTCAGCGGGGAACCGGCTTCTCCCTCTCCCTCTGCCCCCCACTTTGCTTGCTCTCTCTCTCTAGTTCTCTCTCTCTCAAATAAAATGAGAAAAAAAAAAAAGAGGAAGAGAAAGCAAGATCTTGAGAAACTTAGGGAAGACAATCATTGGATGATTCCTTTTTATACACTTAGCCACATGTCCAAAAACAAACAGAAACTTCCTATTAGCTGTGGTCAATGTGAAAACCTCCCAACCCCAGAAATGTAAAAGCAATTTTAAAAAGATAATCACTTCAGAACCCATGAAAGAAGAACTAACTAAAAGTTTTCTAGTGCAGAGTCCCAGCTCTGTCCTGTCTAGGCATCATCCTGAGGGCATAGGAATCTGGAGAGACCCCTAGGGAGATCTTTCATTGCTTCCTGAGACCTGGGGGCAGAATGCATTGCCTTGGTTAGTTACTATCACATCTGTCCTGATGGCAGCCTGTGACCCAAACCTACTCTCTTCTCTCCCCACAAAATAGGAGCCTTGAGCGGGGACCAGCGCAGTTGAGAAAGCAGCAACACTGCATCCTTTGTCAGCTGCGTCCATTCCGAGATGAAGAATGCCTGGACTGTGAGAGAATCCTACACAGAGATGACGATGGGAGAAGAGGGATCTTTTTTCTTGTTTCCAACACCAACATCAATAGGCTTCTTTTCCCGTTTTAAAGTGCCCAACATAAAGAATGTTCCACTTTAGTCAGGTGGGCTGCAGAGAATTGGAATATTCATCTGCAAAACTCAGTAGGTAAGATAATAATGAATATCTTGATATAAAATATATAAAAAACATCAGGGGACAACAAACTTGATCTTCGGCTACTGCTAAGATAGTTAACCGAGACTTATTAAGCAACAAAAAATGCCACTGAAGATATAAATATGAAAGTCACCATTCAAAGTGAAATATACCAAGCATTATTTGCACTGATATGATAGGCAAAGGCTTTTGTTCAAATCTCAGTTTCACAATATGCTGTGTGATCTCACTTAGGTCTATTCTTTCTCAAGCCCAGATTTCTCATCTCTAAAAGTGCTGATAATATTCACAAGGTCACTGTGAAGATTAAATGAGACCAAATATATAAAAGTGCAATGTTAAGTAAAAATTACCCTGCTATTTTTCCCTAGACAGGATGTCTGATAAGCAATAGACTGAATAGGGACTGAAATTCAGTCCACATTGACTGAATGTGTCAGTCACATTGACAAGAGGGGAAAAAAAAGTCATTCTGCACCAAGATATTTTCTCTCAGTTATACTCTGTTCACCATGTTTGAGATTCTTCCGAAAAAAGTTCATTCAAACAAATGAGAAGTAGTACTAAAAAAATGTTTTACATGGGCACCTGGGTGGCTCAGTTGGTTAAGCAACTGCCTTCAGCTCAGGTCATGATCCCGGAGTCCCGGGATCGAGTCCCATATCGGACTCCCGGCTCTGCGGGAAGTCTGCTTCTCCCTCTGACCTTCTCCCCTCTCATTCTCAGTCTCTGTCTCTCTAATAAATAAATAAAAATCTTTAAATAAAAAAAATGTTTTACATACAGTTATCAAATCTAGTTGTCAGTTTTTCAGAACATTCAAGGGATTTCCAAGATTATCCAAAAGGCGTAAGCCACAACTAACCTAAAGAAGCAATACAGTGATGAATATCAAGGTAATGGTTCTACTTTTTAAAAATCTCAGATGATTTTTCTTATTAACACACTGAGGATTCAGGAGAAAGGCATTAAGTACCTAAAAGCATGTGTTCATTTCCACTGGGATTCCGTAATATCTTCTTTCTTTCTCATAGGCTTTTAATTTTTGCTATTACAGTTACAATGAAAAGCAGGCAAAATTTGAAACCTTGATTTGACTTTGAAGAGAGTAAAGTTTTCAAGGTTCTGAAGAACTTCCAGAAATTGCACACAGTCAAGATATCCCAAGGTTACCGTCATGGCAAGGTACTGAGGTATGATAGAAAGTAGCCACTGGGTACAAAACAATGAAAATCTCACCAGAAAAAGAAAAAAAGAAATCAGTCCCCAAAACAACATCTAAATCTTTGTCACAAAAACAAGCTAAAAATCGAGTGATTTCAGGAGAGTGAGAGACATTTGAATATGCTTCTTTGCAATAGAGAATGAAGGGGAGGGATGAAGATGCAAAAGGAGGAGGCAAATGTTTTCTTTGCACATCTGAGTGTAGTGTACAGATGTGAGTTCCAGAACATTCTTTCCTTCCAATCTGCTGTCAGCTAAATGTTCTAAGTTTTGCTAGGGGGAAAAAAAAAGGTCACGGCTATTAAATAGTATCCCAATAAATTAGATGGGTTTCAAAGTCCATTTATTAATTCAGCAAATACTACTGAGCACCTGTTATGTACCATATCTGACATTTTTTTAGTTTAGGCACTTGAGACGTATCAAAGAACAAGTGAACAAAAATTCCTATTTTCAAAGAGGTTACATTCCTAATGACGTGGCCGTAACCTACCTTTCTATTCTTATCTCCCATCAAGTTTGGACACCTTATCTGCTCTTCGTTCCTCCAGATACAGCCTGCCCAGTGGTGCCTAAGATTTCCTCCTTACATCACAGTGATTTACCAAAGCCCTGACAAAGAATACTTCCTTTCCGTTGATCTCTGCGGGAGGCACTCTCTCCCAGGAAACTTACCACCTCACTTGTATGTGAACTTACACACAAGACCTTCTCTCTTCTTGGTGCTCACTACCTATTTTAAGAAATTAAGAAAGCTAAAAAAAAAAGAAAGAAAGAAAGCTAATAGTAATCTACATCCTTAAACAGTTAAAACAAATGAGTTCTTTATTTTTAATTTTTTTCTTTCAGTTGCTTAGATAAACAAGATCATCTTTTCTCTAGAATTTGAGCCAACAAAGACAAAACATTGTTTCTTAAAACAGTGTCTCATCTCAAAAAAAAAAATCTCAAAAAGAAAGGTCTCATTTTTTAAATTCAACTTTGCCTACTAAATTATGTGGCTTGCCTAGAGAAAATAAAGGTAGGTATGCCAGCCAATCTAGATGTTTGTCTTCTTTTCTTCTAGGAAAAACTCAAAACTTTTTTTGTGATAATCACACTGTTATGACACAGAGACAGAATGAACAGGGCAAAATCCATGTCTAGGATGGAGGCAGATAAGTGAAACGGCTATCAAAAAGTGAAATGCATACAAGAAGAGATTATCATGGGTGTTTAAAAGAGATGGGGAGATGGGGGACGACCAAATGAGTATCTAAACCAGGGCTGGGCTGGTGAGAAAAATAAGGAATGAATGCGTTTGAGTGTGTATTAGAACCAAAGACTTAACTGATGGCTTGGGAGAAGGTGGAGTTAGCATGATTTTCAGGTTTCTGGTCTGGAATCACTGTAGAATTAACCAAGGGAAGAAACATATAAGGAGAGCAGGTCTGAGGGGAGAAGAAGAAGAGCTTACATCTGAACACAATGAATTTGAGATTTCTGTGCCCACTTCTGTTCCAAGTGGAACTATCTAGAAGGCAGTGGGAAATACGAAACTTGCAAGGGAAAAATGAGCTACAGATATAGCTTTGTACCTCAAGGGGAAACACATGAGTGTTATGGACAACAGGACCGGTGGTCTCCTCATTGTATCTTTCTCCCAAAGAGAATATGATGAAGAAATTACTGCAATTCTTTTTTTAAAGATTTTATTTATTTATTTGAGACAGAGAGAGTGAGAGGAGGAGGGGCAGAGGGAGAGGGAAAAACAGACCTCCTGCTGAGCAGGAAGCCTGAGGGACATGGGGCTCAATTCCAGGACTCTGAGATCATGACCTGAGCTGAAGGCAGACACTTAACCAACCGAGCTACCCAGTTGCCCCCAAATTACTGCAATTCTTTTATGGAGGAGTGAGAAAAAGAGACTCTGGGTCTAGAATACCCAGCAAGATAAATTAGTAACACTTCCGTTCACAGCACTATTTAAAACACAGTCCACTAGTTCAATAAGTCGGGACGTTAAGAGTTGACGGTATGTAAGAGTCGATGGTACGTGCCCGCAGGCCTAGTCCAGGCAACCCCACCAAGGCTCAATTTCATCCTCTACTCAATCTAGATCCTTTGGGGGAGGATTCCAAACCAGATCACAGGCTCAAAATGACCACGACTCTCATTCCGAAGCGAGTTCAACTTAACCTGGTCATGGCAGTCCCCTGCTGGGCCTCTCCAGACCACCTTCAAGCTGAAGAGAAGTGGCCTTCAGCATTGTTCAAGCAGAGAAGAAAAGAACTTCCTGACTAGCAAAATCAGCAACTTGCCCAAAGGGAGAAAATTAAAAACAAAACAAAACAAATAAAAAAGGGAGTTTGAGGAAGGGAGATCATATCAATTTTGATATTTCTTAGAGCTTGACAATTCCTGTGTAAAATCTCTCTATAACTCCCTGTTTAAGCACATAATAAAGCTTAGAACTATAAAGTATGCCTTTGCTATATGTCTAAAACTAAGTTGCCTTCGATTAAAATTAAAGGCAAGGGAAAAGTTAAATAGCATATAACAAAAAGAACTGGAAAAAATTACCTAGAAGCTGAGTATTCATTACTTACTTCTGTCAGAGAAAAATGCAGTCATTTTACTCCTTTTACAATCTTATCTTATTACAAATTCTAACTATTCGCTCTCCAAAATATTAGAAAACCCGTAATCACCACACTGAGAAATACAAATAAAGTTACTATTTTTTACTTTTAAATTTAAACTTCCCTCCATCAATTTCAGCATCTGTTTAAGACATTTAACTGCATGTTCTTTTTCAAGTAGATACAGGGAATTGGTAAATTGTCTATTTGGTAAAAGAACTCTAGGGAGCTATAAATTATTAATCATATATGAACATTTTAGCAAAACACATGGGAGGTAACATCGTGTGGTAGATTGGATTTTCCCAGCAGTAAAGCAATGGCTGCAGCCCCACATGTGCTTGCAGAAGCTTGCCACTCCCCAGTCAGGAGAGGCTCTCTGTGTCTGCCCCTCAAAGGTGGGCCAGCTTGTGCCTGCTCCGATCAATATGGTAGAAGAAATGCTATGTGACATGAAAAGCTAGGTCATCAGAAAGGATATAGATGCCACCTGCTTCTCTCCCTCTCTAGGAACACGTATCCGTGATGCCCAATCACCATGCTCTGAGCTACGAGCCAATCCAGGCCACGTGGAGAAGCCGCAAATAAGAGTTCTAGCTAGCGGCCCCCAGTCAGGGCTCAGTGGACAGCCACTCTCAACAGCCCAACATCTGACTGAATGAGCCTGAGGATGATTCCAGCCTCTCCTTCTCAAGTCTTTCAGCCAAGACCGCAGAGAATGTAGAGCACAGGCAAGTCATTCCTGCTGGGCAATACTCAATCCCTCGCCTACAGATTCTACGAGAATTAAAAAATTGTTGTTTAGGGGCACCTGGGTGGCTTAGTCAGTTAAATGTCTGCCTTCAGCTCAACTCATGCGGGGTCCTGGGATCCAGTCTCACATCGGGATCCTTCCTCAGCAGGAAGCCTGCTTCTCCCTTTCCCTCTGCCTGCCACTCCCCCTGCTTGTGCTCTCTCTCTCTCTCTGTCAAATAAATAAATAAAATCTTTTTTAAAAAATGGTTGTTTAGGGGCACCTGGGTGGCTCAGTGGGTTAAAGCCTCTGCCTTCGGCTCAGGTCATGATCTCAGGGTTCTGGGATCGAGCCCCACATCAGGCTCTTCTGTTCAGTGGAGAGCCTGCTTCCTCCTCTATCTCTGCCTGCTTCTCTGCCTACTTGTGATCTCTGTCTGTCAAATAAATAAATAAAATCTTAAAAAAAAAATGGTTGTTTAAGGGTGCCTGGGTGGCTCAGTTGGTTAAGCGACTGCCTTCAGCTCAGGTTGTGATCCTGGAGTCCCAGGATCGAGTCCAGCGTCAGGCTCCCTGCTCGGCGGGGAGTTTGCTTCTCCCTCTGACCTCTCCCCTCTCATACTTTCTCTCTCATTCTCTCTCTCTCTCAAATAAATAAATAAAATCTTTAAAAAAAAATGCTTGCTTAAATGTCACTAAGATTGTTTTTACAGCTCTAGTAACTGAAACATCCCAAAGGATCTTTATTACTTTCTCTCTTGGTTACTTTCTCA
The DNA here is from genome assembly GCA_028533885.1 of Nasua narica. NCBI lineage: Eukaryota > Metazoa > Chordata > Mammalia > Carnivora > Procyonidae > Nasua > Nasua narica. Next base: position 85,571,604 of record CM052800.1, on the reverse strand, counting down.
AGAGTCACAGATTTTTTTTAATGTTTTATTTACTTATTTGTCAGAGGGAGAGAGATCACAAATAGGCAGAGAGGGAGGCAGAGAGAGAGGGGAAAGCAGGCTCCCCACTGAGCAGAGAGGCTGATGCGGGGCTCAATCCCAGGACCCTGGGATCACAACATGAGCCGAAGGCAGAGGCTTTAACCCACTGAGCCACCCAGGCGCCCCTCACAGACAGATTTTAAAAACAAGGCTAAGAGTTCCAATATAGTCTTAGAATCTCTCAGAAAACGCTGAGAAAAAGGAAGTAACTGTGGGCACTGAAAGCCTAGTTTGTCACTTTAAACCCATCTAAATTGCTTCTTCTCTAAGAAAATAAGATAACAAACTTGAGGCCCAAAGAACCTAACTCTGAGCAGTGGACCTATGATCCACATCAAGATTTCAATAGAGAAAAATGGAATATCCATCTGGTATTTTTCCAAAAGAATTCTTATAGCCCTGGCCCCTTTTCAAGTATACTGATATTACCAAAGACTGAGTGCACTGCCCTTAGTCAATCTGCAGGCATATTCATTTATTCAAGAATTCAATAACAGTTAAACTTTTATTGGTCAATTTCTATGTGCCAGGCACTAGGTGCCAGGAATACAAAAGAGCAAGATACGGTTTCCCACCCAGAAGTTCATAGTCCAGGTCAGGCTTCACTATCAGCAGCGCATGAATGCTACCTTTGTCCCTCTATGCTGGGGAAATAGACACCCTGCAAATAAATAATACAATTTTCAAACAACACATTTACATTAAATTTCTGTAAATTACAGTTCAGTTTTCAATGAATTTCAAAGTTGAATTCCCAATGGAATGTATGGCAACCAGTAATTACAAGTTGTATGCAAATGGTTCCAAAACCAATTTGAAACACATTAAATAAAATCTCAAAAATTCTTTGGCAACTAAAGAATCCCTTTATAAATCAAAGAAAGTCTCTTTTTCTGATACTGTAATATTGGTGTTTGGTGTTTACAGATTATAAACCTATAAAGAGAAGAATAGTAAATGCAGAAATTGGTTAAAACCAGTCAGATTCATATCATTTCCTGGGTAAACAGGTCAATAAGATCCTTCCAATCAATAATAGCATCAGAGTGCACTTGAGTCAGTTTCTCCCAAATATCTAAAAAAATGTGTATGAAGCTAGATAAAGACCAAATGTGCAATAAGATCACACCCTATGACCTCATAGATATTTCTAGTAGCTCTAGTGTCTTTCCGTGCTGAGCATGAATCCGTACATGGACAGGAAGAAGGCAGGGGAGGTGTTTGGTTTACTCCTGTAGTTGCTTGTGGTGAGTGATGATACAGACTGGAAAACTAGGAACTGACCTCCCCTACCCCTCAATCTCACTCCCCTGTTAGATAATCTATTTCCACAACTATTCAGGAAGCGCAGTGCCTCCTATGCGACAAAGCCAATGACCCAGAAGGGTCTGGGCAATGGTGCATTGATCCTGGCATGAGTAGTTGTGTCATCTCAGGGAAAGCATTTCTACCTGGGGCAGAAACAAGCAGAGCCATGGCAACAGTGCCTGCGAGACGGTGTAATCTTTCATAGACTAACCTATATAAAGACAATTTACAAAACAAATCTCATCCACTGCTTGGAGAAAGAACAGGAAGATCAGAAAAAGGTAAAAATCCTAGCTGGTCTCAGCAAAGACTGTATGAATGAAGGACAAACATCACAAGGCTGTATGGCGTTGTCATGCCTCTCAGTTCCTCTCCTGGTACTGCTCTTACAGGAGCACTCCATCAAATTATTTACGCTCTCAAGTCAACTCTGCGGAACTAAAATTGGGATTCATTTGCTCTTCTAATTCACCAATATCATGACTTCCTTCCATTAATACAATTAACCCCTATGCTCCCAAAGAAGTCTGTAGTAGAAGTCTATCTTTGAATAAGGAATCCAAAATTTCTTTCTCGACAATTTCTTTCTATCCTAATCCTTAAGCCCTCTCATAAAAGTTGACTGCATAATCCAAACCAGTACACTAAAAAAGTCTTATTCAAGTACTCTCTACTCAATGCTCAAGTTCTTAACTCCATTTTTTAAACTTAATCCATGAAAAAAAAAATCTTCAGATCTTCATGGACAATCCAAGACCAATCTGTTTCTCACTTTCTACAGTGAACCACGCTAGTACATTCTACATTCTCATAGCCTGTCCCGTCACTGCCCACACTGACCCCCTTGTTCACTCTGGTTCCCCTGAATCATGGTACTTCCATCTATCCATTTTGAATAGGACCTTCAAGGTCAGATCAAATGCCACCTTCTACACCAATCTTTGATATTCCCAACTTTAAGAAATCATTATTTATGTCTCTCCCTTGATAGTACTTTATATCTCTCTTATGATATTGTTCATTTTTGAACTTACTATAAAATTATTTGTATACATATGTCATCTCCTTTAGCAGACTATAAATTCTTTGAATATCAAAGCACTCAAAACATTGTACTGACCATAACTCATGTACACTCAAACATCCATTGAATACATATCTGACAGCTCACATTAAATTTTCATTATTGTTTTGCTAAATCAAACCCATATAAACATCCATCAAGTCATAAATTGAATTATTCCAAAGGTAATCTTTTTCCAAAATATATGTATGTTTTCAGAAAATGTTATCATTATATATGGTATTTAGGATATTTGAAGTTGGATTTTAGGACTTCAGTATATCATGGATCAATTATTACTTTAAAAGACATTTGGGGGAAAAAAAGTCATTTGGGGGGCGCCTGGGTGGCTCAGTGGGTTGGGGCCTCTGCCTTTGGCTGGGGTCATGATCTCAGGGTTCTGGGATGAGCCCCACATTTGGCTCTCTGCTCAGCGGGGAGCCTGCTTCCCTCTCTCTCGCTGCCTGCCTCTCTGCCTACTTGTGTAAATAAATAAAATCTTTAAAAAAAAAAATAAACATTTGGAAGATGTCTTAAGAACCTAGCTGTGATGCATAATGACACTGTTCCAAAGGGAACTTTGAAACAACAAATTCAATTCTTTATTCCCATTCCTGGACACCAGTGACTGACAGACATGCTATATGGGTTCCAAAAAGCCACCTCTCTGTATAGGTTTAGCTGTAAGCACTTAAGGAGTTTATTAAACTGAGCTATGCTTGTAGTGGAAGGGGCATGAAAGAAACCCCTATCAGAGCATATAAGAATGAGGGCAATAAAACAAAACAAAACAAAACGAAAAGAATGTGAGCAAAAATGATGCATATATGGAAAACCAACCAGTATTTGTTTTAAACCTTAAAACTGTCTTGAATTTCACATAAAATTAAAACATGGGAGAATTTTATATCGTAAAAAAGGAGACACGACTAAAGAAAAATCTTAAGTAATACTCCAAGAAGATGATTCTTCAAATATTCTCAGTTGAGGAAAAATGGGAAGAATCAAGACTTGTCATCTCTTTTTAAGTCAAATTGTTGACATATTTTCTTGATATATGGGATGTATTTTACTCTAGGACTCCAAAGGAAAATTTGTATGATAATGACCCACTAGAATGAAAAACAAGAAAACTAGATAAAAAACACTCCCTCCCCTTAACAGTTGTAACAAAAATGTTTGCTGGTAAAGATCTCAAGCATCTCACCTAGCTTCGAAAATCTGAGTCTAAGACCCAGCTTTCTGAGAACAAAAGTACAGGAGGAACACTGGCAGGATCAATAAAGTAAAGAGTTTTCAAAGAGATGAGTTTCAGGTAGAAAAGTTTATAGTAGAGAGAGGAAATGGCAGAGTGAAAAAGAACTTTTTGGACAAAGGGAAGGGCATGTTCAAGGGAAAAAAAAAGTAAGAAAGATGTTGCAGAATAGAAAGAGAGCTTATGCATTTACAGAAGAAGAAATCATTTCTATGGAAAGAAAGAAATGAGCATGATCAGTTAAAGAGAGCTCAAAGATTAAAAAAACTCCTGAGTTTATGAGATCATCCTGGATTCCTCTTACCTAGCAGATGATTCTGACAAATTAACACTTAAAATAGATTAAAAACCAACAACCAAGCATCAAAAACATCACCAAGAAATAAATCTTTTAATGGAACTAGAAACCACAGTCCCAATATTGACTAAGTATTTCATAAAAATGTAAGAATGTATATAAATCATTTTAAAGTAAAAATAGACAAATTAACTTTATTATATTTGTATGGAGTAGTAGTATATATACTGCTTCAAAGCCTATGAACCTTTAAAAAAAAGTTCATACAGAAGAGGAATGTGAATGTGGGAAAATTACCGAGCAAGAGCTATTTGTAATACTGCAATATGCTCCAGGAAGACAAGACACAAGTAAGATTGCAAGAGGGGCTCCTGGTCGGGCCAATTGCCAGTCATTCCGAAATAATACAACTCCAAAGGCAACCAATGGCTGGAATCACTGCAAAGAATTTAACACCTGGGAAGAGGGGACTCAGTGATCCTAACAAATGTCAGGTCCTCAGGGCAAATGCAGAATCTCCAAGTGAGCTCAATCAGGAAAAATCTCTGCATACCAATCCAATGTAGTTAAAAAACAAAACAAACCAAAAGACAAACAAGAAGAAACCAAAACGTTGCTTTTAATTAACAGGTCACATACCATTTAAATCAGTGTTCACTAAATTTAAAACAATTACAGGTAAATCTGTATTTCTCCATGGGGAAAGCACCCAAGTGTACAAGGATTGCACACCATACAGCCATAAAAAAAATACATTATCTTGGGATTTAATTTTTACCCATAAATAGTATTTAAATCTTTTTTTATAATAAAATAAAGGTATATCATTGTAGGAGAGATGTGTTAGTTGCCTCGCAAAATCCACTTCCTCTACTTCCTTAGTTACACTTCCCACCTTTTAGCTGGGCATTACTGCAACCCAAGTAAAGAACATTTTTCAGGGGCGCCTGGGTGGCTAGGTGGGTTAAAGCCTCTGCCTTCAGCTCAAGTCATGATCTCAGGGTCCTGGGATTGAGCCCTGCATCCAGCTCTCTGCTCAGCAGGGAGCCTGCTTCCCCCTCTCTCTCTGCCTGCCTCTCTGCCTACTTGTGATCTCTCTCTCTCTGTTAAATAGATAAATAAAATCTTAAAAAAAAAAAAAAGAAGAGGGACATTTTTCAGCCTTTGAAAAACCTGAGCAAGAGCATGTGACTAGCCAATGTTCAGGACAATGACAAGTAAGCAGAGTGGGCCTTCCAATGACTAAAACACAGCAGTCATCTTGACCATGAGGATGAGAGCAGCCTTTCAGGACAGTAGGACAGAGGGCTGGATCCCTGCTGACTGGTCACAACCACCATATTACCCTGGACAGCCCACCTCAGTACTTCCTTTATGTGACCCAAAATAACCGCCATTGTATATGGCTCCTTATTTGTTTTCTCTCTTATTCGCATTCCTAATCCTGGGTGATGAAATCGGGAAGAATGCAAAATAAAAGACTTGAAATAAATGTCCATTACTTATGGTTGACTGGATGCTGCCTTCCCAGTATCACACAGGGGACTGCATTCGTTATCGTGTGGTGTACAGGTTTGAGAAGTACTATAACGCAAAGTATGAATACAATACTAATTTCCAGGTCATTTGGGTTGCTCTGAAACTAGAATACTCTACCTATACTATATTATCAATCCAGTACCTCAGGGACCAGAGGCTGTACCTGAAAATCCATCATCCCAGCATCACAAAGTCTGAAGATGAGCTAAAATTCATGTTATCCCACTAATTTATTTCACAGCTGAAGAAACTGAAGCAAGACATTAACTGACAGGAGGTGATGCCAAAATTACTTTAAGTTCCTCTGAAGGATCATGTTGTATAAATTGAAGGTATTAATATCCAAGTAATTCATAAAAAGCTTTTTTTCTTTTTTTCTTTCTTTTTTTTACTTGCTCAGTGAAAAGATACTACTATGTTGTATTCCATCCTCAAAGACTACATTTTACCTTTCTTTTTGCAGTGCACTGGAAGGAAGAGAAAAACAATAACAGGCACAAAGGAATCGTAACCAATTCTGTGACTTTGTGACTGCTAAATATTTTGTGGGTTTTTTTTCTTATTTAATTACTTTATTTCCTTTAACTCCTTTTTTTTGCTTTGATGCATAGGTATTAATCCACCCAACACACTGCTAATAGAATTTTTAAAAATGTGCCGACTGCTTCTTTCTTATAAGTATGTTCTCACTTCATTATGATTCATGACAAAATTGGAGGAAAAGTACATATAACTCAAATCTCATTCTTGTATCATAAGGCAAGATTAAAAAAAATAATAGTGCTTTTCTCCCAACCTGTTCTAGACAGCCTAGTATCAGTCATTAACTATTCTTCGTTTGACTAAATAATAATAATAATAATAAATAAAAAATAGGCTATCTATGTGTCTGAGGTTACATATAAATGAGACTATTCAGCATGTTCATGACATAACCCTCCTTCCCCATCACAGGCAAGAAGTGCATACTCTTCATTGCTCAAACACTGTTCAGTTATTAGTAATGCTCACAAATGGTACCACATACTGATCTGCTCAGACTACACTCAATATGCTGGAATGGCATCCATCTTATACAATGAAGATGAACAAAGGGAATCAAAACAAGAAATCTTTCATTATATACTCCAGGTACTGAATAAGAAAAGGTCTTTAGAAGAAAGGTTGAATTCATTAAATTTTAGAGACTTCGGGGTAGAAAACCGCCCCAACTGGCAAACAAAAGACACTGAATTGACATACATTAACAATAAGCAAGGACACTGTATTATGCAGAGGCTAGAACATCTGCTTGGGCTCGCAACGTTGTCCACAGTTCTGTCAATTAACAAGTCTGAATACAAAATGGAAGGATGCCTGGGAAGCACTCAACACCATGCCTCTTCATGGTGAGTCTGCACCAAATGACATCCACTCGTATAATTTTCAAGGACCTTTGAATGCTTACTCTCATTCAAGAAATTCTACAATGACCTTCCATGGCCTTCCTATCAATTTTTGACCGATTTCTAGACTTTTTAATTTATTTGCCCATTAAATTTTCTCCTCTGTCAATAGAGTCTGAATTCCTCCCACAATTCCTTACTTTCAATCTTGAAGATGGTTAGGACGCCTCTGTCTCTGTGCAGAGTATGTAGTGGGTGTTTTATACATGTTTAATTGTAGTAGAAACTGAACGTGACTTTAATGAACTAATAACCAGGTTAGGAACATTAATACATAAAGACCTGAATGAATAGCTAGCAATGAGCTGATTTCCAGTGAAGCAATGCATCAGAATGATAACATAAAAGGCGAGCACACCACTGACAGACTGCCCAGAGAAGTAGATTCAGCACTACATACTAAGCACCCAATACCATGTCTTACAGATACTTACCACTCAATAAACTTTAACTGAACAAAAGGAAGTAGATAAAGGCCTTTAATAAAGCAAGGATAGAACATTTTAGGCAGGTAAAGACTTAAATAGGTATAGACCACAAATTATAAGTTGCATGAACTCATTCATTGCACGCATATATATGGAAGGCCTACACCATTACAAGTCCAAGCATACCCAAGAGATGAAATTGGGCGCTCACCACAAGAGGCTGGGAAGAGGAGAAAATAATTACAATTCAAAAGTGATGTGCTGAAATCGATTACAGAATTCAAAAAAGGGTCCAGGAAGTCTTTCAAATGGAGCGATTTTAAAAACGGGAAGATCGGTCGTGAGTCAATTGCAAGAAATAACATTAGATACAAGTAAGCAGGTAGGCCTGACTACAAGTCTCAGGTTTTTTAACTTGATCAGTTATGTAAGGGAAGGAGAGAATTTATCATGAGAGAAATAACTGCACAGTGCTGTAGTACTTGAAGATTAATCCGTCGTTATTTTTAGGGTAGATTATCGTCAGGGAAAAGGGCACTGCACCTGCTGGGGTAAGCCAGGGAAGCAGGGCAGCAGGCTCTGTAATTGTTCACATGCGAGGTCATTATAAGTTGCAAAAAATGGGAGTAGACATAAAATGAAACAGAAAAGGACAGATATCATTTCCAAGGAAGAACCACCAGTATTTGCTGAAGCCAGAAAGAAACAGAGAAGGAATCTAAGAAAGATGTATTTCATTTTTGATGTGCCACAGCTTCCAAGAGTTTTCAGTACAACATTAAAAAAGAACGCCTACCTTCGCCAAAGAGATTCCCTCTCTAAACTCTGCTATGTATTATGCTTGAAGGCTGAGTTGCCATCTGAGAAACTAATATAAAAATTATAAATGCGCTCATGCATCCAATGGAGATTCACTGAGTACCTACCGTGCATATGCCAAATAATGAGCTCAGCACTATCAGAAAAAAAATAAAGCTTGAGTGATTTATTTTTTGGTTTGCAAAATAGTACCTGACTCTAAAATAGTGCCCTGAAGAGGCTATTTAAGGGCCAAGTATTAACTCACTCAGGAAAATACGGAAACATTTTTTTCTAAGCCCCACGAGTGCCTTTCATCAGCACCAAAAGGAATACCATAATACACATGGAATACTTCTCCTTGATACCATATGGCTTAGCACTACCTTTTTCCAAGGATTTTCCTATCTAATTGTCCCAGATGTAATTCAAGAGGCTTACTTAGGTGCTTTATCATTCACCAAAACTATGTAACTATAATTTGGGACCCCTGGGTGGCTCAGTCGGTTAAGTGTCCATTCAGCTCAGGTCATGATCCTGGCGTCCTGGGATCCAGTCCAGCATCAGGCTCCTTATTCAGCAGAGAGCCCTGCTTCTACTTCTCCTTCTGCCTTCCCCTTTCCTCGCCTGTGCTCTCTCATTCTCCCTCTCTCTGCTCTGACAAATAAATAAATAATCTTTTTAAAAAAATTTAAATTTACGTTGACAGTATTTCTCTCTGAACACGGAGGCCTAATCACCTAAGAGCTGCATTTGAGGTCACTGCCATTATCTTGCATCCAGACATTGTTTTTAGAACTTAATATAAATAAAACAATCAGAGAGAGTGTGACTGTGCATCTTAAGTACTGGGCCCTGTCCTTCCACAGTTTTTACCTGAGACCTTAAGCCAAAATTATACAAACTGAAACATCATTAAAATAACAAGAACCAAAAAGGTTTTTTTGTTTTCCTTTCAAAACCCCCAAGGGTGATTGCCCATTTTGGAGCAAAAGAATCCTTTAAAGGGATAACTTTCTAGTTTTGTTCTGATTGAAGTATAATACTGACCAGACATCACATACCTCAGAGGCCTATAGATAATAATTCACAAAAGAAAAGCACCATATTCTGCATCAAAAAAAAAATTCTCTATCTGCAAGGGAGAGTGTCTTTAAACAGGTAATTCCACCTTATTAATTTCTCTATGACTTATCCTTTCATAGGCCTTTAAAACAACATATTATTTTAAATAAATATATTTTTCTCATAAGCCAATCTAAAGTCAAACAGCAAACTTATATCCCATTGCTTACAACCTAAAATAACTATGAAAGAGAACGGCGAAATAAATAAAATGAAGTTTTATATACTGACTGAGGCTAGCTTATCCAGCTGTCTAGGCTGGGAGATTTATTATACAGCTGCTCATTCAAAAGTGAAAACAAAGCAGTGGAATTCAGGAAGCAAAATAGTCATAGCCTCACAAGTTGGTAAAAAGGATAGCTAAAGAATCTCATACTGCAAAGAACATATCAATAAAATTCTAACTTAAAAAACTGTTACAAAATGTTCATCCTACTACAAATTAATAGCTACTGATTACTGAGCATCTAGAATACGGCGGTCCTGGCATTAAGTAATGTGCTTTACCACTCTGCTGTCCTATTTAGATGGCAAAACATCACTATAAGGTAGAAAATTTTCCCATAGATAGATAGCAAAACTGCAGGCTCGAAGTCCTAATATTCCAAAGATATAAATGGCTAAAATAAACAATCTCCACCAACGTTAAAGTACGTTGAAAAACCTCATTATCTTTCTGCCAGTTATTGCTGCATCTGACATTACAATTCTATTAAATATGTGAGGGCCATGATCACAACTTTAGCAAGAGGAGACTATTAGCATGTATAGAGTGCTAACTCCCAGAGCCACTACGTTAAAAAGCATACTGAGGCCATTTCCTCCTCTTATTGATGTTTATTTATTTTTCCTTAACTGGAATTTCCATATACTTAAAAACTATGAAATTTCCTATCATTATAACATCTCAAATTCACTTTTTAAATTATCAGTTACGTTGCAATATCTTTCAGTACATAGGCGAATGGGAAATATAATCATTACAAATTTTTGTTTTTCTGTCAAATTGCATATAAAGATGAGAAGACTAATTCAGGCAATGGAGACATTTAGACCCTAAAATTCCTTCAAGTTTAACTACATCTGTTTTAGGTCCAAAAGATCTAATAAAATCCCAGGCACGTGAGGCTGGTCAACATGCAAAAATATATTATTATAAGCTATCATGTCAAAAAGCTAAAATAGAAAAATCACATGATCATATCAGAGATGCCGAAAAATATCTGACAAAATCTAACGCACGTTCATGATTAAAAACTCTCAGTAAACTGGGATTAGAGAGGTATTTCCTCAACTTAATAACTTCCAGCTAATCTCATACCTAATGGTGACAAACTAGCTTTCCAACTTAAATCAGGTAAAAAGCAAGGATGTCCCCTCTCACTACCCTTTTCAACACTGCACTGCAAGTCCTAGCTAATGAAATAAGGCAAAAAAGAAAAAAAAGAAAAAAAAGTAAATCAAAAAATATAGATTTAGAAGGAAGAAATAAAACTGCCTTTGTTCATAGATGACATAATCATCTCTGCTGAAAACCCAAAATAACTAACAAAATAACTCCTAGAACTAATAAGTGATTATATCAAGGTTTTAGGATACAAGGCTAATACACAAAAGTCAATCCCTTTCCTAGATACCAGCAATGAACAAGTGGAATTTGAAGTTAAAAACACAGTACCATTTAAATTAGTATCCTCAAAAATGAAATGCTTAGGTATAAACCTAACAAAATACGTGCAAGACCTATATGAGGATAACTACACAACTCTCAGAAAAAAATCAAAGAAATAATAAATAAAGAGATATTCCACGTTCATGGGCAGGAAAAATCAAAACTGTCAAGATATCAGTTCTTCCCATCTTTACCTATAGATCCAATGCAATCCCAATCAAAATCCCAGCAAATTGTGGATATCAACAAATGATTTTAAAGTTTATATGGAGCATCAAAGACCCAGAATAGCCAACGTTATATTGAAGGAGAAGAACAAAGTTGGAATATGCTACCTGGCTTCAAAAGTTACTAAAAGCTGTAATAATTAAGACAGTGTGGTACTGACAAAAGAACAAATAGGTCAATGCAACAGAAAAGGGAGCCCTCAGATAGACCCATATACAGTCAATTAATTCTCAACAAAGGAGCAAAGGCAATACAACGGAGCAAAGATGGTCTTTTGAACAAATGGACCAGCTGGACATCCACATGGGAAAAAAATGAATCTAGACACGGAATTACACCATTCATTCACAAAAATTAACTCAAAGTGGATCATGGATCTAAATGTAAAACACAAAACTACTAAACTCCTAGGAGATAACACAGGAGAAAATCTAGAAGACCGTGGGTATGGTAGGTATGGTGATGACTTTTTAGATACAGTGACAATGACAGAATCCATGAAAGAAAGAATGGATAAACTGAACCTAATAAAAATTAAAATTTCTATGAAAGATACTTTCAAGAGAATGAAAAGACATGCTATAGTGTAGGAGAAAATATTTGCAAAAGACACATCTGATAAGGGACTGTTATCCAACATATACAAAGTCTTAAAACTCAACAATAAGGGCACCTGGGTGGCTCAGTCCTTAAGCATCTGCCTTGGGCTCAGGTCATGATCCCAGGATACTGGGATAGAGCCCCACATCAGGTTCTCTGCTCAGCGGGAAGTCTGCTTCTCCCTCTCCCACTCCCTCTGCTTGTGTTCCCTCTCTCATGGTGTCTCTTTCTATCAAATAAATAAAATTTTTAAAAACAAAACAAAACAAACAAACAAAAAACCTACACAATAAGAAAACAAATATCCTGATTTAAAAATGGGCCAAAGACCTGACCCAACACCTTACCATGGAAGATATACAGATGACAAATAAGCATATGAAAAAAATGTTCCACATCATATGTCATCAGGGAAAAGTAAATTAAAATAACAAGAAGGTATTACTATACACCTATCAGAATGGCCAAAATCTGGAACAATGTCAACATCGAATGTTGGCAAGGAACTCATATTCAATGCTGGTGGGAGAGCAAAATTATACAGCCACTCAAACAACCTCATGGTTTCTTATAAAACTAAATGATCCAGCAATCACACTCCTTAGTAATTATCCAAGAGAATGAAAACTTATGTCCACACAAAAACCAGCATATGGATGTTTACTGCATTTTTATTCATAATTGCTAAACTTGGAAGCAACCAAGACAACATTCAGTAGGTAAGTGAATAAATAAACTGTGGTACCTACAGACAATGCAATCTTTTTCAGCACTAAAATGAAATGAGCTGCTGAGCTATGAAAAGACATAGAGGAACTTAAATGCATAATACGAAGTCAAAGACATCAATCTGAAAAGACTACATACAATATGATTCCAACTATATGACATTCTGGAAAAGACAAAACTATAGACAGTCAAAAAGCTCAGTGATTGCCAGAGTTTGGGTGAGGAGGGATGAATAGGTAGAGCACGGAGAATTTTTAGGGCAGTGAAACTACTCTGCATGATATTATCATGATGAATACGTATCATTATACACTTGTCCAAACCCAAAGACCATGCAACACTAAGAATGAACTCTTCTTTTCTTTTTAAGATTTTTACTTATTTATTTGACAGAGAGAGAGATCACAACTAGGCAGAGAGGCAGGCAGAGAGAGAGAGGCGGGGGAAGCAGGCTTCCTGCTGAGCAGAGAGCCAGACCGGGGCTCAGGACCCTGAGATCATGACCTCAGCGGAAGGCAGAGGCTTAACCCACTGAGCCACCCAGGTGCCCCAAGAATGAACTCTTCTGTAAATTACGGATTTTGTGTAATTATAATGTATCAATGCAGGTTCATCAATTGTAACAAACATACTACTTTGGTGGGGATGTTGACGCGGGAGAGGCTATCCATACTTAGACACAGGACATCTATGGGAAATCTCTGTACCTTCTCAATTTTAGGGTGAATACAAAAGAGCTTGAAAAAATTAAACGATTTAATAAATTTTTTTTCTTTGCCCTTCTCTCTCATTTTTCTATCAGTTTACTTCAGTGGTTAGTCCCTTATTTTACGAATCAGTAAATACTGTCAATATACTTGGGTCTTATCTCATTGTAACCCCACTCATACAAAAGTGTATGAACAAGCCTCTGTCTAGTAACCATCAAAAAAAATTCTTCCTTTCTTCTTTCTAGTTAACATTATCATGAAATATTTATAGACATAATATTTTAGAAATGACTAAAATAACTTTCTTACCATTTGTATGAATTGGAACCTAGGGTTATGTCATATAGGACAGTTACCAGACCAAAATTTAAGATAATCCAATTCAAGTATCACTTTGTTTGTGGAAATAAAAACAAAGTGAGATTAAACAAAGAGGGACAGATCTCTTCGATGGTTGGAGGAATGGGAAAGAATAAATTAATAATGACCCTATATTTTAAGATAACATTAATATCCATGAAGATAGCAATTCCACCAAAAGTAGGCCTTGTGTGGTTCTTTGTTAGCAATTGATTATCGGTTGAGAGAGATTCATTACAAATTATTATTTTTTTTTAAAGATTTTATTTATTTATTTGAGAGACAGAGAACGTGAGAGAGAGCATGAGAGGAGAGAAGGTTAGAGGAAGAAGCAGACTTCCCGTGGAGCTGGGAGCCCGATGTGGGACTCGATCCTGGAACTCAAGGATCATGACCTGAGCCGGAGGCAGTTGCTCAACCAACTGAGCCACCCAGGCGCCCTCATTACAAATTATTAATTCAAACTTCATCCTTAGCTTTTTGAAAGGCTATTAATTTTAGGTATTAAATTTGGATTTTGCCTGTCAGGTTTTTGAACATAGCAACATCAAAAGCCTAGCAGAATTTCTCCACAGAAAATATTCTAAGATTGACAACAAGAATTAAAGTGTCACAAAACCAAGCCTTCACTTTTAAGGATGAGACTATCCTTTTGGTGGTATTCTCTAAGATACGTCTCTGACTTGAATAAAATCCAGCAGTGCAGGTGTCCCTATCTGGTTCAGTCCATGGAGCACGTGGCTCTTGATCTCAGAGTTAGGAGCTTGAGTCCCACGTTGGAGCCAGAGATAACTTAAAAAATAATCTAGCAGTACAGGACCCATACATTTGTTTTACTTTAATACTATTTTTAAAAATATTCTATTTACTTTGGATGGCAGCTAATATCTACTAGAGCAAAGAACTATAACTTTATTCTTAAAAAAATATTACATAAGTGGGAACCTGAGGAATGTTTCTCTTCTAAGTATCTCTTTACATGAAAACTATCAATCTATGAGATCATAATAGTGAAAGGGAAAATGCGCCAAAGGTCACACAAAAGTAAAGTCAACAATTTGTGTTTTATGCCTCCAATAAAGCATCCATTATCTCCATTCCAGTTCAATGTTTACCCGTGATCCACTTTTCCTCTCACCAACCGTTTCTGGGAGACAACACTAGGCAACCAAAGGAAATCAAGTCTACATGTGCCAGGTACTTAGAATTTACCTTGTATATTTTTACAGCAAAATTATTTTTCTTATATCATGGATAAAGAAGGTTAGGTTAGGTTAGGTTAGGTTCAGAGAAATTAAGTAACTTGCCCGATGACCTAAAACAAGTAATAGTGAAATCACAATTAAAATACAGGTTTGCCTTGTGTTTAAATCTCTGCCCAGTCCGGTACCAGGAGGCCTTCGTAGGTCAGTTCCAAAAAAGATGGTTTCCGAAAGTAAAGGTCAAGGAACCATAAACGAAGAAAAGGTAAAGGGAAGAAATGGGAAACATCAGAGGGTGCAGATTCGTCACTCCAAATTAACTACAGACCAGCAAGCCTGCTCTTCCGGGCACCACTTTCTGAACATGAAATCTCATTCTGACTCTTGGCCTCAACTGCGTGTCTAGGCCTAATGGGGATAAGAAAGCCTTTGTTAAACAAAAGAGCCAGGGACACCAGAATGCCTCTAACATCAGATTTCGGGATGGCAAGCTCGTCTAGCTCCTTGAATGGAGTGCATGGCTAATATACTATTTGGCCATGGCATTTAGAACAACACCTAACTCTCAATAAATATTTGGTGACAGAATGGATGGATGGATGAAATGAGTGAAGGGAATCTGGTAAAGAGAGTGGCAGAGCTCCAGAGGTTGCTATCCTTCATTTCCACTTGGGGTTTTCTTCTGCAACGGGAACTAGCACTAGACGCCCAGCAGGCTATAAAACTTCACAGATTGCATTTAAGATCCTTTGGAGTTTTAGGGACTATGGGTTTTATTCTGCATTCCCAGCACCTCATAGAGTACCTTGCACATGGTAAGCACTCAACAAATATTGCTCGACAAATAATGAATGAATGAATGATATCAGTATGAAGAGGACTGGGCATTTTCTTTTATAAGAATGAAGAAATGTTCTCAGCAAAGATTCCCGTCAGATTAGAAAAGATCTGAGAGACCTAGAAATCCTCAGTGAGCATTGGACGGAAGCTAGAAAACTGCGGTTTAAAAGTGGTCTGAAAATGACAGTTGAGCCTGAGCATGGACGCACTGATGACAGACCACCCATAGACTAGGTAAAACTGCAAACTGAAAAAGAGAATTCATTACTCAAACAAGCAGCTTGTGGGAGGGAATAACTTTCCAGAAAGTGGAGAACATTTAGCATGAACCAAAAATCCGAATGATCTAAAATGTTAGCCTCGGTGCCAGAAGGTAGCAGAAGGAGGTTCTTGCTCCCTGTCCGGAGAGATGAATTTTAAAATGGGAGAAGGCCGACTGCCTCATACATGGTGACCATCAATAAATTATGGAAATGACAACAAAACACAGGAAAAGAGTGATGGAGGGAAGGGAGGTGGGGAGACTAAAACAGATGACTCTGCCCCTCAAAATTTGCCTCGTCTGGGGTTTTCTTTACTATTCCTTTCAAGGATTTTTAGTTCTGGCTGCCCCAAAGGATCTTGCTGTAAGGTCATGGTCTTACCCAGGAAGCATTTCCATAGCACAGATCCAGAAAAACTACAGTAGAACATTCTTAGGACCCTCAGGGAAAAGGCTCTTAGTGGATCCTCTTCCTTATCCCTAGGTTCTTCTCATACCAAACTCTCCAGGCACCTGTCATTTCCATAGTTCTTCCAAACGTCATTTAATGTGATTAGAAGTTTAATGTCTGTCTTTCTCGCCAGATTTAAGTTCCTTGAGGACACAAGACTGTTTTGCAAAATCCTGTGTCCCCAGGAGCTAATGCAGTCTCGGCATTTAAGCAAGTGCTCAATGCATATTTGTTCGATAAATGAAAAAATGACCTAAAAATTTATAAGTCTTATTTTATGGTCAGATCATAATAACAAAAGCATTTTTGATGTTTTTAAGTGAATAAAGCAAGTACCACATGTCATTCTAAATCTATATTGTTTGTATTCTATTGGAAACTTGGTTGTAAGAAATCTGGCAGAGTTTTAAAACATAATATCAATCTGATAGAAGGGATATATGAGGTTACATATTTTGGCCTGTAACTCTAAAGTTTATTTTAGCCCAAACTCTTCATTTTGCAAATGAATAAACTGGGCCTATCTCCATGAAGTATTTCTGAATCCCTTACCCTAAGTACAAATACGACTATCTGAAGCATGTTGTGAACTGCATCATTCTGGGTCCTTCGGTTTACATGATAGCTAAGGCCTATTGTTAGTGAAAGTACTTATAAAAGGCTCTATGCATTTCTGTCCTTGATTACACAAAGAATATATAACACATGGTCCCAATTATATTTTGTGTCACTGTAACAGAGAGACGTCCTCAGCACTAAAAAGCCTCAGAAGGCTACGCTTTGCTCTTCCTGCGGTTATTTTGGAAGGGTCTCCTTTTTCTGTCAAGTAATTAAATTGTCACTTTTCACTGTTTTCAGCATACCTATCTCAAAAATTTCTTTTCTCTTTTAATCTTCAGTAGGCTTGAGAATAAAATAACCAAAGTGTTTCTTTCTTTCTTTTTTTTTTTTTAATTTGTTTGTTTTTTAGTAATCCCCACACCCAATGTGGGGCTCGAACCCAGGTCCCGGACATCAAGAGTCACATGACTGAGACAGCCGGGCGCCCCCAGGCAACTCTTCATCTTGGTTTCTCGCCACTCAAGATCTTTAGCAGATGAACTTTAGTCCCCAATTTCATAAAATAAGGAAATCAGGTCAAAACATTCCAAGGTCTACAACATTTCCAAATAGTGTGATTTTGTGTCATTTACACATTTGTCACTTAAAAAGTGAGTACTAAGCTTTCCAAAGTTACTTTTCCTGAAAGCATGAATGAAAAATAAATCTAGGAGCGCCTGACTGGTTCAGTGGGCAGAACGTGCTCCTCTGGGTCTTGGGGTGGTGAGTTCAGGCCCCACACCGGGCACAGATATTAGTTTAAAATGTGTACATTTTAAATGTGTACGCAGAGCTTGTTATTGATCAATATTCTGAAATTACTTTGCAAAGCAAAAAAAAATTATTTTGTTAAGTGAATTAACTTAATTTTATTTTTTAAAAAAAGTGGCTCAAGAGGAAAGGGGTCCTGGAGCCTGGCCTCGTGTTGGGTAGCCACCAGCTCTGCCAGAACACTGGGGGACCTTTAACCAAGCTGTTTTATAGGTACATAACTAGAGTGAATGAACTCGGGGTAAAGAGAACGTAAAGGTATCTACCGCGAGTCAAGTATTTGAACTTTAGTTCCTGGACATCTGGGCATTTATTTTGGCTTCTCAAATGTCTTTTTGACTTGCTTTTTTAGCTCTTGGTTGTCATCCAGATAAATGAGACTGCCAGAAAAAAGCCTGTTTGTAATTGGAGTTAGCAGAGGAAACGGCACCCAAACTCAGATCTCCACTAAATGCTCTCTTAAAAATGCAGCTCATTTTGGGCCAACAATACATCTTTTAAACTTCATAACTGGTGGTCCCTACATAATGCTTCAATAATCCTCTACTTTAATATAACACTATAATTTATAGGTCCCTACAAATATTATTTAAACTGATCTTTAGTGAATATTTTTGATATAGACAAAAATCTTCTCCTTTTACAAATAAGAAAAGTGCCCCTGAGAAATTCTTGGGAGCAGGCGTCGCGATGACAAAGATAGCAAGGGGCAGACATGGGACTCACACTCCACTGGCTCAAATCCTAGGACACTTGGGCTACCGAGGGACGCGGGTGTGCACACATGAGTCAGCGGAGTAGAGGTAGTCTACGAAGGTTACCAACAACAACACTACTAAAAGTGTGCACTGGTTGAATTTCAGGTCATCATGACTTCGGTATTTCCCCAAACGCGTATTCCTCAATGGGGAAACAGTTTCAACAAAATCTGTGCCATTTAAACATTCAAAACATATTTAAAGATTTTCTGCACATCTTAGCTTCTCAATGTAGTATTATTACTTGTCTGGCATATTTAATCCCCAAACCAGAGAAGGGAAAGTCCAGTCTACAATTAAGCATGCCTAATCCAAGCACCATGTCAGGCCTGGTCACAGTCCTGTTACCTCTGAACTCACAATGACTGTGAGACCAAGTGCTGCAAAAGCTAAAAATGTTGCATTTTCTCCTCCCTGGAAATAGACTGAACCCCTCAGAGCACAATCCCCTGTATGAGTGAGCAATGGATACCCATAGTGCGGTCCCCATCCTCTGGACCCGTTCGCCTCTGCCTTTTATTCTCCAGACTAATTACGTTACTGGTATTGATTCTTCTGACTTACGTCTTGCTGTCACTGGACCTCCGATTTCAGTATAAAATATTCACTACTCCTAGAAAGGTAATACGTTAAATTGCTATCGGCCATTAACACAGCACTAAACAAATTTCTTAGACCTGATCTTTGCTTCAGCTCACTGCATCTGATATTTAGGAACAAGGTGGTTTTAATAAAAGAAAAGGAGATGGGGCTTTTGGAACATAAGGCAGTCTGAGCAACGGTAAGGTTGACTGAGGTGTTACAGAGGGGTTCCTGGCACCATTAGGCATAAAAAAAAAAGCAGAAAGGAGGAGAGCAGAACAAAGTTTCTGTGTGTTGGGGGGACGGGGGTGCAGTCAGGTTAGTGGGGGGCGGTTGCTGAGAGGGAGCAGAAAGAGGAAAGGGAAGAACAGAAAGAGAAATCGAAAGGCCAAATGTAAACTGGGCAGTTTTTACTAAGGCTGGCCATTTTAGAGAGATTATGGACGTTAAGAAAGGATGATGTTGCTAAGTTATTCCTAGCAGGTTAAAACATTTTGTTAAAAATTGCCTGCCTTTTAAATAAAAACCTGAAAAAAAAAAAGATTGCCTGCTTTACATACTCAACACAAATGCTTATTAATGAAACCAGTAATGTGTAAAGATTATTTATTTATGTTTTTCAAACAAAAATGGTATTGTATCAACTCCACTGGGTACGCTTTGTCCAGTTTGATGTTCTAATTAGCAATTCTTAGCATGATTAAATGCTAAATACACAGCTGTGTGAGGCTTCAGCTGGTAGGAACCAGTAGTGCCTAATACTGACTTTTTAAAAGAGAAAAACAAAAGTACTCAAATACTGGATAAAAAACTTTTGAGGCCCTATTCAGCTGAAAGAAGGAAAGTTATCAATAGAAACAGCAATTATACATAACATGTCAATACAGCTAAAAACTATGTAATATTCGTCGAGTACATGTTAATACAGCTTAAAGCTATGTAATATTCGTCGAGCCTGTTGAAAAGCTCTTTGGACTAAAAGAAAGTAAGCCTAGCCTAAGTCACTTACTGGTCAAGCTCATATTATTACATGTTACATATGTACATATGTACATATCCATTAAATCATCCTCATTTAGAAAAAAAGGACTTTATTACTAAGCAGGTCTAGAGAGATAAACTATCTCTATTCAAAACATTATTCTAGGAAACCCATATACTTTTTGAAAAAATGAACTCTTCTGCATTCTTCTGCAATCACCTGAAAAAAAGTTGTGCATCACCTAGTACATAACTGATTTCCCTCTCTACCTCGCTTTCTTCCTGAAAACACCTAACACTTCTAAATAGCTAAAAGTGATGTCGATTTTTCTATTGTCATAACAGAAAAGTGACCCAAATTACACGTGTCAGTATAAATTTCTACCCTTTAAATAGTAAAAATCTTGTAAATAGATCCCATTTGAAGTTTTATTTATGAAGCAAATTACCTAAGGCTTAACCAAAACAACTCTAAGTTTAAAAAAACAAAACAAAACAAATGCATTGTTGTAGGCATAGTAATAAAAAACAGGTTAGTATTAAGTGCCTCAGATGATTAATTATTCTCAATCTTACATATTTCTAACCAAGCCAAGTTTCTATGCCTCTGAGCTTTGGCGGCACAGGGAGGGTTCCCTTCTTTTTTACTACTCTATATAATATTCAACTAAGTATGAACTTTACCAAAATGAAATCCAATTTCCAAAGGCTTTAAGCTTTTTCCTATTATTTCAATTTTTGCTTTTCAGAAGAAACACATTTTGCAAAATCTACTCACAGATTATCTATCATAAAAAGCTGAAAGAATTTTTCAAGTGAGAAGAAACCAAATTATGTGTATGGTTTGATGTGTCTTAAAATTCTCTTTAAGATTACAGTTCAAGAAAAAATATTGTTCAATAAAAGTGGTAATTCAACTATATTCTCTGAAAAAAATACACTTTCTGTGTTATATAAAATAAAACCAAATGATGGTTTGATCATCATTTTTTTTCACAAATTAATCACAAATTTTTTATAAGTCAAAAACTACTTATCTTAGTACTATTTCCAATGATAGCTACGATTTACTAGAAAATCAGTTTCACTACATATAAATTGTAAAAATCCTTTTCTATCTATCACTAACCCTGTCCATCCTCTGTGAGCCTCTACCTTCATGAACTAATAATTCTTAGACCACACCTACATAGACAGGTCTTCCTGACTTCGGTTCTGTCAACATAATTGCACCAGAAATAAAAATGTTTTAAGAATATAAATGGTGGGGGGG
The DNA here is from genome assembly GCA_028533885.1 of Nasua narica. Lineage (NCBI taxonomy): Eukaryota > Metazoa > Chordata > Mammalia > Carnivora > Procyonidae > Nasua > Nasua narica. Next base: position 85,550,245 of record CM052800.1, on the reverse strand, counting down.
GGGGGGCGCCTGGGTGGCTCAGTGGGTTAAAGCCTCTGCCTTCAGCTCAGGTCATGATCTCAGGGTCCTGGGATGGAGCCCCACATCGGGCTCTCTGCTCAGCAGAGAATCTGCTTCCCTCTCTCTCTCTCTGCCTACTTGTGATCTCTTTCTCTCTGTCAAATAAATAAAATCTTTTAAAAAAAAGAATATAGGGGTGCCTGGGTGGCTCAGTGGGTTAAAGCCTCTGCCTTCGGCTCAGGTCATGATCTCAGGGTCATGGGATCGAGCCCCATCTCGGGCTCTCTGCTCAGAGGGGAGCCTGCTTCTCCCTCTCTCTCTGCCTGCCTCTCTGCCTACTTGTGATCTCTCTCTCTGTCAAATAAATAAATAAAATCTTTAAAAAAAAAGAATATAAACTGTGTTTTAATGTATGTATTTTAATGTATGGCGCTCAAAGCGTTCTATTTCACACCATCACTGAAGTGGAAGAAACAAAAACTAATCCAATCTCCACCCACTGACCTAACCACAATTTAGTAGTAAAGAAACTGGGGTCCAGAAAGATAAAGTGACCTTCCCAGGAACTTCCTTGGAGACCTTGGATATATATGTTCTCCCGGTTCCTAGTGAGCACTCTTTCAACTTTACCAGTGGACTGATGCAGATGTAAAGGATGTCAAAGGAGAACCTAAATTTAGTGTTTAATTGCTATTTACCTACACAGCAAACCACCAAAACTGTCCAATGACCTAGGACTACCTGTATATGTCCCCAACTAACACCTGGAAAACCTAATTCAGCAGTAGTGATAACCAGTGGACTGTCCCTTCCTGAAACACTTCTTAGATTCTAAAACACCACTTTTTCCTGGATATTCTTCACTTCTTAGGTCATGACTTCCCACAGTTCTTGAAGACTTATCTTCCTTTACACAACCTCTATATGGTTGAGTGTGGTTGGCTCCAACCGAAGTCCTCCTTTCTTTCCACACCTCTCTGTAAGTAATTTCATTTATTCCCACTGCTTTAGTTCAGTCCCTTGGAAGATAGCTCCCACAACTGAATACCCAGCCCTTTCCTATCAGCTGTATGCTCATATCTGCAAAGGTTTGACATTTGTACTCATAGATCCCTGGTTTCTCAAATTCAATATGCCCAAACTGAACGGTGCCTTTTCTCTCAAAAACCCACTCATCTGTCAATCTTTTCCATTAAGGAAATGACTTCTACTGGTTACTCAAGCAGGAGACCTGCTGTTTTCTTAGAATTCCCTTCTCCCAACTCCACTCCAGTTAATTCTACCTTCCAAATATACTTGCAATCATCCCTGCTTTCACCAACGCACGTCTCTCCTGAGTGAAGGCAACATTCACTCAGCTGGTCCTCCTGTCTCCTCTGTCACCTTCTAACAGTATTTCTTCACAAAGCAACCAGTGCAATTCTCTCTAAAAGCAAATCCAATCATATGGAAACTCACTGAATTAAACTCAAATCCCTTAGAGCCTATAAAGCTTTCTGTGAGATGATCTCTGCTCAATGGTCAACGTCTCCCTGAGCTACCCTGCCCTAGTCCCTTGCCTTCAGCTTTTCAGCCTCACTGAACTTTCTTAGGTCTTCAAAATGTACCTTGGGATGCTGTGTTCATTGACAGGAACATTCTCCTTGCATAGCTGGCTCCAACTTCTCCTAAGGCCCTACTTTATCTCCTGAGAAGACTCCTTCTCTATCAATGCAGCCTGATGAGTTTCCTTCACAACATGTTAGTGCTGAAATTATGGATCTTATTCGTTTACTTACATCTTTATTAATCACTTACAATCTAAGAGACACAAACAGAGAAACTGGGACTTGCACTTAATATTGCTAGCCCAGTGCCTGGTACAAATTAGGCTCTCAATAAACCTGCACTGCATGCATAACAAAATAACTATCTATCCCTTTCATGAATGGCCATCTCTATGTGGTATACAAAAGCTTCTCATTGCCCCACCCATGAAAAAGTTATACAAGGACTTCGCGGTGAAAAATGACCATGTCAAGCTGGCTTTGCCCTCATGATGGCCTGAAAATGGTAGGTTAATTTGGTCAGCCTCAAAGTTTTAGTAATTTTTATCCAATCACCTGAGCTTTTTTTCACTGATAAAAGCTCTGGGAATCTATAGGATAAAAACAATTTTATTCTATTTTTGCAAAATAAATTGAACAAATACATTGACTTTTACAACTAGAAATTACATTAATTAAAAAAATACACTTTATGTACGTATATTAAGAACTGTACATGCAGAATGCTGTGGCACTAGGTATGTTAGTGGGTGGGATATCAAAGATGAGCCTGGAGTGGCTCAGTCAGTTAAGTATCCGACTCTTGATTTCTGCTCAGGTCATGATCTCAAGGTACGCTGGAGCCCAGTGATGAGCCCTGTGTCAGGCTCTGTGCTCAGTGAGGTGTCTGCCTGAGAGTCTTTCTCTCCCTCTCCCCCTGCAATTCATGCTTCTACGCATAATCTTTCTCTCAAAAAAAAAAAAAAAAAGATGAGCTGGAATCCCTGCTCTTAAAGAGTTCTGCTTCCTCATTACTCTTTCTGAAAGGTTTTTGTCTTTTTAGAACCTAGTCTTCTTCTTAAATATCTATGCAAATTAAATATTTTCAATTGCTCTTAAAAGAACTCCTGTAGCTCTAATTAATTCAAATGACATTAATTAAATAGTTATTGTAGTCAAAGTTATTATAGTCACATAGTTATAGTCAAACCCACCACAGTGGACCTGATTTTATACAGGTCAGTTTACTTATTGATAAGTTTCTTTTTACTGTATCACATATTTAGAAAAAAAAAAGCAGAGGGGCACCTGGGTGGCTCGGTGGGTTAAAGCCTCTGCTTTGGCTCAGGTCATGATCTCAGGGTCCTGAGATCAAGCCCCGCATCGGGCTCTCTGCTCAGCCTGCTTCCCCCTCTCTCTCTGCCTGCCTCTCTGACTGCTTGTGGTCTCTCTCTCTCTGTCAAATAAATAAATGAAATCTTTAAAAAAAGTAATTCTAAAAAGAAAAAAAAGTAGAAGAAAATCAAGGGGAAACAAATAATATCTTCAAAATGGCATAAAGTTTCTCCTCTTGCATCTGAAAACCATAACTGTCCTGAAGAGCTACCCTGTTAAAAAGCCACCATATGAAACAATCTAATTATATGCAAATGCCCCTTTTAAGAGGTACTTTTCTCTGAAGTAAACTTTTTAGGAACAAGAAAGACATGCCTCTCTGTGTGCCCCTCTTTCTTTTTTTCTCTTTTATCCCTCATAGCACCGTCATCTCTTACGCACTTACCTTAAAGCTTGGTCTGTTAACAGACCTGTTATACTGATAGACTGTTATACTGATAGACTCAAAATTCTTGCACCTTCTACTAAAAGTGGTCTCTATAATAGCAATAAATGTTGCTTCACAAAAATATACCTTGACAGAAACCCAAAAGAAAACGGTGGAGGTACATGTATCCCTTTCTGGTAGCACAATTGGTCTGACTATACAGAGGTTCTCATGGGTTATCACTGCTTTGCGTCCAAGGTTTAAAAAATAGGATTTCTTCCACGAATACCCAGGGTTCTGGTCCGCAGAGGTTTGTCATTTTTATTTTGGTGCCTGGTTCCCATTGCTGAGAACAGGCGACAGAGGGAGAGCAGGCATTGTGAGCGCCCTGCAGCCCTCTCCCCTGTGCTTTGTGAAATGATCTTCATTGGCACTACGCAAGGAGGAGTTTTCCATACCACTTGGATTTCAGATGGAATCAGAGCCCTTCTGGAGTAAGAAGTGCCTGAAAAACTGACTTCATGTGCCAGGACTTCAGTGCCTATTTCTCTTTGGCTGTTTATCCTGTTTTCTTGCTACAAAATTACCCATTACAAAGCAACTCTCTGCCCCAGGAACTCTGGGCATATCAGAAAGGGACCAGTATTTTGCTTAAATACATGTTTAGGATATGCAAATTTATGAGAGATGACTTCAAAGTAAAAAGATAAAGTGGTTCTCACAACGTAAAAATATTTCCTGAGTAAGCAAGTGGACGCAAAGATTAGACACTAAAAAATAAGTCCTTTCTCATATTTTGTATTTATAGTATGTCAACAATGGGTAGTATTTATAGAATGCTATGTAGAGTACACGGCATTCTGCTTGCTACTAAATTTTGGATATAAGATCGTGGGTAAGAAAAATATTATTTCGGCATATAACTCCTTAGACTTTTAGAAAACAGGCATTTACATAATATGACTTTAAAATCATATCCTGCTTGGGGGGGCCTGGTGGCTCAGTCAGTTGAGCATCTGACTCTTGATCTCAGCTCCTCTTGATCTCAAGATTGTGAGTTCAAGCCCCAAGCTGGGCTCCACACTGGGTATGGAGCCTAATGAAAAAATAAGATAAGATAAGATAAGATAAGATAAAATAAAATAAAACAAAACAAAACAAAATCACAACCTGCTTTGTTCAAATTATATATATTAGCCTGACATAGAATATTTTTAGAATGTTGTAAAAAAATAGTGGAGATGAATGAAAATAGGGAAAAGAGTTGAGGGTATTAGTTCTGAAAACCTTACTTATTATTAACATGGCTGCACAGGGACATTCGATTTAGGACTGTATCTTTAAGCAGTGACTGACAATTCAATAGCATCATTGTAATGTCACAACAGAAGGGTAAGATAATAAGCTCTCCAAATGTACAAGGGAATCCAGGGCTTTTCTAGTTATTGAAATACACGAACGTACACACACACACACACAATTTACACTGAAAATAATTGTCTAGAAGAGAGAAAACCTATAATGATCAGAAAACAAGAAGATTTTCACACAAAGTATATTATATAATATAATTAAAATTTAGAGATCACACAGGTCGTCTACAAGGTATGGTTGGTCGCAGACCAGCAGGATAAGCATCCCCTGGGAACTTGTCACAAATTAGTATGCCCACCCCAGACCCACTAACTGGCCCTACAATCCATGTTTTAACAAGAATGTAATGGCACTCTCATCTGAACAATACTGAAGAAAGTAAATACAAGTGGAGCAAGACATAGAGACACAGAAAGAAGTCAAGATAAAGATTGGGGTTGGTTGCTGAGTCTGCACTCTAGATCTTAAAAAAAAATAAATAAATTTATTTACTTATTTATTTTTAGGTTTCCAGGTTACCTAATCTAACGATGTATTTATAGGGTCTGAGTATGGAGGAGAATGTGAGGAGAGTCTCTGGCTAGAAGGTGGGCAGTCATTTATTTGCTCCTTTAGGAATGGAAAGCACAGAAGTAGGAAAAAGGACAGGAGTAGAGCTGGCAGAACAGGGACTAGAGTCCCAGCTCCTCCATGTAAAGGACTAAAAACCACAGACAATATCACTGAGCCTAAAGAAGCCAGCATTCCCAAGTACCATGAAGCTACTCCCGTAATTCTCTCACCCTTGAGAAAGATACTGGTCTGCTTCAGCTAATTTCTTACAAGTCCGATGGGCTAATGCCTACACATCTCACTTGTCATGTCATCTTCCTTCTATTTCTGTGGGAAAGAGGATGAGAGGGAGGATGAAGGAAAGAGAAATAAACACTCCCCTCAAGAGAGAAGGAGATAGACCAAGTGCCAACCCATAAAATAAGTAGAGGGGAAGCCATGGAGACTTCCTCCACATCCCTTGCTCACCCCAAAACCATTCTATTTGCCATGTGGAAAACAGCAAGGGAAAGTGATTCAGTAACCAGAGCTCATCTTAACCGACAAAAGTTACTGAAACAATAATAAAAACAACAAGTACCACCACCAGCTACTGCCATGGCTCTCATCTACCAACCCCTGAGGTAAGCACTGCCATCCTCGCTTTCATAAGGCCGACTCCCTCATCCAAGAGTCCTGTGAAGGCCAGGATCAAGTCCAAATCAAGACCATTTTGGCTGAAAAAGCCCAAGTTTTTCCACTTTGCTGCTTCTGCCACAAGCGCCTGGAAAGTAAAATTCTATCAACAAAACTATAAATTAGGTAGTTTGTCTCCAGTGACACTGACTCTTCAGAAGCTCCATGCTTTCTGTCAAAATCAGCACTTGGGAATTGATCTGGCAAACTCAACTGACGGTAGAGATTTTAATTTCAAAAATAAAACTTTTTGGTTTAGAATGAAAGGTACAATAAGTATCATACCAAAAACCTAGTACCAACAGCAGTTTAATGATGAAAAGAATAATTTGTAAAGATGATCAGTTAAAAATATTTCCCTTGACATGGCCAGTGTTTGAATTAATATCTAAACGAACAAGTCTGTAGGGCATCCTAAAGCTTAAATATGTTAAGAGCAGAGGGAGGAAAGTGTTTAAAAATCATATAAGACTCTGCAACTCCAATTACATTTGGGTCTCCTATCTAATCAGGGAACCTCAGTAAACCCACAATGCTTACAGAAGCAACTGATAAGGTACTTAAAACTATAGGGCTGCTCACAAAATTATCATATCAGTGAGATGAACAGTAAGTTATTGATGGTTCTAACAGTGTCCGATTTACTTCCTGGACAGATTCATTTAGCAAGGTAATCTGGTTTCTCACCACAAAATAAAGACAAAATATATAACCAACCTATAAAACTTTTACAAGAAATATCTGCAGCAACATTTTACATTAACGAGTTCCCATTAAATCCCACTGAATCAATCATTTCTGCCCAGCTACCATATTGTAGTGAGTATTTAAGCTCATAAATAGTAACTGGAATGAAATCATTAGTCTCTTCTTAATATTAGAGTTACCAATTTTCTGATCCCCACATAGCTACCAAGAGCACAGTAGTAGTAGTACTACATAGATGAAGACACTTTACAAAATTCTTTGTGAGTGATGTTATTCAAAATAAGAAACCAGCTATGAAGGATATGTATTTCGATTGAATGACACTTACTTAAAAGTGGACATTTTAATCAATCTGGTACAATGGTTATAATCCCATCTCTAGCTTTATATTTCATGATAACAAAATTTGTGTGTTACACAATATTAAAGTGGCCTTAATTTTCTACATCTGCTGTAATCCTGGATCAAGTCTATTAGCCCCAGCAACTCTGGTCCCATTTCTCGGCCTAGATACTTCATTCATTATTGGGGAAGTCCGTTTTCCACTACCATATGCAATAGTGAGTAATGGCTTCCAGGCAAATCAGTAAAAACCGAACATAGAAAGCCATTGTTTTGCTCCTCAGTGTTATTCTTCTCATAACCTGATCTGCTCACAAATCTAATGAATCTGTTGTTCAATGTCTCATTCTCCCTAAAACTTTGGTCTCTGTGAGGGAGTCGTGGCAATAACAAAATGAAAAACAGTGAGTATTTCATGACCCTGTCCTTGGCCTCATGCTCTTTCTGATCTCTGTTTATCTCTTATCTGTCTCTCTCCCCAGGACTTTTTTCCCTAAATTGAAAATGTCTCCACTGTCAGTGAAATGAAGTTGCCCTTTACACTCCTAGCCTGGCAATAAAGCACCTGGAAGGTAAGAATACCAAATGAGTGCCTCATCATCCCAAAACATCTTTCAAGATAGCAACAGCTGGACTGATTTACACTACTAGTATGCACATCTGGACCCCAGTAGGAACCATTTAGATCACCAACTGAGTAATGTATGATGATCTTCTGTCAATATCAATAACATTATGTAGCAATTTTAATTCACTAAAATAACTTAGCCTGGAATGTTTGGTTGCTTAGTTTGTGGGGTGGTATGTGGGCATAAATTTGAAATAAGCAGATAATGGCCATAATATTAACATTGTTGTACTAGCTGAAACCTTTTTTTTTTTTTTTTGGCAACTATTTTTATTTGATGCAGTTCATTTAATCTTCAACATTCATCGAATTCTTACCATTTTCCAGAGACTCAGGGTACAAAGATGAATAAGTAGAGGATCCCCTCTGAGGCATCCACACTCCAGTTAGGGAGAGAGCCATGTGAAAAACTGATAGTTAAAGTACAATCTATTAAGTGCAAAAATAATTTGGGGTTGTAGAAGCAGAAGAGTGGGAGAGATCAGTTGCCTGGCACGGTCAGGCCATTTCAGTCAATCAGAAATCATTTAAAAATTACCACCTGAAATACATTAATTTTAAAAACTAATAGACTCCTTAAGTAAATGTAGTATTCTTTAGTTGTATTATTATTCTCCCCTAATAAAACTGCTAAAAGCTACAATGGCTCTCTATTAGATATTATTTCATTCACATTTAATATTTAAAAGACATAGTCAAATAGGATCTGTTTACAGACCTCCTTTCTGGCCGAGGCAAATGTTCTTTTTTAAAGAAATGTGTATTCATGTTCTCTGCTACCCTGCAATGATAGAGTAGACGTGATCCAATCCAGACCTCTTCTCCATTGACACATTTTAAGGACTCACGCTCTAGGCACTTGGGTAGTAAATAGTATGATAAGGCACACTGGTAACATGCATTTTAAAATGACTATTATTAAGGCACACAACTGTTTCGTTTTACGCCAAGACAATACTTGGTAATCAAAAGCATTTGGATTCTGGCTGATTGCTATTATTAAATTTCTACGGCATAAGTGAGAGCATGCATGATTTAAAATTTGACTCTCACATTAAGTCCTCATAATCTTTGAAAGAACTGAAAAATATTTGTCTCTTAACAGTTTTGTATACACGATAAACGTGTAAATGAGTGATAGGAGTAATGAGACATGTAGGCATCTTGACAAAATATCCAATCACAGCAAAATAATCCACATTTTACTTGGCTATGCCACAAACTAGCTTAATGGCCTTGGATGAGACATCCAAACTCTCTGAATCTCCTATGTGACAAATGAATGGACTATTTATTTTGAGGGGGAAAAAATAAACTAAATTAATGGAACTGAACTAGATGCTCTCTCGAGTTTCTCTGGGCTCAAACATTATGAAAGCTACTAAAAAATGTGTTTTAGAAATTTTCTGTACCCTTTCATCCCAGGTTTTGAAACGAAATCCCACTGTCAAATCATTTCCAGACATCTGGAAAACCTAATCCATTCCCAGTGTAAGATACCAAGGTAGTTAACAATTAAGCTGTTATTAGTGAATCATGTGTTCTCAACAGTCACTTGCTAGGCCCTATTATTTTAGTGTCACAACCATGACCTGTAAATAATACAGACATTTGAGAAACTCATTAACTTGTAGAACCCTGAGGTACAGTTTATCATATCAGACAAAACTACTAGAGAAATCCCAGGAGGAACACATGTGTTCCTAACCATTTAAGGCTCAGCAGAGTTAAATATCTGAAAGGGTAGGACGCCTCAGCTTTCAAAATACTTCCTGGTGAAAAACTTGAGAAATGGCATACTGAAATGAAAATGGCCCCTCATACTTATGACCTGAGATGTTTTCAACAATAACAACAGACTTATCTAGGTCTACACATAAAACACGTGCACATGCCATATTTGTATGGCACAGCCAAAGTGGTCATTGTAAATAAAAAGCACATTTTCAAGAGAATCATTACAAAAAGCCCACAGAGGAAAAAAGAACAAAGAAGCCCACAAAGTAAGTCAAGCCAGTATCAAACTAGAATTATGCAATTCAGAAAACGCTTAGAGTAATAACCTTACATAAGGCTCCAAAACCACTCAAAAGATGCCTTAAGGGTGCTGGGGTGGCTCAGTTGGTTAAGCAACTGCCTTCAGCTCAGGTCATGATCCTGGAGTCCCCAGATCGAGTCCGGCATCCAGCTCCCAGCTTCGCAGGGAGTCTGTTTCTCCTTCTGGCCTTCTCCCCTCTCATGCTCTCTCTCTCTCACTCTCTCTCTCAAATAAATAAAATAAAATCTTTAAAAAAAAAAGAAGCTTTAAAAGTAAAATAAAATAGTGAAACTAATGGGCAAAGGAATCCATGGGGGAAAATAAAAGCTTGGGTTATAGGGAAAAAAGAAGCATTCTCACATGCTATGCATCTTAATGAAGGGTAGAAGATAGAAAAAAATCTATTACTCTGTACTTATTGTATGTAGTTCAAGAGGTTGCAAGTCAAGACAAATGGACAGGGACTGAGGATTCGTCAGAACATTCCTTTTCATCATCCATTCCTTCTTCAATCCCGTGACTAAAGAAGGGAGACAGCCTCCAAACAGAAACCAAAAGGAGCAAGGTGGAAGGGCAGGGCTTTGGTTGGGAAAAAATGGAAGATCTGGAGGGAACAGGGCTGATCTGTGTAACATTATGAATGACTTAGAGTAAGCTCAGTTAGAGTAGAAGCTCTTTCTCCATCTGATTTTCGCTCCCTTTAGGAAGGGGAGTTACTACATCACAGGGTGACTCTGGCAGAGAACAGTTAAGGATTTGAAATAGGCTTGGATAAATTCAAGAATGGCTGAGAAACACTGACATTAGTTCCTATCCTTTACAGTTGACATCAGAGACAGCGGAGCCGCCCAGTCTCCACTGACTGCAAGGGTTTGAAATGCTTGGGGGAGGGCGGGGGGGGGGCATAGGCCCCACATCAGGCAAGCTCCATTTTTTTCATGTGATGTGATATAATATATCAAGGCATTATTTATTAAATATACTTCCAAAGGATGAGAAAAATCTACAGGCTGTATATTCCAATCACATTAATTCTCCATTCTGCCCCATGATTGTCCTTATTTGATGGTTCTATGAAAAAATCTGGATTTGCTCTTCAACAAGGCCCTGACAATTTTTTTGATATGTACTGACCAGAGATTTGGTAGAGCTGTTGTGTATCTTTTCAGATTTTCAAGAGTAGAAACAGTTTCAATAAAAAGCAAAATCACAGAACAACTTGTTGCTTCCAGGTAAATGCCATCAGATACTGAGATTAAACCCAGAGAGTCAGCCTGAGGTAAAAAAAAAAAAAAAAAAAAAAAAACAAAAAACCCTAAAACCATAGATACGCAAGTTTGGCTGCTGTGAGTGTGAGTTACCTAACACAAAACAAACCAGGATGGAGAAGAGAATACAAGGGAATAGCTGACAGCTCAACCAGAAAAAGAATTTGGGTTTGACTTAGATAGGAGATAGGGTTTTGTTAAAGTCCAATCAATTCCATGAAATCGCAACAGGGCAGGATTTCTTTAAAACAGTTACAGTTGCTGCTAAAAATTAGTTGGCTCCCGAGTCTGTCAAAGGGACTGCCTCATTTTCACTGTTGGACATAAGCTTTCTAGTGGTTATGACTTCTGAAAGAAGAACCTCTCTTCACATGGCTTCTGTTTATTTGACTTCACTGAACCTGATCTAGACGTGGAGACCGGTGATAGTGCTATCTGGGGGAGAATAAATAGAGCAAAACCCCATGTTTAATTAAAAGCTAAACCACTTATGCTCATTAAAGCTAACTATCTAACTACATTCTCCTCACATACTACAATTATTACTTAATCAAAAGTCTATTTCCCAACCCATCTATCGACCATATGGCAGAATGGCCTCTCAGCATCTCAGTAGAAACGCCCCATCAAAGTAGGAACGTGCTACATGGGAATGGTGCTTTCTCAAGGGAAGGGACCTAGGCTCTAGCTACGGCCTTTGCTACTTTTGAGAGTAACACTTGTTAGCCATCAATAACCAATCCTGGGGCACCTGGGTGGCTCAGTGGGTTAAGCCTCTGCCTTCGGCTCAGGTCATGATCTTAGGGTCCTGGGATCGAGCCCCGCATTGGGCTCTCTGCTCAGCGGGGAGCCTGCTTCCCCCTCTCCCTCTGCCTGCCTCTCTGCCTACTGGTGATCTCTCTCTGCACAATAAATAAATAAAATCTTAAAAACAACAACAACAACAAAAAACAATCCCATCTCTCCCAAAAATCAAAGCCGACAAATTGACCTTTCTATTTAGAAAAGATTACCAAGGAGTTCAGCAAACCTTACTTCTGGTAGTGGGCTGGCCGGCTTGGTGAGGATTCCTCCTACATACACAACATTAGGCAGAGTGGGTCTCGGAAACTCCAGCGCCACATCTGTACACAGCATCCACAGACTGGACCCGTGGACCAAGTCGTACATGGACTTCTCCGGCAGCAGGTTGTACTTCTGCATTATCCTTTCGTATTTGGGAAGAACCAGAAAGCTGACTCCTAATCGGGAAATGAGGTAAACGCCGGTATTTTTCATCCTTTGCAGCAAGTTCATGTGGTCTGTGAGGAGTGAGTTAAACTCTGGGACGTAAGCTAATGGGGCAGGAGCACCCACTTCCGCAGGGTACCAAAGGCCAGTTGAAAATACAGCATACTTAACTCCTAAAAGATGAGCTATCACAAATCCACACATGTCATTAGGGTCCACCAGCAGCAGGTCAAACTTTTCCTTCTTCAGACCCTGAATCAGGGCACGGTTGCCAACCATCATATCACAGTTCTTGGTATAGTGATCCAGTATGTCAAACAGTTCGATTGCTGTCAATCTCCCAGAGAAGATATTCCGCATTTTGGACTGCAGGAAAGCATCCGAGGTGGTACTGTTAAAAATCCCTGGGTATCGCTGGAGGCTGTAATGATTAGATGGCGCGATGTCTCTGCCCTCGGAGAGAAGAAACACTGTGCGGTGGCCTCTCTCATGCAAGGCTGAGGCTAGTGTTTTGAAAATGTACATATGGCTTTCAAACATAATTGGCGGCACGATGATGATTTTGGCAGCCTTCGCTATCCCCACAGCACTCCACAGGAGCATGAAATACGGAGTGTAAGACTTCATCGCTGAAACGAAAACCGGAAAACGACTTAAAACAAAGTACAATCCTTACCATTCAAAACAATCACGGAGGCTTTTTTCCCAAGTAGCTCATGATCCGATACTTCGTCTGTGTAAAAGCATCCTGATATTTGTTTTAATTACCTGTTTTTGAAAGATGATTTTTTAAAGGATAGAACTGACAGCAAAGCCGACAGAAACCAAAATATATTTAAAGTGCATCCATTCAGAGCACATGACTGCAGCATCAATAGAGAACTAGACTGTTTTTTTGAGAACTAGATTTTTGCCAATCTGAAATAAAACTTCTGTAAGAGTGAATATCCAAAGATCTCTCTTCTTTGAATAATCGCTATGTCTATGAAACATCTGTTTATCTTTTAATTGAACTTCAATGTTAATCCCAGGAAGAAGAGCCAAGATTTTTGATTTCTGGGTGCATTAGCATGTATATCTCTTTTTAAATAATTTTATCACAGCAGTTACGTTCCCAATTACCACCAAAGCATACCAAAGAAAGATTACGTTTTAAAAAATAATAAATTACCTTTAATGTGAATTTCTCCTTTACCTAAATAACGCTTATGTACCCTGGCATCTCTATTTACGCAATCTCTATCGATTTGCCAATTCATTTCAGAGCATTAAATGAGAAACTTTTAATAGAAAAATTTAATAGAAAAATTCAAGAGAGTTAACCGGATTCTCTGGAAATGCTTATGGAAGAAGTGATGATGAATCCCAATCTTCCTTTGTGTTGTATCTGTAACTCAGGTGCAAAGGGCAAGTTAGATGATGACTATACACGTGACACCTATTGCTTTTCCTACCCCTTCATGGTAGTAGATTAGTTACAATAGTTATCCCCTATCATTTTTTAGAAATACATGTCCTACCTGTGGGTAGGCTATACAGCGTGCCATCTCCCCCTACCTTACCCAGTAGGGTTTTTACTTACACTCTAAATTAGCCTCCAAACAGAGCAAAGATCTAAACAACAGTTATCCATGCAAGCTGGATCTTTTTACTTGAAGGAACAACCTAAAACAGATTTATATGCACATCACCAAACCAATATCTATTGTTAACTCTTTATCACATATTAACCACCCTCCTCATGCAAATGTCCACCATCTAAACGCAGCTTTAGCAACAATACCTTCTCAACATTTAAACACTGCAAGCAACCTTAAAAAAAAACAAAAAAGAAATCAATAGCAGACAAATGATAGATTCTTCCAATATCAAGATTAAACTATGAAATTCATTATATTTCCAGGTGCCTTTTGCCTCTCTCACTCCAAGGAAATTTTCAAACTATTTCTAGATGAGTTGACACTACGCCACTAAGAATAAACACATTATAAGCATATAATAGTCTATGTTAAATGTTGCTTGAATTCAATGAGGGTTTTAAAAAAATAAATTTGGAGAAAACACTATTCCTATAGCAATCAAGTAAGTTTATTCTATAATTACAAGGTCAATAAGGAAAAAAAAAAGCCAATCTTGGAGGAAATTTTCCGGGCCTTGACTCCATTGTACTATCTCTTTATTGTCTCTCTGGTGCTGCCTTCCAGTTCTAAGAAATTAAAAATCAGGGATTCTCAGTAGATATTTTCTTAATTCTAGGAATGAGATTTATGCAAACATGGTTATTGCAGAAGCTAGAGTCTGGGGCCATGATTAATACTGTCTGTCACTGTTTGCATGCCCAGGACGACAGACTGGTTGACAGACCAGTCCTCCCACTGGGTTTTGCATCTGGCTGAGCAGTGAACACACACTTCATTCAGCTACAGTTAAAAACATTGCTTTATCTATCATAAATAACTAAGACACAAAACCAAAAATAACAGTAGGGAAACAAATCCTTTCGCTGAGCTTTTTATTCTATTCTTCCTTTTTTATTTTAATATTTTATTTCAGTAATTACTACAAAGTAAAAAAAATACAGGAAATGGTTGTTGTTTTTTTTAATGCACAACTGCTTAGGCTCAAGAACGCCATTGCTCAATGGAGCTTTCTGTGAATATGAAAATGTTCTAGATCCCCACTATCCAGTATTGAGCACTGAGGTGTAGTTACTGTGATTGAGGCACTGAATTTTAAATTTTAACATGTGGCTAAATTAATTTAGTACTAGTAGCTACAGTACTAATATTAAGGTTGGAAAAAGTGCATACATTCTGCATATATAGATTCTAAAAGTAAGTATACAAACATACCAATATCTGTGTGACAAAATACCTTCTAAAAACAATGTCTACTAGGTCTTCGTGAAAAAATACTAATTACCAGCAAAGAAGCATCATTTGTACAACGGTGGGATTCTGGTGTTCAAATCAAACCTAATTATGAAGGACTACAACAGCACTTTAATCTCACAAACATTACTGTGGTGGAAAACAGAATGACTAACACAACTACCAACAAATGGTGAGATTCTCCCTAGTCCAGACTTATCAGAGTGTGTCTACTGACAAGCTGGAGTCCATGAATATTAAAAACTTCTGCTCTGAGAAAGATAATGTCAAGCGAATGAGAAGACAAGCCACAGACTGGGAGAAAATATTTACAAAAACACAGCTGCTAAAGGACTATTATCCAAAATACACGAAGAACTCTCAGAATTCGACAATAAAAAAGTAGCCAACCTGATTTTAAAAAAGGCCAAAGACTTTAATAGACAACTCATCAAGAAAATACATAGATGGCAAATGAACATATGAGAAGATGCTCCACATCATGTGTCATCAGGGATATGCAAATTAAAACCACAATGAGATACCGCTACACACCTGTCAGAATGGCCCAAATCCGGAACACTGACAATGTCAAATGCTGGAGAGAATACGGAGCGACAGGAACTCTCATTCATTGCTGGTGGGAATGTAAAATGGTACAGCCACTTTGGAAGACAGATTGGCAATTTCTTACAAAACTAAATATACTCTTAACATATGATCCAGCAATTGTGCTCCTTGGTATTTACCCAAAAGAGCTGAAACTTGCACACAAAAACCTGTACATGGATGTGCATAGCAGCTTTATTCATAATTGCCAAAACTTAGAAGCAACCAACATGTCCTCCAGGAGGTAAATGGATAGATAAACTGGAATGAAATATTAGTGCTAAAAAGAAAATGAACTATTAAACCATTAAAAGACAGGGAAGAAACTTAAATGCATATTACTAAGTGAAATGCATATTACTTATAATATGCATATAATAGTGTAAATTACAAGGGATTTTAATTGAACATTTTCTATAATGGGCATGTGTTACTCTTCTCTTAATAAAAATAATAAGTATTGTTTTTAAATAAAACGTGATGAAAGTATCTCATTTACAATAACAAAAAAAGTACATAAAGTACTTTTAAAATGAACTAAAAAGGATATTTGTTTACTATAGTAAGCATGGCAAGGCTTTCCCTAAAGACATATACATAGAAATAATACTAAGTGTATAAAAATACTCTATTATTTTAGTGAAAGATGGTATTAGAAAAAAGTCAATTCTTTCCATATTTTAAATAAACTGAATAAATTCCCTACAAAATCCTACTAGATAATTGGTTTTGTTCTATTTGGAATTTGGCCAAATTATATCCACGTTCACTTGTTAGAATATGCAAGAAGAGAGAATACACTTCTAAAAAAGAAACAGGAAAGCCTTGGGAGAGCAAGGTGAATATTAAAGCATATTTTTAAAAATAATTAAAACCCTATAGATTTAGCCTAAGAATCCTACTTCAAATAAATAGATAAGAGTAAGTGGCATACAAGAATTTCTTGAATAAATACAAACATAACATGAGATGAAGGGAGCACAAGTCGATGAGGAAGGAATATCTTTTTTGAAATGGAGTGTTAAAAATTGGCTTTATATTTGAGAAACACATATCTCTCAATCTTTTACCTTAAACTTTCCCCAAAGCAAATCAGATAGAACAGTGTTAATTTTTTTTTTTTAAATACAGCCCAAAAAAGTGTTGAACTTCAAATGATCTCTGGAAAGAGAAAAAAACAATCTGAGCATAAAGCAAAGAAAGAAATCCGTATTACAGATACTATGAGATTTGACTACATAATCGTAAAATATTTGGGGAATGTTTAAAACATCTGGGGCAGAGGTTTCCAGTCCAAGGTGACTGACTTAACCCAAAGGTTTCTACTCCTTTTATCCTAAAGCTTCTTCAGAAACGACAGGAAAGCAGATAAAAGGGAACACCTAGTATCTCTGAGAATTGCTATGAGAAAACGAGGTGTGGGCTGGCCTAAGGTCATCAGTGTAATGGATTTTTGACAAAACTCTAGAAAACAAACGCTAAGAATAGCTTACTGAGGAGTAAACGTGAATGGAGGTAGTCAGAAGAGGATCCTGGAGCCTAGGTGAAAAGTGCTTCCAGAATGGCTGAGAGCTACTGCGGACCAGCCCGGGGAGCAGTAGCGGTGGGTGGAGCAAGAAGTAAAGGAGGAGGAGCTAGAGCAGTTTAACCCATCTCTTAGAGCTTCCCTTCATTCCCATGGGGGCAAAGCAGAGGCGGTTATATTCACTCCCCAGAGCAAAAACGCACATCAGGTCTCTAGATAAAGAGACAAGCTGCCTGAAGAGTGGTCGTCACTGAGAACTCGGAGTAAAAGCCTCCTAATGCTGGCTTGCTTGCGGGAGGCCTCCTCCTGTGGGTGTTCTAGAGAAAGCGCTGCTTCATACACACCATTTGAATCTGGTGAACCCAACCTCCCAGTTACAGGCAAGGAGCTTAAGTTTGCTGAATGACTGAACAAAAACAAACTTGATTTTTCTTTTATAAAACTAGCAAAGACGTCATTTTTAATGGTAAAGCAGTTTTAGGCAGGCGGTGAAAATGTAAATTGGTGCACATCATTTTACATTCATGTAACTACTCTAAATCAGAAATACCAACATGTGTGTACAAAGATGGGTCTGGTATTTGCTTGTAACAGCAAACAGCCAGAAGCCACTAGGAATCCAGCATTAGAGGATTAATTGCATCATGGTACATTTTACAATGGAGCATTATAGAGCCATCAAAACTATGTTTTAAACATTTTTAACATGAGAAAATTCTCATAACATAAAAGAAACTATACATATCATCTATATACGTAAAATGATTATATTGACTCACAAAGTAAATAAGAAACTGTTATCAGTAGTACATTTGGATTTTCAAATTGAGGGTTATGTTTTCTCTTTCTACTTTTGTATTCCCAGGTTTTTGAATTTTTCTATCAATCAAAAATATATAATATTTATAACACACTCATTCTATTTCTATCCTCCTTTAGCTGGAGCTTTATTCTCACTTTTCTCTTGGAGTCAAATGTCTTAAAATATCAATGCTATTTGCTGGGTTCCACTTACTCCCCAAATGGTTACAGCCTGGCATTGTCTCCACCATTACTCTGCCCAAACACTCATTGTTAAGAGTACTAAATTCCTCATAATATTCACATAAATTCTCTTTTTCCCCCAACACTTATCTCACTGGACTTCTCTCTAACACCATACACTAATGCTCCCTTTTCTCCTCCAAATTCTCTCTTGGTTCTCAGATGCTACTGCTGCTTCACTGCACTCCATCGTCCAAAGACTGAAGAAAATCCAGAATTCAGATTCAAAGACTCTAAACAAATTTCATTTCGTGGGTGCCTCGGTGGCGCAGTCCTTAAGCATCTGCCTTTGGCTGGGGTCAGGATCTTGGAGTCCTGGGATCTCCTCCCACCTGGGCTTCCCTGCTCAGCGGGGAGTCTGCTTCTCTTTCTAACCCCTCCCTCCACCCTCTCTCTCTGACGAATAAATAAAATCATTTTTTAAAAATTTTCATTTTGCCTATCAGCCAACCCTTTCTTCTTTATATTAAAAATCATTCTTATGCTCGCATGCAAGATAAGAAACAGTGCCAATTTTAACAAGAGTGCCTACTTCTCACCACAGGGAAGCCAGTCAACATTTGAGTGCAAATTAGTTCAGCAAAGATATCAGAGCAGCACTTTATTTGACTGCCTTGTATCCAAAGCACTCATTTGCAAAAGTGATCCCTCGAAGGTCAAACTCCTAGAATACCAGAAAAAACAGATTCGCTATATTGTTCCTGCTGCTAAACCTCATGGCTCACTTCAGCTGAAATTCAACAACAGAGCACTCCAATATACTACTGAGATTTTTTTAAAGGTTTATTTACTTATTTTAGAGAGACAGAGAGAAAGAGAGAGAGGGAGCTGAGGGGAGGGGCAGAGGAAGCGGGAGAGAGACTTTAGTTAAGTAGACTCTGCTTAGCATGGAGCCAGAGGCAGGAGATGGAAAGCTTACCGGACTTGGTCACCCAGGAGCCCCTATACTACTGTTTTTTAATGATAAAAAGATAGACTTCATGAACCCTTTATTTTTCCCATTTTCTCTTAAACAAGAGTCTAAATTACCAGAGTCTAAAATAATGCTATTTCCCTGTACTTATTTAAAAAAAAAATTAGAGAATCACCACTGGCTACCACATGAAAGAATCATTTCTCTGATTTTTGCTCTTAGAGGCTAGATCATGAGTAATGCTGAGTTGTAGAGCATAGGTGAGGACAAACTATATAGGAAAAAATGGCAAGCACCTAAACTACAGGAAACAATGTAAGTTTTGACAGTCTACCAGCCCAGCAGCTCAGCAATTCAGGAGCAAAGCAGGGAGGGGGTGCTGGGGGAGACCAGCCAAGAAACAGACTCGACTATAGAGAACTAACTGATGGTTACCCAAGGGGAGGTGGGTAGGTGGAGGAGAGGTGACCTAGGGGATGGGGATTAAGGAGGGCACTTGTAAATGAGCACCTAGGGATGCATGGAATCACTATATTGTGCACCTGAAACTAGTATTACACTGTATGTTAACTGAAACTAACGGGTATTGAATAAAAACTCAAAAAAAGACCCAAAAACCAAAAAACAGACTATCATTTTATACAAGAATTGATCAAAGCGCTTTTGCATTAAAGGAAAAACAAAATAAAGGCTAATGGGAAATTTAAAATGTCTGTATGTGGTGAATTGAGCTATTTAGAAAAATGAAGTGAATAATTTAGTTCTCAAAGCAGATTATGTAGTCTGGTAAACTGCACAGCTAGAATTCTCAGTGCTTTTAAGTTTCCCTGGCATTGAGTATTAACATGGAAAAATATATCAATCGTAACTACCACCAGAGGTCAACCTTGGTACTACATGAAATACTGTTAGAATAATTTCATCTCTCTTCAAGGCACCCTTTATAAGTAAGCCTAGGAAAATACCATCCAGTAAAATGAAAAATAAACAAAAAAATCAAATCTATCAAAGACTAATTAGGAATCATTACTAGTGCTTTTTAAGTAAGTGCCAACAGCATTTTTCACAGAACTAGAACAAATAATCCTAAAATTTGTGTGGAACCTCAAAAGATCCAAATATCCAAAGCAATCTTGAGAAAGAAGAACAAAGCTGAAGGTATCACAATCCAGATTTCAGGATATATTACAAAGCCGTAATAATCAAAACACTATGGTTCCGGCACAAAAACAGACACATAGATCAAGAGAACAGGACAGTGAGTCCGGAAATAAAGCTACACCTACACAGTCCATTAATCTGTGACAAAGGAGGCAAGAACACACAATGGGGAAAAGACAGTCTTTTCAATAAGTGGTGTTGGGAAAACTTAACAGACACATACAAAAGAATGAAACTGGACCTTTCTTACACCATCCACAAAAATAAACTCAAAATGAACTAAAGACCCAAATGTGAGACCTGGAATCATAAAACTCCTAAAAGAAAATGGACAGTAATCCCTTGGAAATCAGCCTTAGCAACATTTTTTTGATATGTCTCCTCAGGCAAGGGAAACAAAAGCAAAAAACGAACTACCCGAACTACCCGAACTACACAAAAGTGAAAAACTTTTGCACAGCAAAGAAAAGCATCAACAAAATAAAAAGGCAACCCAGGGAATCTGAGAAGATATTTGCAAATGATATATACGATAAGGGGTTAGTATCCAAAATACCATCCAAAGACCTTCCACAACTCAACACCAAAACAAAACAAAACAAAACAAACCACTGATTAAAAAATAGGAAAGGACCTAAATAGACATTTTTCCAAAGAAGATATAATGATGACCGATAGCCGACAGACCCACAAAAAGATGCTGGACATCAGAAGTCATCAAGGAAATGTAAATTAAAACCACAGTGGGATATCCCCTCACACCAGTTAGAATGGCTAGTGTCAAAAAGGCAAGAGATAACAAGTGTTGGTGAGGATGTGGACAAAAAGGGAACCTTGTGCCCTGTTGATGGAAATGTAAATCAGTGCAAGGCACTGTGCAAAACAGTACAGAGATTCCTCAAAAAATTAAAAATAGAAATATTATAGGATCCAGTAATTTCACTACTGGGTATTTATCCAGAGAAAATGAAAACTCAAATTTGAAAAGACATATACACCCTTATGTTCACTGCCAGCATTATTTACAAAAGTCAAGTTATGGAAGCGACCCAAGTGTCCATCGATAGGTGACCGGATGAAGAAGTGGTGTGTACACATGAGGTACTACTCAGCCATGGAAAGGAATGAGATCTTGCCATCTGCAACAACATGGATGGACCTAGAGGGTATTATGCTAAGTGAAACAAGTCAGAGAAAGACAAACACTATATAATTTCACTTATATAAGGAATCTAAAAAACAAAACAAATGAACAAACAAAAAACAGACTTTAAATAGAACAAACTGGTGGTGGCCAAAGGTGAAGTGGGGGGATGAAATAGATAAAAGGGTTTAAGAGGGACAAACTTCCAGGTATAAATAATTAAGTCATGGAGCTGAAATGTAGGACACAGGGAATACAGTCAATAATATTGTAAAAACATCGTGCACACTGAGTAATGTGTAGAATTGTCCAATCACTATTATTCACCTAAAACTAATACCACACTGAATGTTAATTTTACTTCAATTTAAAAAAGAAAAATACAAAAAAATCTAATTTCTGTATCCCCTAGCACAATTTAAGCTCCAAAAAGTTGAAGATTTTAGTAGGTAACTATTTTATTCCCTTTGCTAACGTTGTAGTAAGTGCTCAATATTTACTAAAAGAATAGACTGCGGTTGTGATTTTGAACCAGGATATGTAGCTGGACCACAGGCATTACCACGAACAGACCCATTGTTTTCTTTAATCTTCAATGAATGAGGGCACCTGGGTGGCTCTGCCTTCAGCTCAGATCAGGATTTCAGGGTCCTGGGATGAAGCCCCACATAGGGCTCTCTGCTCAACAGGGAGTCTGCTTCCCTCTCTCTCTGCCTGCCTCTCTGCCTACTTGTGATCTCTGTCTTTGTCAAATAAATAAATAAAATCTTAAATAAAAAATATCTTCAATGAATGAAATGCAATTTTATCAACAGCCTTACTTCTCAACAAATTCTAAATCAAAAGCTTTTGCCTGAGGCACTGAAGTTAGTTACACATCTCAATTATAGAAAAAATTTCTAAGGTAATGGGGTATTGCAATTGGAGGAAGAAAGTAGCAAAGTACAGATTCTATTTCAGCTTTTCCTTATGTGTAGGGATCTTTTTGCATCTTATTAATTTCTTAGACATCCAATGCGTAAATGACCATTATATTAAATAACAAAAGAATGGGACAAGAAGCTGGAATTTGTTGGATGCCATTATAGGCACAGGAGAGACTGCTGTGGCATATATTTTTCTCCTCTTTTCTAGTAATGGAATCCTCTACTTTAGCTTGGCTCACCTCCAGGAAGACCACAGCCACTTCCAGGCCTCTCTAAGAGCTAGTTTGAGCCCTACAAGTAAGTTCTGGTGAATGGACATGGGATAGAAGCCGAAGTGATATGTGCAATCTCTAATTTATGCCTTCAGAGGTTTCACTTTTCACCTTCCTGGAAGCTGGAAGGAGAACATGGTAATGATTAACATCCTGGACCTCACAGGCAGAAGTATAAAGTGGGAACCAACAAAGATACTGGTGGGATGAGGTGGAGGCCGGTATCAGCCCCGCCTCGATCAGGCCCATGACAACCATTCTCCGTGAAGCAACTCAACTACTTTTTTCAAAGCCACTGTTATTTTGAGTCTCTGTGTCCAGCACTGGGGTGACTCACCATCTTGCCTTGCCCAGAGCTGAGGGGGTTTCCAGGATGTGGACCTCCCAGGGTTCTTATCTGGGCAAACTGGAACAAGCTGGTCACCCTCGAGCTTGGGCCTTGTATCCTGACATAAAGCTATCAATAAACGGCAGATCTTAAAAAGATATGTACTGTGTACTGTGTACCTTCCCTGCCTTACAGGCTTGATGAGGATGATCTCATGTTACACAGAGACCCTACGCCAAGGAAAAAGAGTTGTTCCCATTTCACAGACAAGGAGAAAACTAAGGAGAACCCGAGCGAGATCTAACATCTAGCGTACTGCAGAGGTCCATACCCTCAACCATATAAACCCACTTTTATCCCACGACGTGAAGAAGAAAATCAAGCTGAAAAAAAAAGTTCTAACTGGGGGAAACCCTGCTTTCTTGCTAGAGAATTGATCAACAGCCCAGGCTCAAGTATTTAGTTTCATAGGCAGGCAATAGCTTGTGTTCTAAAGTTAATTAGGGCTGTCTTCTTACAAGTAAACTACAGAAAGGAAGGAGTCCCCTAAAATCATGCTATGAAATGGAACACCCTGACTGGAGATGGGAGGCCGGGAAAGTCGACCACTTCCCCACATTCATGGTTTTGAGTCACTCAGGGAAATCACAGATATTTACCTATTTGTATGAAAGTGCGCAACATAACTACAGAAATACAACAGGAATATGCTAAATGCGAAGAAGAACTTGGGTTCTATTTCACAAATTTAAAAATAAATAAATAAATAAAAGCTACTTGTCAAAAGTACTTGTCATCCAAAGCTACTTGTCAAAAGCTTTTAGTCAAAATTTCTAGCACACTCACTTTCGCTTTTTAAAAAAAATATTGCTTTTGCATCTAATAACAAAATCAAAAGGCATGATGGAAAATATTCTATTATTAATACCACATTCCTGACAAAGCCACGTCACCTTAAAGAAAATGAGACCAACATAAATTTCTACATAGGCAGATCTCTCTTTATACGCACAAAATACTGAAAGGAATAAACCAGTAACGAAACCATTCAAAAATTTCAATTCTGCCCCTGGGACTCAGATGCATGCCAAGAGGCACACGAAAAACTTCCTTGTGAAGGAGAGGTTATAAAGAATGTTTCTGTGTCCTTTGTAGTTCTTGTAGCATTCCAAGTTAGCTGCACTTACCACTTTTCTACACTGCCAGTATCTTGTCAGGCATCTAGTACAGATGGTGAAGCTGTCATGAGAAACCCAATGCTATTCCCTTATCAGTGAGAGCTGGCCCAGGCCCTCCTGGGCACTTCGGCATCATTAGGTAGGAGGGTAAGATAAAAACAATCAAAAGAGGGGAAAGAAAAATAGGATGATACGGATACCAACAGACATTGCCACTCAGTACCTTGTATAGAATAGGTATCAAGTTACTGCTCAATATTAGTGATTAAATATAACTATATTAAACACACAACTTTAATTATCTAATGAAATAGTCCTCAAACGCTCCTGTCCAAAGCAATCACTTGTGGTGCTTACTAAAAATGTGGATTCTGGGGTTTCTTCATCACACAGGCTGTTAGGAAGTCTGGGGGAAAAACCCCCAAATCTGCATTTCTAATAAACACCTGGAGATTTTGATGCAATTCAACCACCAGCTTGAAAGACAAGGATCTAATACTCAATCTTTATGTGCATCAAGAGAAACACAAGTAGTTCAACGGGCATGTGGATTTGAAATAGACCAGAGTTAAAGCTCAATTGTGCTGGGTACTCGGAAAGCATAATGACCAGCTCAGGATCTGGAGGAACTCAGAATAAACACGCAAGCAATCCCAAAGTATATGTTTTTAATGTCCTGTTATAAAATACCTATGATATCTCAGAAACACATGAATACAGTTTGAGTAATTTATAAGGACATGATGGTACTTTTCAATTCTCAGTTTAATATTACATATTCAACTTTCTCATTATCACTTAACTCCACAATTATAACATAACTTGAACTATTAATGTATTAGTAAAGTATTAACCAGTGCCATTTATTAATCATTTATTAATTTGATTATTTATTAATCACTTATTTAGATTATCTAAATAAATTATAAAATATATTTAGATATATATAAATAAATATTTAGGTTATCTAAATAAATGTCATTGTGTGTTTAAAATTTTGTTTTTTTGGAAATATGTCATACTTGGGTAACCTAAAACTGTCATTTCTGGCAGCTCACATTTCAAGTTGTTTACATTATGAAAATAATATCATTTTAAATGACCCTATAAGGCAGTCTCAATAATATGAGAAAAAATAAAAATATATATGGCATGCATCTATGGATTCCCTGATCAATAGCTTTTGTAATTTGGGCCAAGTCGTTTAATTTTTCTTTAATTTCCTTCTCCTGCCAGGTAAGGCTATGACACTAGATGGTCTTGGAGATCCCTTACAATTAAAAAACTTACTGAAAAAACGGATTTAAAAATAAGTTTAATGAGACTGATAAGATTTAGTTCATAAAAGTAGTAAAAACTAGATAAGTAGATGCTAAGGGGAAAAAATGGATAAAAAGGAAACTCACCCCAATTTTAAGCGTTATGTTATCAAGAATCTTTAATGTGAAGGCAAATTTCAAGGGATGCAAAATGCAAAAAAAGCAAAAAATGCAAATTCTGATTCAGTAAGGCTAGTGTGTGGCCTCAGATCATTTACTTCTAAGTTCTCTGGTGACATGGGAGGGTGCAGGGACATGGACTGCACTTTGGGTAAGTGAGGATCTAGGGTAAAGCCAAGAAGTAGAAGTAAGAATAATAAAACCTGATTAATAACATGGCCAACCAGTCAACAATACCGTAACTTACTGGAAAACAAATTATTTTCTAATCGCACGTACATAAAAGATAAGTTGCTTAAAATAATGGAAGGACTTAATTGACCTATGTAATTTTTTAAGGGACTGTTCTGTGGTAGGTAGGTGAGCCAATCTTTGAACATATGGCTATATTCCAGTGGCTCTCAATTCTGACGATACCTTATAATCACCTGGATGCTTGTAAGAACTAGAGATGCCTGAGAAACCTACCAGTCCTAGCTTATCAATTAAAACAGAATTTCTGGGGAAAAGACTTTGGTCTCAGCATTTTTTTTTTCTTTTGCTTTTTTATAATGCCCTCTAAGTAATCACAATACTGAGAAACACTGGGCTGCACTTACACGAAATCATAGCAAAAAATACAAAAGTAAACAATACAATCCATTATTAAATGAAATGCTTCGTTTAATAAATGAAGGAGCATTAATAGGAAAGTATTAATAGGAAAGCATTTTGAAATCGAAACCTAATTTTTCTTTTTCCCTAAAATGATCAGAAATGTTTTTATCACATGTAAAAACTAAACTGATTACATTTAGTATCAGAGATCAGTGGTTCTCCAACTTCAGCCTGCATCAAAACCACCCGGAAAGCTAGTTAAAACAAAGACTGTTGGCAGTGTCCTCCCAGTTTCAGATTCTGGAGATCTGAGATGGGCCCCAAAATATGCATTTCTAACAAATTCCCAGGTGATGCTGATGCTGCTGGCTCAGGCCCCATTTCCAGAATCACAGATAGAGATAAAAGTTTGCAATTTTAAAAAATTCAATTTTTTTTTAAATAAAGAAAACAGTGGCATTAAGACACTTTTAATCTTTATCACATACCCAGTTTTTTTTTAAAGATTTTATTTATTTATTTATTTGAGAAAGAGAGAGAGCACAAGTGGGGAGAGGGAGAAGCAGGCTCCCCGCTGAACAGGGAGCCTGAAGTGGGGCTCCATCCCAGGACCCCAGGATCACGACCTGAGCCGAAGGCAGATGCTTAACTGACTGAGCCACCCAGGTGCCCCTATCACATACCCAGTTTTAAAATACATATGAGATATACTTATATATATCATACAGTGTGGGTTTCTTTTCATCTCAAGACCAGCCTGGTACAGTTCTCTCCATGCAACTGCATCATGTGATCAACACTCAACAAACAATAAGGAAATTCTTTGTTTTTATTCTGATCTCATCTTTAAGCAAATGAAAAAAGTTTCATAAATGAGATTGCATGAGACTTTAAGTTCCTATAGGTATATGCTTTCTTAAAAGAAAACTGATGTTTGGTTAATGTTTTAAAATGTTTCATTAGGACTTTTTATAATTCTCTTTTTTTTTTAAAGATTTTATTTATTTATTTGACAGAGAGAGAGGGAGATCACAGGGGTAGGCAGAGAGGCAGGCAGAAAGAGAGGAGGAAGCAGGCTCCCTGCTGAGCAGAGAGCCTGATGCGGGGCTTGATCCCAGGACCCTGAGATCATGACCTGAGAAAAAGGCAGAGGCTTTAACCCACTGAGCCACACAGGTGCCCCTATAATTCTCTTTTATTGGGATTCTAATTCGTGGAATACCACAGTGAATGTGGACTAGATCCAGATCAAATTTTCATCTTCTCCCAAAACAAGACAAATTCACATGTGGGGAAACAGCTTTAAGATTTTATTATAATTTTTTAAAGTAATCCCCACACCCAAGGTAGGACTTGAACTCACAACCCTTGACGATCAAGAGTCACGTGTTCTACAGACTGAGCCAAACAGATGCCCCAGGAAACAGTTTTTCAAGATATCATTACATGACATTCTTAAGGCTGCAGAAATGTACCAGGACCCCAAAATATCACAGGATTGTTTCTCTTATATTAATAAAATAAAATCCTTTCATTACTATCACTAGTTTAAGTGGATTTTTAACAATTACCTACGTTAACATTATTAAGAGTCACAAAATAAATTGCCAAGTGAGATCTTAAACACGTTTTAGAACAGAAAACATCTGCGTAAATATAACCAAAAACAAAAAACAAACTTCTGGATGTTTCCCTGTTCAGATCCTTGGAAGTCTACATAAACAAACAACGAACTTCCCCAATGCGATCTTATAAACCTTGCATAATCACTAAGAAAAAGAAAAGGTTATTATGGGGTATTAGATGAAAGAGCAAAGTTATATTTTCCCCAGAAAAGGAAGATTTTGGTAGGTCCTTTAGAAAGACAGAATGGATTGCTCTTATGTTTCCCTACTAACAGGTGAAAATATAATTTTACCTAAAAGTATAATTCATCTAGAATTATAAATGGTATTCAACATAGAGTAGCAAGTCCAGAGAAGTCTTCTTAGCATTGTCATTGTCATTAGTCTTGGAAACATAAATATACGTCAGTACTGGTACTTAATACATTTATTATGAAACAATACCAAATATTTTTAAAATATGTATTTTCATTTAAAATATGTCAAAGGCCCAATTTCAAGACTAAAGATAAGGGAGGCCAAATCCTCTCCTTCGTAAGGAAAGGGACGAGTTCTCCGGGGGGTGGCTGCCTAGTATCACCTGGCTAAGTCTGCAGTTACTTGCCAGCAAAGTGGGACCCAGCACTCAGGTTTCCCAGGTCCCAATCCACTATCTCTTACCTGAACCATATAAAGACTCTCCAAAGTGGCCACTGCCCTGGGTCAGATAATAGATCAACTTCTTTAATTCTGAGATATGCAAATCAAAAGGAGTTTCTGAAAAGCCTTAAAAATGACTTTCTTTAGGGGCGCCTGGGTGGCTCAGTTGGTTGAGCTGCTGCCTTCGGCTCGGGTCATGATCTCAGAGTCCTGAGATCGAGCCCCACATCGGGCTCTCTGCTCGGCAGGGAGCCTGCTTCCTCCTCTCTCTCTGCCTGCCTCTCTGCCTACTTGTGATCTCTCTCTCTGTATCAAATAAATAAATAAAATCTTTTAAAAAAAAATGACTTTCTTTAACCTTTACACACAAAACTTTTACGTTTTATATTAGATTTTTAAGAATTGCCGTGTGGGGCGCCTTGGTGGCTCAGTGGGTTAAACCCTCTGCCGTCGGCTCAGGTGGTGATCTCAGGGTCCTGGGATCGAGCCCCTCATCCGGCTCTCTGCTCAGCAGGGAGCCTGCTTCCCCTCTCTCACTCTGCCTGCCTCTCTGCCTACTTGTGATCTCTCTCTCTCTCTGTCAAATAAATAAATAAATCTTTAAAAAAAAAAAAGAATTGCCATATATTTTGGCTCCAAGACAGAAGAGTTCTATCATATAATAGGTTGCTTGTTGAATAATGCATGGCTGAATTAATTCGTGTAACGTTACAGATACTCACTATACAGACCTCCAGGAATCAAGTCTGGTTCAAAACGTCTCCCCTGCCATGACCTTTAGGGCAGAGAAGTACAAGTAGGAACAGAAATGCATTTAAGGAGTATCAAAATTGTAAGCTGAAGTATTTTTACTGGTAAAAATAACGATGAAAGAGCATAAGGCAATTAAGGTCCATACATAGGCTGAAGAACTACTATACAGGGTGATCTGAATAAAATGACCAGCTCCTGTGTTAGTGACAGGCGGATCCTTACGCCCACCCACTACACATTTCCCTGCATCCTTCCCACCCATTTAACCCAATCGCCAGGATCCCTCTGCTGAATTCCCCACAAAAGGCAGGGACTTAACCTCCAGAAGGGCCAGTGGGTGTAGGAGGAAAGAGTGGAATAGTGGAAGGAGCAGGACAGCCAGAGGAACGTGTTTCTGTATATTTTGCGCAGTTTGAAATTTGAACAAAAACCATATTCCTAAGCATATGGTAAAGTCTAACTGATCCAAATAACATAGTTACCTCCCAATGCTCTCAAGAACTAAAAAAAAAAATTTCAAACAGGCAAATAGAAGGGTCGGGCATCATTTCTTATAAATAGTCTTAGCAAACCTGTTTATTTCCGTTTTAGTTTGGCTGAAAAGATTCCTCAAAATGGGCTCTTATTCCTTCCTATTCCCACTCCTACTGCCCTGCCCAGAAGGAGTCAGAAAAGGAGACATTTCCAACCAGAGAATTTTCCCAATTACCAAAGGAGGAAATAAGCACAGAGGAGGGAGAAAAGAGCTCTGCCTGGACCGGTGCTTTGAATGAACTGATATAAAATGTCTTATCTGGGGGTGAGGAGGAAGGGAACAATTCAAAAATGCCTCCTAAGATCTTCCTAAGGTGTGTCATCGTTTGGTTCTCCAACTGCTGTTTCACGACATCAGGCGTGCTTATATTCAGATATAAATACAAAATAAAAACTAAATACACATAATTATCTGTCAAGACTCTATGAAGAGAGAGTACATACGACTTCAGAGCTAGCCTTGCAAATCTACATCATCTATTTATAAATAAAACTGCAATGCCTGAGCATGAATAGCCAACCAGCCCAGAGGGTAAAGTGGAAGAAAATCTCAATGAGTGGGTAAAGAGTCTCCGGTGAGGGGCGCCTGGGTGGCTCAGTGGGTTAAAGCCTCTGCCTTCAGCTCAGGTCATGATCTCAGGGTCCTGGGATCGAGCTCAGCATCGGGCTCTCTGCTCAGTGGGGAGCCTTCTTCCCCGTCTCTCTCTGCCTGCCTCTCTGCGTACTTGTGATCTCTCTCTGTCAAATAAATAAAATCTTTAAAAAAAAAAAAAAAGAGTCTCCAGTGAGATCTAAAGAAAGACTTATTCATTCAACGGTTATTTCAATGAGGTCCAGGTTTCCCAGGTGGTGAGCTGTAGCTCCAGGGCCCTGCTCTAGGAAAGAAGCCTGTGTTCCAACACCAAATCCTCACAGACTGTCCTAGCGACCTCCAGAAGTTACTGAAGAGCTCTGCACCCCCAGGTCACAGTGTGTAAGACAGAAGTCCCTACTGGACAGCGCTCCAGGGTGGAATTGAGGATCAAAAGGTAAGAGTGTATGAGGAAGAGATTTACAAGCTGTAAAAAAGCTGTATGGATATAGCATTTTAACTATTGTTCAAGGGAACTATGTACTTCCAAGATAAAGTTAGTGTTAAGAGATGGTAACTACAACACTTTCCCAAGAACATTCCTCCTTGGAAGCCTCAGCGCTGACCCACTAGAATGTTCCCTATATTGGATATTGAACACCACAGGTATTCGCTTGTTTTAATTAAACTCATTCTCAGATCAAAGCTTACACAAAGCCTAGAAGGGACACTGAAACACTGGTTCTCTTCCTCTTTTTTTTTTTTTTTTTGTTTATCCTCTTCCACTATTGTTTTTCCTTTCCCTCTGTTCACGTGGTTCTAATTCCCTGTTTTATTTACTTTTTTCAGTTCCCTTTACTCTCACTTTAAGCTCCATGAAGATATATTCTCACAAATGCCCCCCAAGTATTTTCAGACCCCTGGAGAAAATAAGAGTCAGTGATCAGCATTAATATTCCTTAAAATAGTTTCACCCTTGACCTTATCCACAAATTTCACTGCTCCCCCCCCATTTAAATAGACGTGCGAACCTGTTTGACTAGTTTTCCTCTAAGCCCCGCTCTCCTGATTGGCTGGTGAGTACAAATGAACACCAGGTACAGAAGCACAAATGCAAAAGCTATGTAAAGCACAATGGCCTTTCTTCCTAAGAGCCCACAGGGAAAGGCATGCAGGTTGTAGAGCAATTCTCTCAAAGCTGGAAGGCAACACTGCCGAACCATTCACCCCACTGCTGGTTCAAAACGAAAAAACAGAAACACATATCCTTCTGTGGATGCCTCCTCTTTAGAATAAGGGGTACTATGATGAGGCTCACATTTAATTTATCTTAAATTTAGAAGTTTAAGAAATTCGGGCGGATGCAACTACATTCAAAATGCAGTACAGAGGCGTGCCCAAGTTTGCTGCTAGTGTGGGGGTGGCGTATATTTGCTTATGTAGATTAGGAAAATTTGAATTTGCCAAACAGATTAATTGAAAGAGGATTCTTTTTATAGAAAGATTTACTTTGATATTGCTTTAAATAGCAGTCTCTGGGTACACTGATAGGCTTAGTGTCTACATTTGTCCACATTTTTTACTGTAAAATATTTCAAACATACAGAAAAAGTAACATAAAGATTAACAAACATTTGTATACCCATCACTTTTATTTTAAATTCTATAAATATAATCTGGTTTATAAAAACTGATTTTTTATACAACTTTTCAGGAATATTCAAAAAATAGAGCATATTTGTAACACTTAAGTCTACTTCCTTTTAAATTTTTTTTTTAAATTCATGGGGACATAGTATTAAACTAAAACGTCTCACTTGGAAGAAAATCAGCACCACAGATATTATTTAATAAAGCTAGTTATAACTGATGTAATAGCTAAAAAATTATGACTCAATGTCTT
Organism: Nasua narica; assembly: GCA_028533885.1. Lineage (NCBI taxonomy): Eukaryota > Metazoa > Chordata > Mammalia > Carnivora > Procyonidae > Nasua > Nasua narica. The sequence continues at coordinate 85,518,111 of CM052800.1, read as the reverse complement.
GAAAATATTTCAGGTATAAATTAAAAAAAAACAATTGAAAAGCTCAAAATAATTTTACACAGATTTTGTATTAGTAATATTCCAAAATCAAGCAAATACTTACCAAATCGGTTATAATGTAAATTTTTTTAGTGAACTGGAAAACCTACAGATGTATTTCTGTTATCTAAATCAAGCCGGGGCAAATATAATCAATACAGTGATTATTTTGATTATTAACAATACAGATAAATAGCACAAAACTAAGAGCAAAATATACAGTATCTCTGAAATGTTCCTAATCACGGGTTCTTTCCAAATGTTTTAATACTTATATAAATCTCCAGCCAAGAAGTTGGAGCTGACCTATGCTGTCCTAGATGTCCCACCATTCATAAATCCAAAGGTTCCGTTTTTGTTTGGCTCTGCACTCCCAAATGCTGACCTAAGGATGGCACACGCATCCAAGTCAATTTCAACTTGGCATTCGTCATCTGCACAAGGCAGTGCTGAGCAGGACAGTATCTAGCCTAAAACTGAATTAGTGAATATACATATGAAAATGCACCGACAACTATGCTTTGCAAGAATAAGACCAGACACTATGAGGGAGTTAGTGCAAGTGGACAAAAAGCACAGAAATTCAATCTCAAAATAGAGAGGTCCTGGTAACAAAAAGTGTGGCTAGAGAAGTTCGGGAAAAGAACATCATCACAGAGATGACACACCACGCACGTTAAACACATACAAACTACACTCATAATGATTCACCTTAAAAATACTGAACATTTAATTTCATTTTATTCAAAAAACCTTTATTAGAAATTCTAAAAACTTCGAATACTCTAAGTGCTATATAAACAAATGACACGTGGTGAATAAAAGTATGTATTGAAACATACATAGTAATTTGAACTAAAAAAGAAAAATCAATATTATTTATAACCAGTTAATCACTAATATGCCTTATAACCAATTAGTAAATAATATGCATTATGTTCAAGTGTTGATTGGTTCCCAAACCAGTTCCTACATGCATTCCTACATTTTCTCAAAATGCTCACGAATTACAGGTTGAAAAATGTAAGCACATATTAAAATAGGAATCTAATTTTATTTTATTTTTTTCTTTTTTTTTAAAGATTTTATTTCTTTATTTGACAGATAGAGATCACAAGTTGGCTGAGAGGCAGGCAGAGAGAGAAGGGGGAAGCAGGCTCCCTGCTGAGCAGAAAGCCAGACGTGGGGCTTGATCCCAGGACCCTGAGATCATGACCTGAGCTGAAGGCAGAGGCTTTAACCCACTGAGGCACGCAGGAGCCCCAGGAATCTAATTTTAGATGTTTATCTCTAATATAAGGCATTGCCTCCTCCAAATAGAGAAAATCCTAAGGGAAAAAAGTAGGTATTTTTAAATTCTGCCATAGTACACTTAATTTTTTAAAAACACTTAATGAATCAGTCCTTCTCCTACTATACAAGTTAATAATTGCTTCCCACAGTGTTCACTTTTAAGACCCCACAAGATATGAAGGTGCCTCCTGAATCATCAAATATTAAATACTTTGTTCAGTTTTAATATCATTTGTCTTGGTTTTTGTTGTTTTTGTTCAGACTCTTTTAAAATGAATAATCTATGCCCTTATTAGATAATCTAAGAAACTAGAACTCACTTATAATACCAGAAACAGTTTAATAAGACATTTTAAATGTCTGTGATTTGTTTGATTACCAGATGCTTTTAAAAAACAACCTGCCTGCTACAGAACCCTCCAAGGTAGTAGAATAGTAGGATAGTCCTGAGGATCCCAACGAAGCCCCAGAGCTCTTGCAATTCCCATCCTCTCCTCAAGGAACACCTTCCAATGCTCTCTCTGCTCCCTTCAAATTTTCCAATTGCCTCTATTCTACTGGCTTCCTCCCCAAAGGCTATAAATCTGATCAAGTTTTCATCCTAAATATACCTATAATCACCCTCCTTGAATATAGCTGAAAGCTATAGTCTCCACAGACCAACTAATCACCAAATCAAAGTTCAGCTTTTCATGAAAACCAGCTAGCGTTTACTGAGCACAAACCAATGACCTTCCAGGCATGGAGCTTGCCAGACTTTATTTCACCTGATCCTCAAAGTAGCCTACTTGGTGTAGGCGCTTTGATCCTTTTTTTGTAGATGAGAACCGTGCTCTAAGCTCAAGGTCACAGAGTTTAGGCAGGAGCAAAATCAGGATTGTCTGATGGCCCTTATTTTAGTACTTGATCTTATTTCTTGAACTTCTTTCCTCCAGCTACTCAAAAGCTGTTCTCCCCTCATTCTCCTCCCGCCTTTCACTCTGTACTTCTCATTCTTTACTGCTCCCTATTTCTGACCCAACTGTTAAATTTTAGGACTTCCCTAGGCTTCTTACTCTAACTCCCTCTTACTCGTTGTACCTGCCCTGGAAGGCATATCAACTCCCTTCTATCATTTCCAACCGCCCGTGTACTGAAAACTGCTCGGTCAGTCCATCCATCCATCCATCCACTTTTTTCTACCTATCCATCCATCCACTTACCTACCTTATTTATCCAGCCAAAACTCCTTTACTTAGAACTTCTGTGCAATGATCCAATGGACACTCCTCTCCAGTTGGACATTCTATAGGCACTTCATACTCTTTCAATGGTGAACTCTATCATCCTTGCTCTTCCGCCCTGACTCTCCTCATATGTCACTAGTCATGTACTCACTCACCTGATCCTAGAGATTCTCCTACCTTAACATCTATGTGACCAAAACCTTTTCTTCATCTCACTGCTACCACCATGGTATAAGGTCCTCAACAAGATCACTCTGATACCTTCTCAACTGCCATTCCTGTCTTACATTCCTCAGATCCATCCTTCTAGATGGCTGTGAGAGCTATCTTCGCATCCTATCTTTCCTTCGTTTGAAACAAACTTGAACAGAAAATGGTCCATATTCCTTCTGATGGCAAACAGGCACCCATGACCTTGCCCATGCCTGTATGGACTGTGAGGTTCTCTGGTCTTCTGGACACTTCCAAATGCCCATTCAGGGCCCTCTGTGTGTCTTTATCACAGCACTCACAGACCCTAGAACATTATATTGCATTTATTGAAACTAGTGTGTTTTCAATCTATCTAACCTCTGAAACCCAGAGCCCTTCCAGGGGCTTCTGTGTCTGTATATCCCCAGAGCACGAGAACATAGTACACTTTTAATTTGCTGAATAAAAGAATGAATGCTTGTGAAATGTCTTAGGTAAGGAAGATGTTGATTACTACTGTCCTCCAAGACTAAATTAAACTAATTTATTCAAAGCAATTTTGTTATGTAGCTCCTCCATAGGTAGGTATGCAAAATAATATTGAAATGATTGACCTCACTTCAATATGGTGATCAAGATTATCAAATCACACTTTTTATGCCAGAGTAGGAAAATAACACCAACATTACATCTGGCTAGCTGGTTTCGATGGCAGAAAATGGTATAGAAAACATCACTGTACATATATTCCTAAACAAAGACAATCTGGGCCCACCGTAAGAATAGTAAACTTTTTTTAAGGGCTACTGCAATTTCTCAGAAAAGCAAAGATTTTACAGAAGACCAAACTGTCTGAAATTAGGACACCCTTCTGAAGATCTCATACACAAAATATTCTGTAAAACAATAACAACATTAAAACCACTTATACAGAGGTCATTCTACTAGTTCCACTAGGAACTTCAGCCATATAGCTTACAATTCAGCCCAGAAATCAACCATGAGAACACCAAGTACCTATCACAAAGCCCACAGGCTTTATATTCGGGCAATAGCCCACATCATTTCAGAGGAAAAAAAGACAACAGATAATATAGCAGCAGGACTCGCTCACAGCCTGACAGCAGCAGAAAGTGATAGCTGATAACAGAAAGAGGACCCAGAAAAACCATAAAAAGAATAGTACTTCTGTCTCCAATCTAGTATTTCAATAGGGCAGACTGAGACCATTTACTATAAACAAAAACAGCTCTATACACCTCAACGAATAGCACTATTCAATTCTTTACGAATTCACGCTCATAAAGACAAGCCAATAAAAAAATTAACTTAAATCCAGGGCAACAAGTAAGAGTGTAAGATTTAGAAATTATTTAATAGCTGAATTTTTAAGTTTCAGTAATTAGTTATCATGGGAGGGATCAGCTACGGAGAAAATGCACTTAATGCAAATAAGCAACAACCCACAGAGTATCAGTATCAATAACTGGAGTATTATTACATATTATAAAAACAATCAAGAGTTCTTATTCTCCTGGTATATTCTGAAAATCTAGTTGAATTAAACAGCGCCAACTCAATATTATTTGGTAAATAAATATACAAATAACTTTGAAAAGGAGTTTGAGAATTGGGGATGTGGTTATTTTCTTCCTTTTTCATCCACATTGAAGTAGCAATTAAGCTGATGAGGTATCATGAAATGTGTTAAGTAATCTAAATTAAATATTAACTGTCAAACTCTACACACAAAAAATAGATTTTATAAGACATAGATTTTGTTGTAAATATCTTTATTTATTTCACTGGTTTATTTATCCTAATAAGTATACCGAGTTTTAATACATGCTTAAAGCTCTGGAAATTTAGAGTTTGAAACTTTACAGTAGTAGTAGTACCCAGAAGAAGTCAGAAGTATTGTTTCTACTAAGTTATGTCCAGCTACTAAAACACTATTAAGCTTTTACCAAAAGTCAAGGAATCACGCTTCACTGTAGTTTTTAAACAGTCTTATGGCACTAAATTACACACTAGATGTCACCTTTATCTTCTGGTTGACAGGCAAATCAAATAATACTAGAGTATTTCCCTTTGGAATTATCTAGAATATTTGCTGAACCGAGTTACATTCCTAAAGCAAAACTTCAAACTAACTACCAGGAGACAGCTTTTACAGAAGAAAACTAAATCCACTGTTCCCCCTCTGGGACTGAAAAAAAAAAATGCTGATTTAAGATTTAGCTTAGTTAAATTCTGGAATCCCTTATCACATAACATTGAAGTGCATGACTCTTCAATTAATTTAAAAATCTCCAGAGAATAAAGTGTGATTAATCCTAATATGAGTTGAATACGAATTAAAAAGGACTTTCTATCCTTCCTTCAAAAGGTAGTCATTTCTTTCCCCTAGGGATATAAAGCACAGCAATTCTGAGTGGAGACCTTTTTTTGAACATGAAATTATAAGAAACCACAGCACACCTGGCATATTGCCAAACAGCCACACCTTTGGGCAATTGATCTTGAAAAATTCAATATCCAAGGTGACAGCCTGAGGGGACTGTTTTTAGAGTAGCATTTGTTTGTTTGTTTGTTTGTGGGTGGAACCGACCCGGAATAAAAGGCTATCTCTATTACCAACACTGACTCATAATAGAGGTGACTCGGGGTCACTCCTGCTTGAGAACACTGCCCCACAACCGTCCTCTAGTGATACGCCCTCTCCTTAAGAATGGCTACTTAGCATGGGCTAGCCTTCCAATTAGTGTGCGGGACTCTCAGAAGTTCTCCCACCTTCTTCCCCTCCCCAGCGCCCGGGGATGCTTTAAGGTGACGGCAACCAGCGGTACAGGTACAGAGGCGGTTCTTTCCCTAAGGAAGTGCTGCAGAGTAGTACATTCACCGTACTCAACTTTATCAACCTAAAATTGAACCAGTGAGCTTCCACACAGAGTTTGGGTACGCCCCTCCCCAGCTCTGCCAGCCCTTTTGGCGGGGCGCACTGCACATACTCGCGCCTTCCGATACGGTTCGCCTCCTACAACCCAAATCACGCATCCCAGGCCCCCTAGCCGCTCCTCCAGCCCGTGGAAGGCGCCCTACTTCCTGCAGCACGTCCTTCTCTCAACTCCTCTCTAACCTCGGCAGCCCGCACCGGCTTCTCTAATGCAAGGGCAACGCCGCAGGGTTCTCTCAACCGCGTGTGAACTGCGTTGAGAGCCCCCACGCGACCGCGCCACCACTATACATGCCTGGGGGGGTCGCGCAGGCATGTGGGCTCCGGCAGATGCTCAAAGGTCCCGAGAGAGAGAGTGAGGAGAGAGAGAGAGAAAGAGAGAGAGAGAGAGAGCGTGTGCGTGTGTGTACGCGCGCGCAGCCCCAAGACATTCCCCACCCCCAACACACCCAGTTCCCCTTTGGGAGAGGACGAAGTAAAAGATTGTTAAGAGAGGTCCGAAACTTCCTGGCCCCCCATCCCTGCCGGCAGCCGGCTCCGGCCCTGGGCCTCCCAGATGCCCATCCCTCCAGGGTCAAGTGCAAGGTCCTCCGCCGATCAGCGCCAGGTTATCCCCTCCCCTCTCGAGTTCAGCACGCATGAACTCAAGAAGACCCTCGAAAGGGTGCCATATGGGAGAAGCAAAGAGTACGGGAGCTGGGGGGGGCAGCTGGGAAAGATCTCCTTAATGGCCCCTCAACCTTAACCTTTCTCCCTACCCCCCACCCCCCCTACGTCGCTCTCAGCCAACCCCATCTCCCCTTTCCAATCCCAGCCCCCCGCCCCTGGATCGCAGCCATTCGCCCAGGACTCACCTCTGGGAGCAAACAACGCCCATCTCCTCCTCCCAGCCCGCCCCCCTTCCGCCCGCTGGAACCGCGCGGTCCCTCTACTTACCTCGGCTCTTGGCTGCTGCGCGTGAGTTTGAATGTGTCTGTGCCGCGTAATTGTATCCGGGGACAGAAGGGACCCGTGTTTGTGCGCTGGATCTGGTGTCGCCGCCTTCGGTGGTTTGGGGGCGTGAGGGAAGCTGTAGAGTTAGTGTGTTAGCTTAGGACGGACTCACTGGGCTCACAATTGATGGCAAAGCTTTAACGGTGCCCTCCCTCGGGTCCGCAGCGCGCCTGCTCCTCGGCTGCTTCCCGCGGGTGGCCGGGCCCCCCCTAAGCCGCGCCCCGCCCAGCACACGGCTAGAAAAGCTGGAGCGTGCCCCTCTCCTCCCGCGTCCGGCTCAGCCGGGCACGACGCGGATGCCACGCGCTCAGCCTCACATCACACGCCTGGGTCTGTGAACGCCTTCTGCTCCCCTGGCCGGGGCATGGATGCGGACGCGCCTTCGTGCGACGCGCTCGCGGGCTGGGCGAGGGGCAGGTCCTGGGACAAGGATGCTCGCCAGAGGAGCGGCGCTCCGCTGGCCGGCTGGGACGCTCGGGAGCCCTCCCGTCGCACCCGAGCTGGGAACCCTGGGACTGGCACGTGGCCCCGCCCCCTGTTCCCCCTGCGAGGCGTGCCCTGTGCCCTTTCTGCCACCACCCCTCTGGTCCCCGTGCCCGCCTTTTTTTTTTTTTCCTATCACGCTACTGCGGTGGAAATCAATGCGTGGTTTCTTCTGGTGCGCGCTTTCTCTCACCTTCCCAGCCTCTTAGCTTACTGCGTTCCTCTAGAGCCCATTAAAAAGTTGAACTTGGGCAAGGAGTTAGAGAAGTTACGCGAAAGAAAGCGAGGGGGGAGGGTTAGGTAATCAGGCACCTGCCTCGTGAATCCGAAAGCGTTAAAACAAAACAAAACAAACATCGACCGCAAAAACTCGAGTTTGGGGATCCCGGAAAAAGTAATTTGGGTTGCTGGACTCAGTAACATCCCTCCTCGCAGGCTCATGCTGAAAGGGCCATTTATGCTTTGCTTGGTTGAGTCTGTGGCGACTTTATCCTTACTAATCTGTGTTTGCCAGCAGCAGATCTTTGCCAAGTTGGCGTTCCGGCCAGGAAGCAACTTTGCGTACCCAGGCCTACTGGAGCAGCCTTCTTGTGGCGCCTCAGGCCTGAGAGGCCAAGCGCCTTTAAGAGTCTGAGGGTAGATTGTGAGCTTCCTGGGAACCAGGAAAACCTAATAGCGTTGTTCAATTTTCTCTAAACCCGATAGGCATTGTATTCAATAAATGCACAGACGACGTGAGCAGAATTGTTTGTTGTATGTTACAACTTTCAGAAGAGCGAAAATTACGTTGGGCATAAACTCCAGAAGCTAAAATGCCTCCAGTGCGCACAAACATTATACGTTTAAATACGTTAAATACTGCTTTTGGAAAGCAAAAAAATGTCAAGTCAGTCCATTCTTTCTTTCCTTGCTCCGAACCGAATTTCAGAAATAGGTTGGGACACTGCACTTAGATAAGAACACGGAAATTATGTTTCATTGTATGTTATAACTTATTGATAAATGGGAAAAAACACTAATATACATCATTCTTCTCATTTTATTAATACTCCTATATTTAATAAGTTCAGGACCTAAAGTCCATGTGCTAAAGAATATTCACTGATGAAGTGAGTTTCAAATGCTGAGTTCTAAAAGGAATGCGCTTTCCTTCTTTGCAGATTAGAAATTTGAAATATTGTGAAAAACACTATGAGTATGTTCTCAGTCTTTGTACATGGCAAAAGATTACCAATCCCATATATTTACTTTTTATTGAACTTGCATTTAAAAAGAAAACCGTAAAGATAATAAACGTTAAACATAACATAATGATCTAACACAAGAGAACTTAAAAACTTTTCTCTCAAGGGTCAAGCTTCAAGCAACTGTTCAAGCAGTTGCAGGCCATTGCTTTGATAATACACATGTAAACTCTTGGTAAAAAAAAAAAAATCATTAGAAATTAAGCAGAAACGTTACCTCTTATTTTATGAAAAAACTTTCTAAAATCTGTGTCACATTCCTTTGCTTAGTAAAAGCATGTAGACCGACCATCACGTGAGATTTTTCTCAGACTTTTGGAAGGAAAATGAGTTACTATATTGTATGTGGATATGTCCCTTTGTATTGTTTCTGTGGTCTTTGTAGTGCCTTCCCTAGTCTTTATCTATTGGTTATTGAATTTTTCACAGGTCTGCACTCAAAAGACATTCTATAACTTAAAACAAGTTACCTCAATCATTGCATAAATATTTGAATTGCATTTTTGGAGCTTGTAGTTATAAAAGAAATTGGTGAGAGTCTTTTTTAAAAAAATCTACTGGCACTTAGCACTTAATATTATTGGCTGAATGACCAGAAAAAGTAAATAATGAAAGCATTTGCTACTTCTCTTTAAGGTAGAATGCATATTTCCCATATTGAATTCATATTCCAAGGTCCCATTCAGATTCACACAAAGTTCTCCCTATCATTTTTGTGTATAAAATGCTGAATTGGACAGCATTATCTGTAGTAAGAAACTTCTAGCCAATGTGAAGTATGATAGTAAAATTCCTCATTACTTCTATAAGCATGTGTATCAGTATACTAAACTTAATTTTTTAAAAAATACTTGTTATGAATCTTTAGTCAGTTGGGCCGATGTGATTTTTTTTTTTTTTTTAATGAACAATAACCTATGAGAGATACTAGCCTAGCCTGGTGATTATTAACCATAAACTCTGGTACCAAACTTCCTAGAGTTGAACTTCGATCAGTTATAAATGACATGATTTTATTATCAGTTGACCTTGTAATCTAGACCATATAATGTAAAGTGCAGCAGAATGAATTTAGATTCAATCATGGAAGAAATATGGGTAGTCGTACATTCTAACACCCCTTTGCTAACATTCCTAAATATTCTAATATATTGCAGTGGGGTACGATATGACTTAAAACACAAACAAGACTTTTGAGTTCTGCTAAGACCCCTTGAAATCGGATTATGTTTTTTTGGAACTGAGTATATACAAAGACTCATTAGGTGTAATTTGATGCTGCCCCTCCCCCATAATAATGATTATTATGGCTTCTACTTGAGTTTTTATTTTTTATTATTTTTTTTAAGATTTTATTTATTTATTTGACGGAGAGAAAGAGATCAGAAGTAGGCAGAGAGGCAGGCAGAGGGAAAGGGGGAAGCAGGCTCCCCACTGAACAGAGAGCCTGATATGGGGCTCAATCCCAGGACCCTGAGATTATGACCTGAACCCAAGGTAGAGGCTTAACCCACTGAGCCACCCAGGCACCACCTACTTGAGTTTTTAAAGTGTATTCCAGATACAGTGCTAAATCACTAAATGAGTGATCTCATTTAGTCCTCATAAAAATTCTGGAGGTAGGTACTATTATTATTTTCCCTTCTGAAGGTAAGTAGCAGAGAGAGAATGAAACTTACTCAAGATCACAGCTGGAAAGTAACAAAACTGGGAACTGAAGTCTGTCTGAGACAAAGATGATCCCCTAAATTACTAGGACTATTCAGATCAGATCTCCTAGTACAGTATAAATCTTTGTCAGAGAAAAAGTTAAAGTACATAAATGCAACCTAGCCACGTGGAGAACCCTTGAAATTCAAGAAGCATATAATGAACCCAGCCTGTCTTGCTGTGTCCCCTCTTGCACCCCAGAACAACTGCTCAATAAGCAAGCCACAGGACAGAGATCCTTCATGATAAAAGGGGTGTAATTTTCTATTTATCCAATTTTTAAATCTTTGCCATTATTTTAATTCCTGTTTCCTGTGGACTCTGACTTGTTGTATTTATAAGAACACTAAACCTGAGAGCAAACAGAATGAAGATCATGCACAAAGTCTCTAAGATAAAAACAGGCACACCGTCACATCTTCACCTTTCCCTTTTTGTTCCTTCCTTCCTTTTTCTTCATCTCTTATTATCTTCCAAACATCTTGCTTTTAGTTTCAATTACATGCTATATACAAATGTGCCATACTTCATGTTTTTTTATATGCCCAGATTATTTCATTTTTTTGTAGTTTTTAATATGTGGTCAGTAATTTTTTCATCATAATTCAATTTTATTATGCATCATAGACAATGTTAGAAAATTAATCTATGGATCAAATCGTAACAGAGAAGAAGGATCAGAAGAACAAAGGGATTTATGTGGAAATAATGGAGACAGCTAGAGCACCTGACGACTTCCACATTCTCATCAAAAGATTTTTTTTGTAATTGTCTAAAAGAGTATCTCATATAAAAAGCAAGCCAAGAAAGCTTATACTCCTAATAATTTTGATTATATGACAGTAGATATTAGCTTATTCTGTATGTCCCTTTAAAGCAATATTTATTTTCATGCTTAGACAATGTCCTCAATGAAACTTTGCTCTCTAATCTAGGATCCTATAAGTTAAATCTTTTAAAATAATTTCCAAAACTTCATGACGAACCCTGTTCAGAGTTAGTTGTAGAAAACTCATGGGAGTAGCAAAAGTATAACCTTTGGCCTTTCAGAATTAGAAAGTTTGCTATACTGGATTCCTATATAGCCCTATATTGAGTCTCAGTGACACCGCCAAGATTTCATAGGAGAGGAAGGTAGTCCTACATGACATCAAATAAGGCTGTGTCCATGACTGCTTCCTTTCCTATCCATTTTGCCGGTGTTACTTATTGTAGCCTTTCTATATTTAGCCTGTATTGCCTTCTGGTAATGAAGAGTTTTATTATATATTGCAATTATAGCACCATAATTTATTTGACCTAAATACACTGCAGACTCCAGGCAATACCAACCAGTTCTAATAATTCTAGCACTGGGTAAATGTGGTCATGTTTACCATATCTGCTTTATACTTTTATAGATGCTAATCTTCATCCATATCTTTTTATTATCACTCTTCTATAGCAGAACTCCAATCCACTGAACATAATTCTAAAATATCAAAACTTCCTGACCAATATTACATCACCCTGGTACCATGGTCTATGTGCTTCCCAAAGTAAACATGAATTAATCTGCATAGTCAGTTTGCATTTATTAGAAAGGTTAAAGAAGACACCCAGAAACCTTGATTTTATTTTATTTTTTTAGAATTATACTCTCTGCCTTTGAACATAAAGGACTAATTGTATTGTTTTCAAAGAAGAAATAAGGGACTTGCCTTGGCAGATTGGTATAAGCAGTTGTGCGTGACTCATTTCATGTGGTTATCTTGGGATCATAGCACTTCAAAAGTCACTTACTCAGGCCACACATCAGCTGCCAGATAACACTGTTAAGTATATGCTTGCCCATAAGTGCTAGTTATAAGCCTGGCCCCCCGAGGTCTGCAAAGAAAGTAGATTTCTGTATCAGTGAAAAACAATAAATACCAAGGACTTTGGCCCTAGTGTCCAGACTTAATGTTACCTGTGTGTGTTTTACTTTATAATTGGAACCCCATTTTGAGTATGTCTATTCTTTCCTTGTTTTTCATTCATTGCTTCCCTTACTTTTGTGTACCAAAGAACTATGGTGTAGTAAATAAACTGAAGGAATATCCCATAAAAAAGCACAACCAGGTAGGAAAAAAACCTACTTCAGTGAGAGCATATTTCTATAATGTGAAGATATCAAGATCGCGTGGCTCCTTCCAGGGTATCATTAGAAGTTGAGGTTCTTACTCTAAAGCAGATGCAAGCTACTTTTAAAATTGTTTATAAAATGTGACGGCTAGGTATACCTAGTTATATTTACCAATTTCTTTTCCTTTCATACCATAAATAATCCTCTCCACCAGACCTTCTTCCCAAAACCCATTTGGTTAAGTTCTTCCTTACCATGAAAACATATCTAGAACTTCAGATACCTGGTCTGACCCTGATCAAGTAGAAATTTTTATAAGACATGGACAGAGTAAAATGGCTAAGTTTATGCTTTCATATAACCTCTCTGTTTCAAACAAAAATTAATACTGATAAAATACAGAAGGAAATAAAAAAATAATTTAAAAAATGAAATAAAAATTAAAAAATAAAAAATACAGAATGAAAAAAACACACCAATGAGACACAGATGAATTAAGAAACAAGGTAATCCATCCTCCTGAACTAGAAACAGAACAGAAATGCAAAGTGGGGAGCCAAGCTGGGGATGAGGGCTGTCACTTCTGGGACTGGACACAGATGGTGGTCTTGGGATTAAAAGTGCTTGAAGCAGGCAGACCCCAGGGTAACTCCATGATTCTCACCTCCTGGCATCATGCTTTCTATAATTCCCTCCCTTTGTGTGGGGTAGGACTTTGTTTCGCTTCTAGCCAATAGAATATGGCAAAGATAAAGGGATATTTCATATGTGAAGGCCCCAAATCTGGTGATGTTGAGTTCATCCAAAGGAGATTTTTCTGGGTAGGTATGACTTTAAAGGTACCGTGTGCAAGCCCTTAAAACCAGAACTGGACCCTCGCTAAGGAGAGAGCCTCTCCTTGCAGGCCTGACGAGGTAAGCAGCCATGTTGGGGAAGTGCTCATGGCAAAAAACTATGGGCAGCTTCTAGGACTCGAGAATGACTTCAAACCAAAAGCCCTCCAGGAGTTGAGGTCCTCTGTCATACAGCTGCAGAGAAATGAATTCTGCCGACAACCGAATGAGCTTTCAAGTATATTCTTGCCCAGTCCGAGGCCAGCTGGGCCAACACCTTGACTGTAGCCTTGAGAAACCCCTAGTCACAAAACCCAGTCAACCCACGCTCAGATTCCTTACCCACAAAACAGTGAGAAAATAAATGTGTGTTGTTTTAACCTGCCGAGTTTGTGACAATGTGTTATACAGCAATAGGTAACTAATTCGGTACTTTGTACAGGGAAGAGGATAAAGCCCGTTCACACCTTGAAACCAGGGGCTGGGCCAAGACTCCCACACATGTGAACAGTCTGAATAAAAAGGGTGGAAACCTGGCTATACAGAAAACTGTGGCTATCTGGATGTTCGAAAACCCAAATCTAGGAATCAAATCAAGTTGCTAGCTGACGGTAGTGGCTGGCCCTTTGATATCCCCGATATCTACCCACAGCAGGAGCTTGAAAATGCTGTAGGTAAACTTGGTTCTGGACTGGTGGCTCAGGAGTGCCAAGTGAAGGCAATTACAGACACTGAAAGTTAAGCAGAAGAGGCAGATCAACAGGAAGAAATCCCTCTCCAGTTAAAATAAAGTGTATACTAAAGTCCAAAGACACATGTAGAACTCTAATGTTAAGAAAAGCAAACAAACAAAAATCACAGTGCTCTAAGCCTGAATTCTTTGTAAATAAAATTAATCTTATAGAATTATTTGACAAAGGCTTTAAAATGTACTCAATGAAGGGGTAAATCTATTGAAAGTCAAAATAAAAAAATCCCTTCAAATTAGTAAAGCAAAAACCTATCTCAAGAAAAGTTTAAACGTGAGGCGCCTGGATGGCTCAGTGGTTTAAAGCCTCTGCCTTCAGCTCCGGTCATGACCTCAGGGTCCTGGGATCGAGCCCCTCATTGGGCTCTCTGCTCAGCGGGAAACCTGCTTCCTCCTCTCTCTCTCTGCCTGCTTCTCTGCCTACTTGTGATCTCTCTCTCTCTCTCTGTCAAATAAATAAATAAAATCTTTAAAAAAAAAAAAAAGAAAAGTTTAAACGTGAAGAAAATGGAAATCTTAAAAATCCATTCTATAGAATAAATCCTATGGATTTGTGAATAGAAATTAATAAATCTTAAGATTGTCCTGAGAGATTACCTCAGAATGGAGGAGAGAAACACACACACACACACGAAAGAGACCTGAAGAATATACTTATTCAATGATACATGTAACTGGAGTTTCAGAAGAGAAGAAAGGAGGGAATATCAAAAGAAATAATAACTAAGAAATTTCCAGGTTTGAAGACTAGATCCTCAAATCTTAATCCTTAACTCGTGTCAGATTGTTAGTAGACAGCAAATAGTACCTACCAGAAGACACAATGTAATCAGTGACTGAACCCTGAGGAGATTTTGTAAAATTTTAAATTCTTAGGTCCCACCCCATATCTACCAAATTAAAAACAAATACAAAAATGTATATTTTAGAAAATCCCCAGTCTTCCTCCCCTAAACTCATAACCAGTCTAATTGTGAAAAAAGCATCAGCTAACCTCCAATAGAGGGACATTACAAATACCTGGACAGTATTTCTCGAAACTATGAAAGTCATGAAACACAAAGTCTAAAAATCTTATGACAGCAGAGAAGAGCCTAAGGAGACATGATGACCAAATGTGATGTATCCTGGGTAGGGTTCTGAACAGAAAAACAATATTTGATAAAAAGTAAGAAAACCTGAATAAAGTATGGATAGTTAATAATCATGCATTAGTATTGGCTCATTAATAACAAATGTACCATATTAATGTGAGATGTTAGTAAGGGGAAATGAATGTGGGGCCTATGGAGCCTTGCTGTATTATATTATCAAGTTTTCTATAAATCTAAAACTAATTAAAAATTTTTCTTATTAAAAATAAAAGCTCCTAATTTTATTTTCGTCATCAGCCAGATTTCGGAATTATTTCTTTCACTCCATTGTGTTATAGATGAGAAAACTGAGGCACTTTGATTGTAAACATTTGTCTAGTTATGATAATTTTTAGAGATAATAGAAAGAATTTATTAAATTATGATTGCTGAATTGTGAATATTGTGAAAATTGTGAATATACATTTCTTTGAAATATCTTAGAATTAGGGGAGCCTGGATGGCTCAGTTGGTTGAGCGTCAGACTCTTGGTTTCGGATCAGGTCTTGATCTCAGGGTTGTGAGATTGAACCCCGGGTGGGCTGCCCACTGAGGGCCAAGTCTGCTTGGGATTTTCTCCCTCTCCTTCCCCCTTTGCTTCTCCCCTGCTCAGCTCCTGGGCATGAGATCACTCTCTCTCATAAATAAATACATAAATACATAAATTTAAAAAATCATAGAATTAACCCTGATTTGGATTCTGTACTTACAAATGAACAATAGCAATATAATAATTGTAGCTTAATTACAGCAAATGTTTATTTTTAAGACCCTTGAAATGGTAATGAGAAATGGAGTGAATTGTCCCCATGAATATTAGATAGTATTAAAATTTGTTGCTGAGGGGTAGCAAGTGGCTCAGTTGGTTAAGTGGCTGCCTTCAGCTCAGGTCATGATTCCAGGGTCCTAGGATCTAGCTCCACATTGGGCTCCCTGCTTGGCAGGGAGCCTGCTTCTCCCTCTTCCTCTGCCTACAGCTCCCCCCTCCATTGTGCTCTCTCTCTCTCTCAAATAAATAAAATTTTTTAAAAATGTTGCTGAAATATTTTTTCTGCACCATGTCATCACTAACACAGTGTATATAAAGTTAGTGAGAGGCTTACATTCCTCAAAGAATAGGAAATTCTTTCTTGCTTCCTCTTTTCTTCTTAATCCCCTCCTCTCAAGTATTTCCTTAAAGCATTCTACCTTTCTTAACATCCACTTTCTGCTAGTTTCACAGAGGAAAATCCCCGCTGCACAGAAAAGTTAATCTTCCCCTGGGACTTGTATGAGCATAGTGTGTAGTTAGAACTGACTTTTATTTGCTCTGTCTGCTAAAATGCCTCCCTTTATGTGAATGGCCTCACGAAGCAACCTTGAAACTTTGGAATTTCACCCTGGTATTGCCACTTTTTAGGGGTGTGTGAACTGAAGTATATCGCACAACTTATCAATGCCTCATTTCCCAACTTGCAAAATGTCAATAAAAGACCTACTTTTCAGCCTCATAAAGATTAAATGAGATAATATGTAAGAGAACTTTTTAAAGTTTCTGGTACTTTATAAGTCATCAAATCTTTGGGAATACTTTCCACTTCCTAAGAAGTCCTAGCTACCCTACATGGGAAGATGATTAGCAGTCCAATCCGTTTTTCCTAGACTGGCTAAGCCTTGACAGTGAACTTGGATATAGCCAACTCTAACTGAGGCCAGTACTGGCCTTATAGGTTGTTGCTACTGAAATTCTAACAGTTACTTAGGCATGGTGGAAGTGAATAGACTGTTCAACAACCACTTTTCTTTACAAACTCAATTTTACTGCCATGTCTGGGAAACAACTTCCTTGTATACACTTCTGCAGACTCTGGTATCAAAGCGGAATGAAAAAATAATATGATGCTGCATGAGTGCTATTAGCTAATACACAACATCATTACCCTACTGTGTTAACATCAAGTTCAGGAAATTCTCAGCTTAGTGAGCTGGCCTTCTGAAACATCTGGAGCCAATACCTACATTTTCCTACAATGGTATTTCAAAAGATGCATGTTTTATAGTCCAGAAGTTCAAGAGAAAGTATTTTTTTAAACTGCTGATTGTCAATTAAACATGGACCATCAAACCTCTATGAGTATCAAATTTGGTTCATATGCTTGGAAATCCATACACACTGAATTTTTACACATTGAGAGAGAAATCTTGGTGAGGAAGCACCTAAAGTTTTCACACACATAGTGGTTATGAAATATTTAGCTACATTCATTCATTTACTTATAAAGATCTATTCAATATATTTTCTTTTAATACAAAGATTATAAAATATTGCTCTTTGCCCTCTAGCTCATAGCTTACTGAGGAGGTTGGGGAGGTGAGAAATAGGGATGGACAGACAAAAGGAAGAGCAAATCATTGCTACAGAGGGAGGAAAAAACCAATAGAACCAACAGAGTAATGTGGGAAAAGAGCCTGAAAAATATCTATGAAGGCTCTCTAGAAAAAATGACATTAGAGCAGAATTTGATATCTAGTTTATTATCAAGCTAATCACAGCTACCATTAGAATTTAATCTCCACAAGAAGAGAGACTTGTTTTTTATATTCACTATTATATCTTCAGGGCCAAGAACACTACCTGGTTCAAGGTATGCTAAAAATCTTGTGTTAAATGAATGAATAAATGAAGGCTGCCTAGTACAGAAGCCCCTGCGTGAAAATATTCAGTCTCTCGACAGCTGAACCATACTGAAATATCTGACAGCTCCTGACACCATTGGTGTTCACATAATTTCAAATACAGCGAGGGTCAAACTGATTTTTTACGTGGCTCCAGTCTTGGATTTCAAATTTCCAGGGAGGGCAAATTTCTATTTTAGGTAATAGAAAGGATCTGATAATAATAACAAATAACTTCCAAAAAATAGTCTGAAGTTAAGAAAAAGAAAAATGGGCCGCCTTCTTTCACTAAAATTCACCCCAGAAACACATACATTTACATGGTCTGTTGGGCTGGACCAAAATTCAACAAAAGATTATGATATGATTAAAAACCGACACAAAACAGGTTCTTGAATCAATTGAACAGAAACAGAATTAAAAGGAAATTGATTGTAGATGATACAGCCCAAACTGACTACATCGATTTATAAAACCATCACTCCAGCAATACCAGTCTCCAAGCTATGGACATGTGCTGTGTGGGAGAAATTATATTAGAAATATAGAGAGTTATGGAACAGACTCTTCCCCATTTCCATTTTTTTTAAATCTTCACCATCATGAAATTTTTTTAAAGACTTTTTTTTTTTTAAGATTTTATTTATTTGACAGAGAGAGATCACAAGTCAGGGGAGAGGGAGAGGGAGAAGCAGGCTTCCCACTGAGCAGGGAGCCTGATGTAGGGCTCGATCCCAGGACCCTGAGATCATGACCTGAGCCAAAGGCAGAGGCTTAACCCACTGAGCCACCCAGGTACCCCCACCATCATGAAATTTAAATCCCATTGTGAAGCATTCCTGAAACCATCTCTCCTTTCAAACACCACTAGCTCTTTGGTCAGATTTTTACCTTGACAATATGGTCTGTAATTATTTACATACATGTCAGATTCCTACTAGAATGTGAGATCCTTGTGCACATAAACTATATCTTTTCATTCTTGTATCTGACTCCATATTTTCTAACTTCCCCTTGCATACAAATAAACATAAACCTTTGGTGAGTGCTGAAAGAAAACTATAACCTGATTTATTACAGCTGACCCCTGAATAGGGCAGGGGTTAGGAGCATCGAAACCCCAAATACGAATCACCTACTGTTGTCTAGAAGCGTTACCAATAACATAAACAGTCAACTAACACATATTTTGCTTATGTATTACACACTATATTCTTATACAATATACAAAGTAATCTGGAGAAAAAATATTAAGAAAATATATTTATAGTACTATACTACACTTATGGAAATCCTCATAAGTGGACCTATGCAGTTCAAACCTGTGTTGTTCAATGGTCAATGGTACTTGAAGTTTTCTAAAATAAAGAGAAAATCCATAGAATAATACTGATACAGGATTCATGGATGGCAATGCAAGATATAAAAAGCAACTATGGAAAATAAGTAGAAAATGAATCAAAAATTTTTTATGTAAAAATCATATTAAGAATACTCATTGATACTGGTAGACATAAATTTTATCAAAATTAGGGAGTTTATGTTAGATATTTTCTGTTTCTGAAAGCTTAGAATCAATAGTATTAACACTTCATCAAAATGCCTTTTAATGATCATCCAAGAGCTGCTCTTCATCCCTCGTATTCGTTAAAATGCTTTCATCTAGAAACAGGGCATTACCCATCTGGAGTAGCTTAAACAATATGATCTTTATTTCCTATAAGAAGTCTGGAGGTTGGTGGTCCCAAGTTTGGTGCAGTGACTCAATGGTGCCATCAGGATTTGAGCTCTTTCGATCTTTCTGCTTTCATGGTTGCAATACGGAGGCCAGTGCTGCACATCCAAGCAAGGAAGCAAGGAGCTGACAGAAACAAAGCCATTCTCCTTGAGTATCCCTCTTTTATAAGGAATATCTTTCTTAGAAGATATTTCTCAGAAGATCTCCCTTACTTTTAATTGGCCAAGACCATGGACAAAGAGGAGAGGTGTCGCTATGATGTGCTTACGTTAAAATTCACCCAGTAGAATGGATGCATCACTGCCTTAGCCAAACAGGGATTGTGTTTGCCAAGACTGAAGGCCAATAATGCCTGAAAAGGAAGACACCTGTGTCTGTAACAACACAAGATAGTCTCTATGTGTCATACCAGAAATCTGCTAGCCTTGGTTTTTATTATTTTATTAATTAATAAAAAATATATGAAAATTCTGCTTTAGTATTTAGTTTTGAATGATCTTTTCAAAACTTGGGTGAAGTGCAGTAAGATCCATGTTAACTTACAGGATCTGAAAATAACTTTAAATAAGAGAGAGAATCATTATATTTTAATTTACAAGACCTAATCAAGTAACATAAGTTTTAACATAAGTTAAAAAGAGATCACCTTAATGAAAATACTGGAACTAAGACATAAAAAATGAATGTTTTCTTGCAAAGTACTCTGCTTGGGAAACTGTGTATATTTCTAAAGTAGCCACTGGTCAAAGAAAGCTAGAGCTAATCTTACAGAGTTGCTGTTAGGTCCTGTGACACCATTCTTAGGGATATGATATTTCCCATAATGAGAAATCTTTGCCTTTAGTGAATGAATTTGCTTGTTGGAAATAAATGCTATTCTGAGCCAAGTCTGGGTGAATTGGGCATAGCCATGTCTTGGTCAAAAAATAATATGACTACGAAACATCTGATATGTTTAATGTGGCTTGTTAACATGCTCTAGAAACAATTCCAAATGGGAAATTCCAAACCTACTTTGAGAAATGGGAAGAGTTGAAGTGCATCCATAAACATAGTAAAAGGACATTTTTTAGGTAGTTACTTTTGAAAATATTTTTAAAATTGGTTAGTATATGTATAGTCATCTTGAAATCAAACCAACTTTAATATTAACCTCAAACATATGGCTCAATATAAAATGTACATTTTTGAAAATATATCTTAGATATGAGATTCTCAATTATTAAGGACATTTGTCCTAAGTGCTTAGGACATAGTAGGCATGCATGTTATTGGATAGCTGAGTGATTCAGTCAATCTCAAATAAATAATAGGTTGAAGAACACTCGTTTGGAAATGGTAATTTTTAAATTATAATTTTATGATTATTATTTGGTCATAAATGTCCTATTAACATGAAGTATTTGGAAACTCGGCTTATAGAGAAGTAGCCTACTAAGTTTATCATAATAGAACCTTTATTTTCTACCCTGCCTACCACTGTCATGGTCAAAGCTATATTCCCGTAAGAGAAGCTTAATATAGAATAATTGCCTAGGCTTTTCGAAGTAAGATAGATTACATAGACCCAGGATTGCAAATCTGATGATGGATTTAGTCTGCAAAATGGTTGCAACAACTAAAACATTACAAAGTAAGTAGTCAAGGTAGTTGGCACAGCCCTCCCCTGTAGATGGCTTAATTACTGAGTTAAACAATCAGAGAAACACTAAGTCATTTAGAACCTTAGGTTTCTAACCACTAAGTCATTTAGAACCTTAGGTTTCTAATTTCCAGTACTAATAATGGAAATTACCCTGAAGTTGCAGCAGTGTGGTTTACCAAACAGACTGGTTGGGTTTAATTTGAACTGCACCTGTAAGATGGGAAATAGGTTCCCAAAGAGGGATAAATCAGTGTATATGAATGGGCCTTCTAGATGCAGAGCTACTCCTATCTTTAACTCAGTACATGATAAGAACAGACAAATTAATCAAATAGTTAAAGATGATCAGGTGTTTTGAAAATATAACTGACATTGTGTTGGTGTCAATTGTGTTTTCCTTTAACCTGTTGCATTTCCTTATTTGGTTTTCCCAAAATAGTTATTTAAACATTTCCATTTACATAGGCATACAGCAAAAACATATATGTTTATATATATAAAATATAACACATCCCTTCTGGGCATCTCAGAATGATGTATTTTTTTTAAAGATATTATTTATTTATTTGAGAGAGAGAGAGCAAGAATAAGCTGGGGAATAGGCAGAGGAGGAGGGGGACGGAGAGAACCTGTAGCAGACTCTGCACTGAGTGCAGAGCCCCACGCGGGACCCTGAGATCACGACCTGAGCCAAAACCAAGAACTGAATACTTAACCAACTGAGCCACCCAGGCACAGCTCATGCCTTTCTTCAAATTATTTCCCTAATACAGTATAAATGCATAAAGAACTGGAAACTATACTAGATTATATATTCCTAAGAAACTGTGCTTTACCCCTACATTTCCCAAAGAAGAAGTTTAGCAAATACTTATTATTTGTTGATTTAATCTGGACTGAGAGATAAGTATCGTTTCTTTGCCATCTCTTTATTTGTGTGACTTTGGAAAAATCACATTTCCTTTCTGAATCTTTTTCCTCATTTGATTATTGGACAATTTATAGTTATTCTGCATATGCTGTGTTTAGTCCCATTTTATATGTGTATACTGTCTGCTGAAATTGAGGCATCAAGAATATCTGTGTTTCTAGTTGTTCACTCCCATGCTAGTTTCTGCTCAGAACAAACATATACACATATAGAGACATTTATATTTCATCATCCTTTCCCTCTTGACAGAGAATATTCTAAAACTCCTTTGTTGCCTTCTTAATAAAGTTTAAGATTGCACAAAGTGTAAAAGATCATTGTTAATATTTCTTATTTGTATATGAATGCATTTATTTAATGCTAATTAATTTTATGCTAATTTTATGCAATGTATTGTTCTCCAGAGTACACCAGGCAGCTTTGAAATCATTGCCTCCCTAATCATGTGTAGAATCCTAGGAGGCGGGCTGATGATAAATACCACATGTATTATTTTTATTTTAATTCCACTATAGTTAACATAAATGACTATAGCATATAGATAACTATAATATATAATATAGTGATTCAGTACTTTCATACAGTGCTCATCATGACAGGTGCCCTTCTTAATCCCCATTACCTATTTCACCTGTCCTCCCACCCACCTCCCCTCTAGCAACCATCAGTTCATTCTCAATAGTTAAGAGTCTGTGTCTTGGTTTGTCTCTCTTTTTTTTTTCCTTTGCTCACTTGTTTTGTTTCTTAAATTCCACATATGAGTGAAATCATACAGTATCTGTCTTTCTCTGACTGACTGATTTTGCTTAGCATTATACTGTCCAGCTCCATCTATGTCATTGCAAATGATAAGATTTCATTCTTTTTTATAGGTGAATAATATTCCATTATATATTTTAGTCTAATATTATGTATGTCCCATTATATAGATATAGGTATAGCTATAGATTAGATATAGATACAGCAACTCTTTCTTATCCATTCATCTATTGGTGGACACTTTGGTTGCTTCCATCATTTGGCAAATGTAAATAATGCTGCAATAAACATAGGGGTGCAAATATCCTTTCAAATTAGTGTTTCCATATACTTTGGTAGTAGTGCAATTACTTGATCATAGGGTAGTTCTCTTTGTAACTTTTTGAGGAAGCTCCATACTATTTTCCACAGTGGCTGCACCAGTTTGGATTCCCACGAAAGTGTAAAATGGTTCCTTTTTCTTCACATCCTTGCCAACACTTGTCTCTTGTGTTTTTAATTTTAGCCGTTATGACAGGTATGAGGTGCAATCTCACTGTATTTTTGATTTGCATTTCCCTGATGATAAGTGATATTGGGCATCTTTTCCTGTGTCTTGACCATCTGTATGTCTTTTTTGGAGACATGTCTGTTCATGTCTTCTGCCCATTTTTAATCTGATTGTTTGCTGGGTGTGAGGTTGTGGAAGTTTTGTTTTTTTTTTTTTTAAGATTTTATTTATTTGACAGAGAGAGGGAGAGAGACACCAAGAGAGGGAACACAAGTAGGGCGAGTGGGAGAGGGAGAAGCAGGCTTTCCCCCAAGCAAGGAGCCCGGTGTGGGGCTTGATTCCAGGACCCTGGGATCATGACCTGGGCTGAAGGCAGAAGCTTAACAACTGGGGCACCTGGGTGGCTTGTATTCATGTATTACATAATTTCATGTATTTTAGAGACTAACCCTTTAGGAGATATGTCATTTGCAAAGATCTTCTCCCATTCTGTAGGTTACCATTCAGTTTTATTGATTGTTCCCTTTGCTGTGCAGAAACTTTTTATTTTGAGGTATTCCCAATAGTTTATTTTTGCTTTTATTTCCCTTGTCTCAGGAGGCATATCTAGCAAAATCTTGCAACAGCTGATGTCAGAGTCATTACTTATGTTTTTTTTTCCTAAGATTTTTATGGTTTCAGGTCTTACATGTAGATCTTTAATCCATTTTGATTTTATTTCTGTATATTGTGTAAGAAAGTGGTCTAGTTTCACTCTTTTGCATGTAGTTGTCCAGTTTCCCCAACACCATTTGTTGAAGAGACTTTTTCCCACTGGATATTCTTTCCTGCTTTGTCAAAAATTAATTGACCATATAATTGTGGATTTAGTTCCAGATTTTCTATTCTGTTCCATTGATCTGTGTGTCTACTTTTGTGTCAGTACCATATCGTTTTGATTACCACCATTTTGTAATATAAATTGAAGTGATATGCCCAGTTTTGCTTTTTTTTTTTTTTTTTCATGACTGCTTTGGCTATTTGGAGTCTTTTTTGATTCCACACAAACTTTAGGACTGTTTGTTCTAGTTCTGTGAAAAATGCTATTGGTATTTTGATAGAGATTGCATTAAATCTGTAGATTGCTTCGGGTAGTATGGACATTTTAACAATATTTGTTTTTCCAATCTGTAAGCATAGAATGTCTTTCCATTTCTTTGTGTCATCTTCAGTTTCTTTTCTTCTTCTTCTTCTTTTTAAAGGTTTTATTTATTTATTTGACAGAGAGAGAGAGCACAAGCAGAGGGAGCAGCAGGCAGAGGGAGAGGGAGAAGCAAGCTCCCGCTGAGCAAGGAGCCCAAGGCAGGGCTGGATTCCAGGATCCTGGGATCATGACCTGAGATGAAGGCAGATGCTTAACCAACTGAGCCACCCAGGTGCCCCTTCAATTTCTTTGATCAATGTTTTATAGTTTCTAGAGAACAGGTCTTTCACTTCTTTGATTAAGTTTATTCCTAGGTATTGTATTATTTTTTGTGTAGTTGTAAGTGGGATTGTTTTCTTAATTTATCTTTCTGCAGCTTAAGATTAGTATATAGAAATGCAGCAGATTTCTGTAGGTTGATTTTGTATCCTGCAACTTCACTGAATTCATCTATTAGTTCTGGTAGTTTTTTGGTGAAGTCCTTCAGGTTTTCCTTGGAGAGTATCATGTCATCAATAGTGAAAGTTTTATTTCTTCCTTACCAAGTTGGATGCCTTTTATTTCTTTCTGTTGTTGATTGCTGTGGCTAGAACTTCCAGTACTGTTGAGTAAAAGTGGTTAGAGCAGACATGCTTGTCTTGGTCCTGTCCTTAGGGGGAACCTTAGGTTATTTATTTGAGATTTTTCTTGCTTCTTAAGGTAGATCTCTGATGCTATAAACTTACCCTCTAGAACTGCTTTTGCTGCATCCCAAAGTTCTTGAATCATTGTGTTTCAATTTTCATTTGTTTCCATGTATTTTTTTTATTTCTCCTATGATTTCTTGGTTGACCCACTCATAGTTTAGTAGCATGTTATTTAATCTCCATGTATTTGTGTTCTTTCTAGATTTTTTCTTGCGATTAATTCCTAGTTTCAAAGTGTTGTGACCAGAAAAGATGCATGGTATAACTTTGATTTTTTGAATTTGTTGGGATTTGTTTTGTGGCTGAATATGTGATCTATTCTGGAGAATGTTCTGTGTGCACTTGAAAAGAATGGCTATTATGCTGTTTTAGGATGGAATGTTTTGAATATATCTCTTAAATCCCTCTGGTCTGATGTGTCATTCAAAGTTGCTGTTCTTTGTTAATCTTCTGTGTGGAGGATCTGTCTGTTGATATAAGGGGTGATAAAATCCCCTAATATTATTGGATTACTATTGATTCTTTTATGCTTGTTATTAACTTTTATGTACTTGGGTCCTCCCCTTTTGTGGGCATAAATATTTACAATTTTTATATCTTCTTCTTCGATTGTTCCCTTTCTTATTATGTAGTGTCCTTCTTTGACTCTTGTCACAGCCTTTGGTTGAAGTCTGCTTTGTCAGATATAAGTATTGCTACTCCAGCTTTCTTCTGACATCCATTTACCTGATAAATATTTCTCCATCCCCTCACTCTCAATCTGCAGATGTGTTTAGGTCTGAAGTGAGTCTCCTGTAGGCAGCCGATAGATGGGTCTTATTTTTTTATTCACTCTATCATTCTGTGTCCTTTGATTGGAACATTTAGTTCATTTACATTCCAAGTAATTTGATAGGTATGTATCTATGGCCATTTTGTTTTGTGGTTGTTAATAGCACATGTATTTTATAAAGTAATAATGGTCTAGGACAAAGTAGGATTTATTAGATCAGAGAATAACAGATCATTAAAAACAGATCTGGAATTGAACTAAGAGATCTAGATGTTACATTGTCACTAAAGAGGTCCCAAACCTTTTGCTTCTAAATTTTTTTAAGATTTATTTATTTGAGAGTGTGAGTGAGTGGAGGGAGGGGAAAATGGAGAGACAGAATCCTCAAGCAGACTCCTCGCGACTTGTGGCTCTATCCCCGGACCCTGAGATCGTGACCTGAGCCGAAATCAAGAGTCAGATGCTTAACTGAGCTACGTGGGCGCCCTGCTTATAAATATTTGATTTTAATTTTATAAAGTATGTCGAGTATGCCTATCTTCCCCACAAACTTTGCCTGGCTAGTCTACTCACGTGTCAAGTTTCTATTCCTTGGAAAGTATCCTCTGAGACCTTGTTGAGTTTGGTTGCCCATCTGTTATATTCCTACATGTCCCCTATCCTGGTCTTTATACTACTGTACTGTAATTATTGAGTTGTCTCTATTCTCTGCCAAACTGTAAGTTAAATAATGACAGGGACATGGTACATAATGGGAAAACTGTGAGATAGTGAATAACAGTAGATACAACTTTCAGTTGCTTGAAATGTGCCTATTAATTTACAGTTATGTAACGATAAGTACAAGTCTTTCCCTGTACTGGAGGCATGTAAGTTGAAAACCACTGATCTATAATAATAGTCAGAAATTTTACTGAAAAGAAATCAGGGTACTATCTTGCTATATAACACAAATTAAAAATTTAAGACCTAACATTTGTTCACACATTTATCTGAGGCTATATGTGAAACAGTTTACTTCATACTGAATTTACTTCCCACAAGTCCAAGATGTTAACACTGTTCCCATTTTATACCTAGGGCAAATTAATTTTATCAAGGATAAGTAACCAAAGATCACACAGCTAGTAAGCGATGGAGTCAGGAACTAAATTAGGGCAATCTACTAGGCCCAGCTCTTATCTGTCATGCAATACTTAATCACTACACTACCTGCCCGAGTTATTACCTTATCTCCAAGCCTCAAACAGCCTTTCTTTGCTGTGATTTGTGATTCTGAAGCTGAGAAGCCACATTTCCACTTCTCCGGCTGGGCCTATGTTAGATTTTGCCAAGAGGGGGCACAAGAGGGTGACTGCAGCGCTGGAGGAGGAAGTTGGGAGGGGGTGCTCTTTTCTGGCTGCCTCCTGAGGGCTCCCAGTAGGCTTCTTGTCTGCTTGTGTGTGCCATGGCAATTAGCCTTGCCAGTTTCCTCACTCCAGCAGCAGAAGTCCTTTCTCTAGATGCAGGAGAATCAAGTTTGCAGTAGTCCAACCCTTGCAGAACCAGCTTCATTAAACTCTCCTCAGGATGTGCAGGTCCCGGTCCACGGGGCCCCTCCCTTTCTAGATTTCAGCAACCGTATCTCTGTTCCCCCAGTATTGGAGATGATGGCTGCTTCCTACACTTAAAATCTCTGAGAAAACGAGAATTCTCCTTAATGGACCTAAATAACAACTTTATACTTTGGTAACATTCAAGCTACTGGTATTCTCTCTTCTGACTGAATCTTGACCCTTAAGGTCACACATACAGCTATCACATGATAATCAGGAACTAGAGTTGGGACAGTCTACCAGCCACTGCTCTTCTCTACTGCAAAATACTCTTAGCACCCTGCTAGTCCATATGAAATGTATTGACTTGTCATCATTTTCTAAATAATAACAGTAAAAGAAGAGCAAAGAAATAAATTAACAACAACAAAAAAAAACAAATTAAGTTCAAAGCTTACAAACTGTCAAATTGGAATCTATTGGTCATGCAATCACATGGACTTCTTTAAATAATCTTTTTACTTCTAGTTATATCAGATAGGTATATATTTTGCTAGCTGGATTACCATCTATCCATCTAGATAGAGAGCTATACTATATAGCTAATTTTAATTACACAGCTAACATAAAGCTAGAAAACACTAACTAGTTTTTTAGGCTTTCAGGTGTTTGATGGAGTCAAGAATCATGATCTGTCACAACTAAAATGGATAATCAGACTGTCTGTATTTTTCCTATACAGGATAAATGCCGTAGGGAAATCTGTGAGTATATCTGATATTTCCATGTTGGAAGTCACCATACTGTTGCTGCTGCTTCTGTTATTGTTCTCCACATGATTCTAACTATAAGTTTAAGTGAATTTTTCTTCAAGTTCTCATATTTGGAAAATATTTAACAATATATGTGCCTTAATTTGATCATCAAGTATTTTAATCCCTTATATGTTAAGTATAGAATTAAGTTTTAGTTACACGATGGCTAATAAGGGGTGCCTGGATGGCTCGGTAGTTAAGTGTCTTCCTTCAGCTCAGGTCATGATCCTGGGGTCCTGGGATCAAGCCCCACATTGGGTTCTGCATCGGGCTCCCCAGTGGGCTCCCCAGCGGGCTCCCCATCAGTCCCCCTGCTAGGCGGGAAGCCTACTTCTCCCTCTGCCTGCCTCTCTCCCTGCTTGTGTTCCCTCTCTCGATATGTCTCTCTCTGCCAAATAAATAAAATCTTTAAATACACACACACACACACACACACACACACACACACACACACAATGGCTAACAAGACAGACTATGCAATTCCAGCACTGCCCCCACAATCTAGCAGGTTAAATATATGTGAAACAAATGGGTATTTCATAAAAAGTATTTAATATTTAATTTTAGGCCATTTGTTCCTGAGTTGTTTGGGGGTCCTGATGAAAATAAGATAATACCTTTAATATACAACTGGATGATAATCAAAATTTTAAGATTTTTAAAAAAATGAATTCATTATCTCAAAATGTTGAATTACACAAAAAACTCAGCAAGATCAAGGAGCTACAAAGTGATTTATGTGCTAATAACCTTACTTTCCCTGATTTTAGGCTATGCCCCCAAACCTAAGTGTCAATACATAACCAGCTGTATTTTTGGAGTAACAGGGTGTTCATTGACTCATAAGTCATATCCACCTTTCATAAGTACAGCTCTCTCAATCCACAAATTAAATAATTTCAAAAGCTTTCTTCAGTATTACTACGGAATGGCTTAACTCCACTCTATGAAAGGTGCTGTAACTGGGAGGAAATGAGAACAGGATTAATATCTGCTCTTGAACGCCTACCATTTATTGTCATCTCTTGCACTGCATTCCAGGCAATTTTAATACCACAGACTGAAACTTTTGCGGTCCCAGGAATCCCTCAGAAAGCTTGTTAGAATGACACATTTCTAAACTCCACCTTCAGGTCTAGGGTGTGGCTCAAGAATTTGAGTTTTCTCATGAAGCAAACTGAGGGTGGCTGTGGGGGAGAGGGGATAGGGATAGGGTGGCTGGGTTATGGACATTGGGGACGGTAGTGCAATGGTCAGTGCTGTGAAATGTGTAAGCCTGATGTCTCACAGACATGTACCCTGGGGCAAATAATATATGTTAATAAAAAAAAAAGAATTTGAGTTTCAATTTGATTGAGAAACTCTAATGCAACAGAATCCTTGCTTTGAAGATTAGCTAGGTGCACCAGAGTGAGAGGGAATCAGAAGATGGGTGTTAGAGTCAGGATCTAAAACATAATGTAAATTAAGTCCACAGGGGTTCTGAAGATATCTTGGAAAGGTGAACATTGTCACTGAAGATGATCATCTGATCCCTGTTCTCTGACCTTGCCTGGTGATTGGAATTATATGGGGGACCTTTGTAAAGCAGTTCATCCCTGGCTTTGTCTCCCAGATCAGTGGTCCCCAATTTCATCTGTCCCACAGAATCACCTAGGGAACGTCAAAAAATCCAGATATCCAGGCCATACCACAGACTGAATCAAAATCTCTAGGGCTCAACTGGGGCATGAGTTTGTTTTAATTTTTTCTTGAGATATAACCGATACGTAACATTACATTAGTTTCAAGTGTACAGCATGATTCAATACTTGGATGTATTGCAAAATTACCAGCACCATGTCTAGTTAACATTCATCACCACACACGGTTACAATTTTTTTTCTTGTGATAAAAACTTTTTGTAAGATTGATTTATTTAGTTGAGAGAGAGAGAGAAAGAGCACCACGAGAGGGGGGAGGAAGGGAGAAGCAGCCTCCCCATTGAGCAGGGAGCCTGATGTAGGGCTTGATCGCAGGACCCCAAAATCATGACCTGAGTCGAAGGCAGACTCTCAACTGACTGAGCTGCCCAGGCGCCCCAACAACTTTTAAGATTTATTTGCTTAGCAACTCCGAAATACACAGTGCAGAGTTATTAACTACAGTCATCATACCATACATCACATTACATCCCCATGACATATTTACTTTATAACTGGAAGAACTTTTGACTGCCTTCACTCATCCTGCCCGCCACCTCCCTCTGACAACCTCTCTGATAACCACACCCCTCTGACGTCCACCAATCTGTTCTGTGTTTTTTGTTTTGGGGCGTTGTTGTTTTGTTTCATTTTTTAGATTCCACATATTTATGAAAGCATATGTATTTGGTTTTTTTCTGTCTGACTTAGTTCAAAGCCATAAGTATTTTTTAAAGCTCCCCTGTGACTTCAGTGTATAAGCAATGTTTGAGTGACTATGCTAGAGATTGATTCTGGTAGTGACCAAGAATCCGAATTTTTAGCAACAGCTCCAGGTAATTCTTATGAACACAAAGTTTGGAAGTTAATTAAATTCAATATACAAGGAGCTATCCGAAGTTATTTAAAGAAAGAACTATCCACATTTGACCAAGTTTATAATATACAGTGGTTTCTCTTTATTTGGGATTGAGGATTCCTACATTTTTTAACTCAGACTGCTTGTGTCACCAACAACTGCATTAAATATACACACACATGCACACACATCTACGTACACATACACTGTAGATTTGTACTCTTATACTGTGAAATAAGGACTAAACACACAAATGACAAGTCATTACCTTATAGAAGATTTACTGCTACTTTACTAATGTAATTAAATATTACTTCCCTGATGGGTGATTTTTAGGGTGTGGTGTTAAAATTGCTTTCCCTGGTTTAAATTTACTATACATCTTCATCAAGTCCTTTAAAAGTCAAAGTGGAGTCACTTGTTCCCAAGGAGAAAAAGTGCCACCCCACCTTCCATAAATGGGAACACAATGTATGTTCCTCTAAGTACAGCAGAACTGAAAGGTTATGTCTTAAACCCCATCCAAGAGGGTGGTACATTACTTGCTAAAATATTTCAGTGATATCCTACAACACAGACCCCAGTACAGCACTATTGCTTGATTCCAGGAAATCTTAACTACCAGTGCCTCAATCATGTTCTGCAATCACCTCAAAGAATCTGAAGACCTTACATCTCAACTGAACAACAGAGATCTCTGTCCTAGTCCACCTGTCATGTTTGAAAGAAAAGGCAACTAAGGATCAAATAAATGCACTGATTTGCCTCGAGACTCACAGGTAGTTAATACCTGATTTCCTGACTCTCAGTGCAGGACTCTTTTTTTTTTTTTTTTTTTAAGGATTTTATTTATTTATTTGACAGAGAGAGAGAGATCACAAGTAGGCAGAGAGGCAGGCAGAGAGAGAGGGGGAAGCAGGCTCCCCGCTGAGCAGAGAGCCCGATGTGGGGCTCAATCCCAGGACCCTGAGATCATGACCTGAACCAAAGGCAAAGGCTTTAATCCACTGAGCCACCCAGGCGCCCCTCAGCGCAGGACTCTTAAAACTCCCCACAGTGGTTAAAACTCCCCACAGTGGTTGTCTTCTCTTCTACCCCATTCATCTTTAGGCTACTTGTTACTAAATACTCTAAAGTGTAGTAGTTTAGGGGGATCCGCCACCCCTCCTCATTCACCTCTGAGAAGTAAAAAACCAAACATAATACTGTGCTTAGTGGATGAGGCTTTTGTTGTGATTCAGAAGAGTTTAAAAAGTCTTCCTTTTGCGCCCTTTGAATAGCTTTTCTAATCTTTCTGTTCCCTTGAGTCTTTTAGTGGTAAAAGCAGGGCCTGAGTCAGAAAGAAAAAGACATGAGCAATTTACTAAGCTGCGTTCTAGGCTTTAATAAAGAGATTTCACATAACGCTGTATGATAACTACACTAGCATTAAAATTTAAAAAAAAAAGACATTTCCCTTTCTTTTTGACCCTGTTTCCGTATTCCTGCTAATCTGGCTTCCACCATAGCCTCTCTGACGAAAGGACCTCATGAACAGAGTACGTGTTTGTGAGAATGGCCTGGTTTTCAATCTAGCCAAGAATTTTCCAACTGGCATGTATTCTTTGATATCCTAGAGTTCTCTATGGGACGTTAAGATTAATTTTAGTGCATTCTGCACCTTTTGGAAGACAAGCTTTTATCCTTGTACCAGAATTTGCATTTGTGTTCATAGGTGTGTTCTCATGAATTGAAAGCCAAATAACAACCCAGGATGCTATAGCAAGAAAAGTTTTTCAGTAGTTTAAGTAAAGAAAAATAGGAGGGTAAGTGATTCATTGTAGAACACATGGTAGGACAGAGGCCATGGTAGTTGGACTGCATTTTCACTAAAATTAGATGTTTTGTTCGTTTGGATCCACTTCTTTGTGTCAAACAATTTAAAATAGAGTAACTGTTAGCATAAGAGCTCATTTCAGGAAATCTTACCTATAAAATTTTCCTCTATCATGTTATGCAATCATCTTGCAGAATTACTTCACCTATAAGTGAAGTAATAAAAAGGCCAAAAAGTAATTTTTTTGTTCCCTTTTCCAGCAATCATTGAATAAGAAACTTTATTCCAACAGATTTCATAATTCTCATGATACTTATCTTTAAATGAATAAGAGTCTTATAAAGTTATCAAATGACATCTCATTAAATTATTATTTGTATATTACTTGAGGTCAGTTTGATTGAGTCTGAGATATGATTGTACAGACTTAGGAAATGATGGTGGCATAAACCGTCCTGGTCAAAAGTTCAAGCTCTAGAGTTAGGAGGCCTCAATCTAAATCTTAGTCTCTAGAATCCGTATCATTTTACCAGACAAGTTACTGATCATGTGTCTCTCAACTTCCTGATCTGTAAAATGATGATAGCAACAATGTCTACTTCATAGGGTTGTTGTGCAGATTACATTTTTTTGTGCATGCAGATTAAATTAGTGACACATGAAAAACACTTAGAATAGTGTTTGTATATTAATGCTCAAAAACATGGTGGTAGTAGCAGTATTGAAGTTCAAGTATGGAAACATTTAAAACGGATTTTACATCTTTCTACCATAAATCCAACACTAGCAATTTAGTTTCAGTAAAACAGCATTATCTTTCATGCCAAAGATATCTGTATTTAACTTAATTTCATGGGTAAAGAAGGTGTTGCCTTTGGAGATAGGCAAGCATGTTAGAGATGATCAATATGCTTCAGTTTGAGGAAGGAGCATAAAGAGAAGTATTAAGAAACAAATATTCATGCTAGTTTGATTTGAATGGGACACAGGATTATATAGTAAAAGATAGAATTGAAAAGGTAATTTGTTTTCATTCACTTATTGAATACATATTTAGTGAATATTAAGTAAGTACCTAGCATTGCGATTTTTTTTTTTAAGATTTTACTTATTAATTTGAAAGAGAGCGGGAGAGAGCAAGAGAGAGAAAATGAGCAGGGGGAGGGACAGGGGTAGAGGGACAGAGGGAAGGGGGGAAGAGAGAGGAAGAAGCAAACTCCCCACGGAGCAGGGTACCCAACCTTGAGATCTTGAGCCAAGCTGAAAGCAGGTGCTTAATCAACTAAGCCACCCAGGTTCCCAAATCGGGAATTTAAAAAACAAGAGTAATGCTCGTCTACCAAGCATATAAATATATCATTACATTTATTCCCAGTGTGTGGGGGACTTAAGAGGACATGAGCTATGGGAATGCCAGATAAGGCTCCTCAAAAAGGGTGATTTATCAGATTGGTCTTGTAGGTTAGAAAGTTCCTTTTCTATGTGAGACAGGGTTGGGAAAAGTACATCAGGTCACAGGAAAACAGGAGGGAAAGGAAGAAAGAGAAGCTCTGTTATCTTTACTTACAAAGACCTCATTTAACCTTAATTCTTTTTTAAAAAAAATTGTATTTATTTATTTGAGGGAGAGAGTGAGAGAGAGCATGAGAGGGCAGAAGGTCAGAGGGAGAAGCAGACTCCCCATGGAGCTGGGATCCTGATGCAGGACTCGATCCCGGAACTCCGGGATCAGGACCTGAGCCAAAGGCAGTCACCCAAACAACTGAGCCACCCAGGCGCCCAACCTTAATTATTCTGTAAAAGTCTTGTCTCCAAATACAGTCAAATTGGGGGTTAGGCTTCAACACGAGAGTGTGGGGAAGAGAACACAGCCAATAACAGATGGGTGAGGCTTTGAAAGAAACATGGACAGGAAGGGAAATGAGTAAAGGAATGTAAGACAATATAGAATAATGAAGTTGTTTTATTCTTTTGGTGTTTAACTGAGGCAAATTAATGAGGAGGGCTGAGGTACAGCTTTAAGGTTGTGAAATAAATTCAGAAGAGTTGCTATTTAATTATAGGATTATCTATGCACTGTTTCTTACGTTTATCAGATAAGAGTCAACTGGAATACTGTTTTAAAATACAGATTTCCTTGGCGATTCTGTGTCTCTTGATCTGGGTTGGGGTTCTAAAATTTTTAACAAGCTTCTTGAAAGATTTATATAACTTCCAAGTGTAAGCAACTAAAAAAGAGGGAGTTAAGTAGGAATAAAAGGATTGGAAGATAACAGTGAAGACTCAGCATAAAGATAATCTAATCACATAATTTTCATAAAGATTATTCATAGCCAAAGGACAAGTGCATTTGGTTGAGCGTATCTTGAACTGAGGACTGGCAAAAAGGCTGGACTGAAGTCAAGGGCAAAGGGAATCGGAGGTGTTTGTGAGTGTGCAATTGAAATGTTGATCCATGCATTGCAGGCTGAATAGGGATACAGGAGTGATGCCAAGAAGGAAGAATAGGCTTGGGCAAGGAAGAAAGATTAAGGGGCTATTGTCCTGAAAAATAATGAGGGTCGTGTTTACTGGGAGACTTAAAAGCACAGGAGGTTATACTAAAAGATTTCAGAAATCAGGACTTCAGCAGTATAGTGGATTCTGAATTTGTGTAGACATGAAAGCCATGAAAAATGGCAGAGCAGTTCTTTACTTCCTTCAAATCCATGATCAGTAATGCTGTCAAGGTGTTCTTTTTTAAATAAAAGCTGGATCATACTTCTCTGTGTCACTTTCCTAACTCCCCACCGTCTAAGGTAATTCCCAAACCCCTACCATGGCATTTGAGATCCATTGCTGCCTGCAAATATTACACACACTCAGCACCCTGCGGCCTGCATACCTCCATGAAAACATTCATTCATGTTTTGCTTTTGGTTGTGTAATTCCCTCTGCTAAGTCTTCCTGGTAAAACAACAAATCCATTTTTTTAAAACTTCTTCAGGAAAGTTTTTGTAAAATGTTCCTCCTTCTTATGCCCAACACATGTTAGTTCATCTTTTTCTCCACTACTCCATGTTTATACCATGCACAGGATTTGTTGTTGATGTTAACACGGTAAGGTAAGTGAGGGTTAGGAACCAAATACCTGCAGAGGGTGTACATTTGATATAAATGCCACAATAGATAAGATGGAAGATGATGCATGCTCAGGTGCTGTGCTGTAACCAAGTCTAATACCCACTTGTTAAACTGCTTTCAAAAATATTGCGGGTATAACAAAAGAATCAAACAAAATACACCCGAAGCACCTATCATCCTCTTCTGCTACATGGGTTCACAGCACACCTGAAACAACAGGTCAGCACTAAGAAGTAGCAAATAAGAAAAGCAATTTAAATTTCAGGTGGAAGGCAATTAAATGAATAAAAAGTGTAAAGACATGATTAATTTAGTATTTTAGGAGGACAATACCTAGATGATTCCCTGCTACATGTGTCTCTTACTCAAAAAGGCTCAAAATAAACTAGTGACTCAGAACTGTTACCCAGCAAGGAGCTGATAGGGGTGAACTTTGTTGGAACTGGGGTGTAGGGACCTACGGAGTCCAGCCGTCACTCTGTTGGCTCTCCCAGCATATTGGCCTTTACAAAGCTGACAGAGACCATGTGATTTTCTGCAAAGTTATAAACCTTCTTCCGTGATTTATTTATCAGTTTATGCACTGCTTGGAGTCAGCTTTGAAGAGAGACCTTTCAGAGCTTCTCAATGGAAGCAGATTTTATAGAGTTCTTTTAGCTACGTCAACAAAAGACAACTTTAATTATCTATAGTTTGATGGCTTACAAATTTCTACATCCAACCAAGATTTCTCTCATGAGCGTCAGAGATATATAAGCGACTCCCTCCCAGACATCTCTTCAATGACCATCGGTATCTTAAACTTAATATGCTCAAAAGTGAACCTATCACTTACCTCTACATCACCAAAAACAAAGACAAAACATTGCTTTTCTTCATGATCTACTTAGCTGTCCAATGCACAACCAATGAGTCATCTTGGAGAATTCTATTATTCTGCTCCTTATCTAACTAAATGCCAAGCCTTACCAGTCTATCTTCCTAACTATCCCTCAATTCCATCCCCAATGGCGTAATTCCAGTTTGTTCAGGTAACGCACAGACTGACTTCTGCTCTTTTCTAATCTATTCATTTTCTAAAAGATTTTACTTATTTATTTATTTATTTATTTATTTGAGAGAGAGAGAGAACAAGTGGGGGTAGAGGTGCAAAGGGAAAGGAGAAGCA
The DNA here is from genome assembly GCA_028533885.1 of Nasua narica. Lineage (NCBI taxonomy): Eukaryota > Metazoa > Chordata > Mammalia > Carnivora > Procyonidae > Nasua > Nasua narica. The sequence continues at coordinate 85,481,300 of CM052800.1, read as the reverse complement.
AGCTCCCCACCAAGCAGGGAACCCCCACGTGGAGCTCAATCTCAGGACCCTGGGATCATGACCTGAGCCAAAGGCAGATGTTTAACTGACTGAGCCACCCAGGGTTCCCTTCCAATCTATTCTTTACACTGTAGTTAAAATAAGCTTTCTAAAATGCAAACTGTAGCTTAAAGCACTCTCTTTATCTTATACTATTTTTAGAATGAAAGTAAAAGCTCCTTAATATGGTCAAGAAAAGGGCACCTGTGTGGCTCAACCAGTTAAGTTTCTGCCTTCGGCTTAGGTCATGACCCTAGGGTCCTGAGATTGAGCCTCACATGGGGTTGGGGGGGGGCCCTCCCTGCTCAGCGGGCAGCCTGCTTATCCCTCTCCTTCTGCTGCTCCCCCTGCTTGTACTCTCTGTCAGATAAATAAATAAAATCTTTAAAAAATATATGGTCAAGAAAGTCTTGCTTAGTTTGATTCCTGGCTACCTATCTAGTGTCTTTTCTGCTATCCCTTCCTTCAGCCCCTAGACATTTTTTGATTCAACAAATATTGATTGAGTGCCTAATATATGCTGAAAAGTTGGGTGAACAAAATGGGCAATGGAAAAATAAAACATTTTTTAATCATAAAATATAGAATTACACAGTCTGTTCAGTCCTATGTAAGAAAAGTAGAGGACATACTGAGAAGGTATTAGAAAGTGACATCATTTAGATTGGTTATCCAGGAACCCCAATCTTGACACTGCAGCCATAGCTTTCCTAAAAAAAGCTGGTTTCACACATGTGGGACTCTTCATTCTCCATCAATTCACTCACTACCACCTCCTAATCTATGTCTCAGCATATATGGTACTACTTCCAAGAAGCCAGCTCTGAGACCCAAAGCCTGGGTTTGATATTTCTCTTTCTCTGCAGTTTTCTTATCATTTGTATTATACTTGTACAGGTTTCCTCGTTCAGTGATACAGGGACTCTGCTTTTTTCACTTTGGATCCATAACTTCTACCACAGTGGCTATTAGAGTGTGTCTTCAACAAATATTCCTTGGATCAATAAATGGAAAAATATTGCTGCCACTGACAGAATCAAAGAAAATTCTAGGGAATTAATGCTCATGAAATGTTCTGGCCATTATTACTGCTGCCCAAAGATTAAATCTTGTAATCTTTCTGTCTGTTGTCCAGTTTACCCAAAGATCAACCCCATTTGTATTAATTATTTGACATACAGTGCCTGACAAGTTCAAGAGGGTAGAAGACTGCAATTGTATAAATGGACGCATCCCAAGGATGCATCCTTGGAAACTATATCTCTATTTATTTAATAAATAGAGTATTGTTCTGTCTTCAGCTCTTTTATCTCCTGGCAGCTATCTTCAACCTCACCCTATCCATCAGGGATTGGCAGTTTAAGTCCTTGTCAGTTGCGTGAGCTCACATTAACCAACCTGAAATGTTGCAATAAAAATCCACTACAAACCGGACATGTTAGGCAGGAAACACAGGTAACTTTGTAAGACAGCATTTGTAAACTGTTGAGGAGACGTAAGAGACAGGTGGTAAAATTTAGGAAGTCTACATCATAAATGGGCTAATGGGTGAAGTTGATTCTTTGAAAAATAGATGAAATTCATAACCTAACGACTTCATTTCTGATTCCAGGTGTGTCTTAAATAGATCATCTGATGTAAATCATGTTACCTATTGAGAACAGACTAAGCAAATTCATAACAAATCAGCTAGTTTCCATGCCCTTAACATCACTTCTTGGTTTGCAGGGGTTGGTGGGCATTGGGCTGCCTGGTGATTTGTAGCCTTGGCAATCTCCCAGACCACTGTGGAACAATGTAGTTGATGACCCTCACTCTTTCGGCTTTTCCACCTGAGCCAGCTCAACTCTACTATGAGGTTAGGAGGAATGACCCACCATTTCATCTCACCCTACTGCTCCATCCATAGAATACCTGTGATGGAGCTCACAGAGTTCTGATAATGCATATATTTTCTTGCTAAGACAAGTGTGAGAAAAAATAATGTGACAAGGTAGGGGTGCTTGGGTGGCTCAGTCAGCTAAGCATCCACCTCGGTTTTGGCTCAGGTCAGGATGTCAGGGTCGTGGGATTGAGCCCTGCATCAGGCTCCCAGCTCAGCTCAGAGCCTGCTTGAGATTCTTTCCCTCTTTCTTTCCTCTCCCCCAGCTCATGCTCTCTTTCTCTCTAAAATAAACATTTTTTTAAAAAAAGTCTTTAAATAAGAAAATATGACAAGGTCAAGTTTAGCTTTGACAATGATCTATTACTGTATTTTAAAATTCAAAGATGTTACATAATACAAACTCCAAATCCTCTACTATTTATTCCCAGAACAAGTTATCTGTATTCCTTTATTCATGCTATTTCCTAGAATGCTCTCAATATCATCATATTTTATATATCTAAATTCTACCTACCTATCTTTCCTCAAATGCCAGAATGACAGGAAATCTCAGATTTGCTCAGCTAGAAGTGATCGCTCCCTATTTGATTAGAGATTAACTGCTGACACTAAGTATATACATCTGAGCTTTCCTATGGATTAAATTTCTTGAAGTCTTTGTACTTGGTAGGTGTTTTATAAATATTTGTTGATTGAATAAATATTAAATTACATGATTTGGGAGAGTAGATGACCTCAAGTTTTCTAGAACTTTGAGTTAAACCTGTGCATTTGGGAATTTCAGCATTCTCTATAACTTTCTGCTACACTAAGGAGCTCATTTCAAGCTTGTAGTTGTGACTATTTCTCTGACCACAGCTGTCCCCTCCATCCTGTTTCTCCCCCCATATTATTAAACAGTTGTAGTTATTGAACTAAGTTTGTTCTTGCCTTCAGTGATTTGTAGTAGCTGTTCCCTGAGCCTAGAATTCTTTTCTCCCAAATTTTCTTTCTCTCCACATAGCTGGAGTTTCATCATTCAGGTCTTGGGTCAGATACCCCTTGCCAGAGAAGACTTACTCAACTGCCTAAATTCAAGTAGCCCAGTTAATCATAACACTGTATTTGATTTTATTTCTAATACCTGTTACTAAATGAATTTATATTGTCCATTTATTTGTTTCTTGGTTTCTCTTCTTCGCTTCAAGAGACTGAAACATCTATGGCAGAAGAAATCTTGTTTGTTTTTGCCACCATATAGCCAGCTCCAAGAAGAACGTTTGAAAATGCTCAAGAGGTAACTGTCGAATGAATGAATGAATGAATTCCAAATAGAATCCTTTTATGTGTATTTTTAGTGAAAAGCACAAGGTTTTATTTGCTGAACTTTCACCAAGGAGGCGGCCTGGTTTAAATTCTCTGCCTGGTAGGAACTTGAGTCATGCCATCTACGACATCTGCTGAAGCATATTGGCACCTCCATAAAAACTGGGGAGGGCCTGGACTGTACATGTACCCCTAGGCACCTAGCATAGTTCATGGCTTTAAATGGAACAAAGTAAATGAAGGATTACGTATGTATAGCTTGATTCTTAAACTTTGATTCTTTATCTTAGCACTTATCCGGTTCTCTTTTTTTTTTTTTTTTTAGATTATTTATTTATTTACTTGACAGAAAGACACAGCAAGAGAGGGAACACAAGCAGAGGAGTGGAAGAGGGAGAAGCAGGCTGCCTGCTGAGCAGGGAAGCCCGATGCAGGGCCCGATCCCAGGACACTGGGACTATAACCCGAGCTCAAGGCAGACGCCTAATGACTGAGCCACCCAGATGCCCCAGCACTTATCCAATTCTTAGCAATAATAGCTATCATTCCTAGAACAGCTACTCACTAGAAAGATACTTTATATATTTTATCATATTAATTCCATTAAATAACCTTTTGAAAAGGATTGTCATTATCATTTTAGTTTTTTTAAAGATTTATTTATTTGAGAGAGAGCAAGAGTGTTCACAAGTAGGGGGAGGGGCAGAGGAAGAACATTTTAAGCAGACTCCATGCTCATGGTGGAGCCTGATGCCAGGATCAATCTCACTACCCATGAGATCAGGACCTGAGCCCAAACTAAGAGTGAGATGCTCAACCAGCTGAGCCACCCAGGTGCCCCATCACTCTGTTAGATTTTTAAAATAATTTGTTATACTTTTACATGTTTTTAAAATTTTTAATTTTATTTATTTATTTTTTACAATACATTGAACAGAGATAATAAACTCAAAGATATATGACAGTGCCTAATTTTTTTGTAATCATAGTAAAATAATGTCTAATAAAATAAAAAATCATACATAATTTGATTCCATTTATGTAAAATTTTATGAGTATTTAAGATGGGATTTTAAGCTGTGTTTTCTTCTCCATTTTTGTGTATTTTATTTTTTTCAATGTTTATTTTTTATAATCACAAAAGCTATAAAGCTATTTTACATATTAAAGTATAAGAAAAATTACAGTACATTAGGTATACAGCAAAAACCTGATTTGTTTTGATATTAAGAATGGATTCATGCGGGGCACCTGGGTGGCTCAGTTGGTTGGGCGACTGCCTTTGGCTCAGGTCATGATCCCAGAGTCCTGGGATCAAGTCCCATATCGGGCTCTCAGCTCTGTGGGAAGTCTGCTTCTCCCTCTAATCTTCTCCCCTCTCATTCTCTCTCTCAAATGAATAAAATCTTTAAAAAAAAAAAAAGAATGGATTCATATTACATACTAGTTATTTGTTGTGAGGAGAATTAGTAAATAATTTAGCAAAGTTTGAGATAATGGTATTCAAATGCGCTGACTGTTAGGTACATTTAAAATTGTTTTAGTCCAATAAGAACAGGTATTGCGACTGATTAAATTACAGTTATGGATTTGGGAATTAGATCTGCATCCAATGCCAAATAATCACTTGCTGCTTACTTCATCTTTAAAATGGGAATGACAGGGGCTCCTGGATGGCTCAGTCGGTTAAGTGTGGGACTCTTGATTTTGGCTCTGGTCGTGATCTCAGGGTCATGGGATCAGAGCCCTGTGTCAGGCTACATGTTCAGCGGGGAGTCTACTTGAGATTCTCTCTCTCCCTCTAACAGAGTGAAACTTATTCTGACATTATTCTGAAGTAGTTTAACTAATCTAATTCCAGTAAAACTTAATTGGTTTATGTTGTCAGGTTTGGAGTCCTATATGCCTCTCTGTGGCATAAAATATACAGAACTCTTGCACATGGAGTTACATGCATATTTATTCAATACAATCCAAAGAATTGAAGCACAGTTTTGTTGTTTTCATTTTGTTTTAGTTTTTTGTTTGTTTGGGTTATTTTTGCAATAATGCTCTTTCTTTAATGTTACCTTCCAATTGTTGACAATGACATTTTCCACCAAGGATCAAAATATTGAAGGTATCATTGGTTCCTCCTCCCTTATTCCCACTATCCTTTCTTTTCAATCTCAGTTACCACTGTCCAATGCTAAACCTTTAGAAATCTGAACCTGGGATATTGCAATTCATATATATATATATATATATATATATATATATATATATATGTTACTCACTCCATCCCATATAGTATGTTGTATCATGGTTGATCAAATCTTTCCAAAATATACAACTTTTATAGGATTAAACTCAAGTATCTTCATCAGACATTCCAGGCCATTTGCAACCTGGGCTCAACCTACTCTTCTCTACTTCATGGGCTCTACATTACATTAAGACTACTTTACATAAATTTTCTTTGTTTAGTATTGTTTCTAGGAAAAACGTTCTCTGTGCTAAGTCCTTAGTACCCTTTAACACTCAAATATTATCTTGCCCTGAAGGTTTCTCTGATTAGCCCATCTAATTTATTTCTACTTTAGGCAGGTATCTCCCATAGAATTCATTCATTCTGAAAATGTATTTATTGAATACCTACTATGTACAGACACTCTTCAAGGTACTGAGAATATATCAAGGAATAAAATGAACAAAATTCTCTGACTTTATGGAATTTTTGCTCTCCTAGATAGACATAATATACAAAGAATTTGCATAATATGATATCATGTGATAAATGCCAAAGTTAAGAGAGTTAAAAAAAGTTAAAACAGTTAAGAGAAAAAGAGAGGGAAACAGGATTACTAGTGTTTCTAGCAATTTTTAACAAACCTGATGTCTTTCTTAGGGGCCAGCAAACTTTTTCTGTAAAGGGCCAAATAGTAAATATTTTAGCTTTGTGGACCATAAGGTCCCTACTCTTTTTTTTTTCAAAGATTTTATTCATTCATCTGACAGAGAGAGAGAGAGATCACAAGTAGGCAGAGAGGCAGGCAGGGAAAGAGAGGGGGAAGCAGGCTCCCCACTAAGCAGAGAGCCTGATGCAGGGCTGCATCCCAGGACCCTGAGATCATGACCTGAGCTGAGGGCAGAGGCCTTAACCCACTGAGCCACCCGGGCGCCCCCATACTGTAACTATTTAACTCTGCCATTTTATTATAAAAGCAGCCTATATTTCAATAAAACTTTATTTATGAACATCAAAATTTGAATTTCATACGATTTTCATGTGTCATAGAGTACAATTATTTTTTCAATTTATATATTTTTCAACCAAAAATGTAAATTCCATTCTTACCTTGTGGACCGTGCAAACACAGGCAGAGTCCAGATCTGGCCTGTGTGTTGTAGTTTGCCAACTCCTGTGTAAACAAGTGAAAGGCTGAAATTAGTAAAGACTTGGGGAAGATATAACGGAGTGAGCACACAGATATGTAGGAGTAGAGTACTCTAGGAAGAGGGAACAGTCACTGCAAAGTTTCTGAGAAGAGGGAATGCCTGGTATATTCGAGGAACAAGCAGTAAACCAGTGTACTGAAGCAGATTGGGTGAGAAAGAGAGAGAGAGAGAGAGAGAGGAGGAGAGGAGGGAGGAGAGGCAATAAAGATGAAATTGAATAGTAGGTCATTTAAGCACTTTAGCTTTTACTCGTAATGAAAATTTGAGTCACTGGAAAACTTTGAGCAGAGAATGTGATTTATTTATAATCACAGATGACAACTATAGCTTCTTAGACCTAGAAGGAAAAAAATAAAAGATTATGTTACCAGTCCCCGCCAGTAACATAGGCTTAAACTCAAAGAGCCAACTTTAACTGAGATACTATGTTGGCAAGACTCTGAGCCAGAAACACTTCTATCATTAATTAGCAATTCCTGCTCAAATGTGGGGCTAATGGTGCCATGCACTGTGGTCCTCATCTAGTCTAGCCTTCACATCTTCACATCCAACACTATTGTCTAAGTAATGGCAGGACTTCTGATTCCTAGATTAGTGAATCTTCATTGTGTCTTGATCCTTTCTTGTGGCAGTTTTTACATTTAGGGCAATAATCAATACATTTCTCTCCTGGAGAAGCTGAAAAGACACTAAACTCAAAAGCTGTGTGGAGATGAGGATTACTAATGCAAATTTATTTCCTTATATTTACAAATCATTACAATTTATAAAGCATTTTTATCTTTATCTTATTTAAGCCTCAGGATCCTTCATAATCCCCTAAAATTATCCTGAGGCCCTAAGCATGGCAGAGCAGGCCCTCCAGGCAGCTCTTACCTTGAACTGCATTTGTGTGGGATCACTGAGTTTCTTTCTTTCCTTTCTTTCTTGTTTAAAAAATTCCATCTATAAAATTTAGCTTCAAGTATTACCAAGTTATTTCATCATTGTTACTAAAATACTTCTTCGTACATTTGGAGCAAAAGTAAGGAAGAACCAAAGGTTCCAAAATGTTTAAGCTTAGAACTTGCCATTCTTTCGGTGCATTGTGGGGAAAAGGAGGAGGAGTTTGTGCCGAGCTACTGTGATGACTAATGAAATTTTTATTCTTTTCAATAAGAAGAGCTTTAACAATTAGGCTGTGTTATAATGAAATGTTCATTTGTCCAAACTCTGATTCCTGGTCCATCAATACCTCTTTGTAAGAGGTACATCCCTAAAATATGCCTTTGTCTTGTATGGAATGCAACCAGAGGCGTTTAGTGCAAGGACTCTCAGTAAGGCAGCCTAAAGTGAACAATGGAGATTCAGAAAAGCTAAAATTAAAATGTATATATACATATATATATATATATATATATTTTTCTATCCCATGTGATATTCATTACCTGACTCCATGATGATCTAAACCAATGAGGAGTGAAACTTCATATTTTAATGTGATCATAGAGAAATGTTTAAAAATCCAAATTGCATAGTAAACATATTTTCCATTTTCACCATGACTGTAAGGACTTCTGGAAACTGCTTTTTTGTTGTATATTTTTAAAAGGATTCCAGTTCAAAACTGTCTGATGATTTTAAATAGCCCATGCTCTCCTAGAAATATTTCCAGTTTTGTGTTTTGAAAAGAAGTGTTCGCTTTTCTCCCTTATGTTTCTAATGCAGCTAGAACCAGTTGGGATCTATTTGAATTACTTTCTTGTTCTTGTACTATTTCATCTACTTCCATTAATATTTAACATCTAGGGAGAGCCAACAAAATGTGGGGTATGTATTAAATATGACCTTAGTCACAGTGGACTCACATTTCTAACATGACAAGAAAGAACACTGTATTTATAAAGATACACACAGTACAGAGAATAGAAACATGATAAAAAATCTTGGGGAATTACTTCACCTCTAAGTTGATTATGGTTCGTCTCATAGCTTGAGATAATTCCAAAATGCCACTGTTGTGCCAAAGGAGGACATTTTACCAGAGATGGCATTTCAGCAAGTGAAGAGCTGTGGAAAGACTATCAGGCTCACGGAGATGTAGGTTGTGAGGCAGAACTGGGAGAGGTGAACAGTAATGACGGAGTAAAGGACCCAAAGTTCAGCTCATCTTGTTTTCCCTGTTATACAGTCAACCCATGGATCTACAAAGCCTGATGAATCTTTGGTCCCCATTCTACTGCCTTCATCTTCCAGCCCATCTTAGAGCATCTAAAGGGATACTGGAATCACTGGGCCCTTTTTTTTTTCTTCATGGACAATTACTCATGTTCTGTTTTCCTGCTCCCAGAGTGAGATCCCACTTTTTGTGCCTAGCTAATTCTAACACACATACACAAAAATTCAATGAAAGTCACCTGTTCTCGAAAACTTCTTTAGTACCTAGAGTCTGAATTAAATACCTCATTTGAACCCATGATACCTTGGATGCACTTCTATTCTTACATGATTATAAACAGTTTCCACATATGGTTATGTGTACTTCTTGATTTTTCTGTTTCTCTTAGTAGGTTACAAACTGCCTCATAATAAGAATTTGTCAAAAGGATGTATTAAAATGTGTATCACTAGTTCCAACCACAGGTCTTAGAGAAAAACAGGCACTCATTACATGCTTATTGAAATCCTTGTTCTTCTTTCTGAAGAATGGAGAAGTGATTATATTTCTCATTCCATTTTTTGCCCCTTTCAGACAATTGTTTACTATTGGCAGGAAGTTAGATGAAAGAGAAATAAGAATCCCAGTACTATGGGATTTCAATTTATATGTCTTTATAGAAGGTACTATGTCTTTATTATGTCTTTATAGAAGGTCATGTAAAAGTTAAGTGACTCTAAAATTATAAAATGGTTTGTTATCAACATATAGTATTTGTTAGCAACATCATTCATAAGAGTTAATTACAGTGAAAAAATATGGCAGGTTAAAACTGGTCTGTCTTAACAGAATCTTTGTAAAGTGTGTGTTAAATATCATGCCTGGGAGAATTGACCTAAATAAGGAACATGTTTTATCTTTAGAAGTAATTTGCTTAGCAACATTGATAGAAAAAGTAGTGCCTATATATAATAATTTATATGCTCCTGAGATCCTTCTAGCATCGAAACCTGTCATTTTCTTGCCTACCATGATGTGGTATTCATGAAAGTGAAATCAATGTGTATTCTTTTAGGCTAATATTGTATTTATTAGGAGAGATAATAGTGGAATGCTGTCAGTTCTCACTTGTTAATGCCACTAAGAACTGTTTGCAAGAACAGGTTGTGCATTAAAAAGAGAAATGAACAAAACCACAGAATCTGAAGTTTATTTCATTATAGCACTAGCAAGAAAAAATTTGAGAATTTAAGAGACGGTCTCAATTCTTTGGGAGCTTTTCTGGTCCTCTAGAAAATAAAGGGGTTGAAATTTTGAACATGATAGTTCCAGGTTTCTAAGAAATACTTACTAGCTACATGTTTATAATAATTGAAAGAATAAAATGAAAAGTCCACACAAAAACTACTAGAAGGTTCGTGGGTGGGATACTTCAATAGAGAACAAAGACAGCAAGGAGAAACACTTTATGTTGGAATATGAGATAATGGGGTTAGTGTTGGTGTTTACTGACTTCACCCATCTCACAACTTTGCATAAAGCTGGTAAGAGAGAGAAAACGGAAAATTACAGAAAATTGAATGACAAGCACAAAGGTGAATGGCCCTAAGAGCAATTAGAATCTTGAAAGATTTCTGAAAAAGTACGTCTGAACTAACTATGACTATAAAGGAAGGAAATGAAAAAAAATGCTAATGTAGTTCAGATTTTATAAACACATTGCCTCAGGGACCTGGGGTTTTAGTTACAGAAATCTATAACAAAGAGTTGGTTTTACATAAACCATAATAATAACAACCATGATTAATAAATATTATTCTGCTGATAGGCACTTGTTAAGTACTCCTTTCATCCTACCATCCTACGAAGTCCATATTACTTTTATTAGCATTTCACCAATAAGGAAACTGACAAAGAAAGGTGAAACAACTTGCTCAAAGTAAATGGGAAAGTGTACTGAAGGCCAGGCAGTCTGACTCCAAATCAGACTTGAACTCTTATCCATTAAGCTCTACTACATTGATAAACATTATCTTTAAAAAGATCCAAAAGAGCTCTATTAAAAACTCAACAGTGTTTTTAGAAATGATCCTGGAATGTTAAGCACGAATGTGCTTAAGGTTAAGGTGCCTGAATGTGCACCTTAGATTCAAGCCCTTGCCTAATGTCCTAATTATAAAAACCATAAATAGGCAATTGCTTTGGCCACCTTGGCCATTGCCTATTTCAACATGACCCTAAATCAATATTCCCGTACACTTACCAGAAGAATTCTCTTGGGGAACAGGATCCTTTCCCTGATTAGGGCTTCAGGAAGATGTTCCAGAGATTAATGGAGTTCCTGTGTCCCAGCAGCTTGCTTAAATTAGATAACATAGTGATGGTATGAGATAAGTCAGTAACTCTCCCAACAAGGTCAAATGCATGCCTACATGAAGTCAGGGTCTGTCCAACTGGCTGGGTTTGAGAGATCAGAAAAAGGACTCCTTTTCTGGGATGTTTCCTTACCTGCTTGTACTTTTGCCTAAAATCGAGCCTCTATACATTTGATTATTTTGAACTAACCAATAGATCTGTGTTCATCACCGTTGTCTTTAGAATATGTCATAGTGAATGATGCAGTCATCAAAATTAGCTATCTTTGTTTGTTACTCCTTTTATAATACAATAACCCAAAGTAGGCTCTGACAAGTGACACAGTATAAGGGGGAATCAATGAGAACTAAGATGAGAATACAAGGTTTCTGGAGTATAAAATATTATGGAAGAGAGAATGAGAGAAGTGAGAAATGAAGAAAATGCCATACCAATTTTACTTTGAAACTTTGCTTAGGACTATCTGTGTTTCCCAGGGGAACAGCTTGGAGCACAATCAGCATATCGGGGTTCCGAGCAGAACTTGAAAGTTGACCTTGCACACATGATGTGGGTCTCCAGTCAGGAAGATCCTGGATTCTCAGAAGCCATGCCAGACCGGGAACAACTCCTCACTTTTCCCTTTGCCATGGATCTAGTCCAAAGGCACTGAACCATATCTTTTTTCTAAATAGATCATTAAAATAAATATGTACTCTTTGAAGGCCAGTTAAGATACTGTGGGTTCTTATAGACTTCACTCAGCTTATATGTGTGGCCACAAATGTACTCAGATGAATTTGACAATAAAACCATCAATGAAAGGAGGTTGGTCAGCTGTAAGAAAGTTGGGCGGCTTAATAACAGTCGCTTGGTACCTAGATGGTATCCTAAAGGTGAAAACCAGCAGCAAATCATTATCTATATTGTAGTTACAAAGAAACAGATTCACAGAATAGGAACTGTGTGAAATGTAACATTTCACTAGTGGTAGACAATGACTACAGCTTTCCTTTCCTCATGATTTGATAATGTTTATGACTTAGAAGAAGGACTATAATTTCCCTCTGGAAGAGTAGTTCACTAACTTTTATTTTCGATTATCTTAACCTTCTGAACTACAAAAGTAAGAATTGTTTTCTAGTATTTTGTAATAAGATAACCTATTTTGTCAATGAAATGATGTTAGCAAAGTTTAATGAGGTAAAAGATTATGGAAATAAAATATAGTATGTGCATCTGTATGTTTAGCTTTTATACACTTTTGGCTACATATAAAAGGATAGAGTTGCTGATAGAGGTCCAATACACCCTCAGATAATCTCTGGATCTACATAACTCTGGAAAATCTACACCAAGAGAGTCCTGATTTATCACTCTTCCCTCTAAATTTACACATAGTTTTCCTCTAAGTTTAAAAGGGTTTCAGCTAACTATAGTGGTATTTGAATCTCAGTTTGCTATTGCTTAAAAAGATATCCTTCGGGGCACCTGGGTGGCTCAGTCAATTAAGCATCTGCCTTCGGCTCAGGTCATGATTTCAGGGTCCTGGTCTCCAGCTCAGGTAGGGCTCCCCACTCAGCGGGGAATCTGTTTCTCCCCACCCCCCCCACCCCCGCTTCTCCCGCGGCTCGTGCCTGGATGCTTGCTCACTCTCTCTCCCTCAAATAAATTAAATCTTAAAAAAAAAACAAAACAAAGATATTCTTACTCACCTTGCAGAGGTGTGGTTGTCACCCTGCCTGATTCTACTAATACTCTCCTGCACGCATGTATCCCCTCTACCAAATTTAAAATCAAATGATATTTTTCTAAAGAATTTTCCATTCAATATACTTTCCTTATTTTTTTCATTCCTTCTGTTTCGCCTTTTAGTGGAGCAAAAGCATCTGTTACAGTTCACGTTGAATTACAGATTCAATAAAATATGTTTTTCACAAACGCAATAATTTAAATTTCTCAACTAAATTATATCTGAGGAACAAGGACTTATAAAGCAATGAGTTGGGAGAAACAGGAAAACTGAAATGGTTTGTGAGTCCAAAGTATTTGCCTTGAAGCTATCACTGCACCTGACTGGATCCACACTCCCCATAGGAGTAGTGGTGGGTATCCGAGCGGTAAAACAATTTACTCATTCGGGGCGCCTGGGTGGCTGAGTGGGTTAAAGCCTCTGCCTTTGGCCCGGGTCGTGATCTTGGGGTCCTGGGATGGAGCCCCGCATCGGGCTCTCTGCTCAGCAGGGAGCCTGCTTCCTCCTCTCCCTCTGCCTGCCTCTCTGCCTACTTGTGATCTCTTTCTCTCTGTCAAATAAATAAATAAAATATTAAAAAGAAAAAAAACAATTTACTCATTCAGCTCAGCTTATAACTCAGCAGATTCCATTTTAAACTTAAAGAAATTTTGAATTATTTCTTAATAAGTATTATTTTCTTTCCTCAGAACTCAGTTTTATTCTTCAAAGAATACTCTCACAGCTAAGGAATAGATCAATAAATTAATAAACAGTAATCCAGTATTCTTTTTTTTTCTTTCAAACTTATAAAGTTCAAGTTGGGTTAATTCCTCACATTCAAATATACGACAAAATGAATGTGAAATACCAATATTTATAAATTGTATCAGATACTGTCGTCTTCTGGAATCCGTTGTCTCATAGGAACAATGAATTAAAACCATAGTAAATCCCTCAGGCAGAGTTTCTCTTTCTCTCCCGCTCCTGTAGCCTGAGTAAACACGTGACTGAATTCTCCTGATGAAATGCAAGAAGACAGCACCTGTGCCACCTCCAGGCCATACCTTATCACACTGAGTGGCCTTTCTACTCTTCCTCCTTCCCCTGAGGGAAACCGGGTGATGAGCAGACTCATATGCAGATGAGAACAACACCCTGGAGGGTGGGAGAGCAGCCCCACTTATCAGGGTCTCTGGGGTGGGGTCAGTAGTCAAGTCCAACTACCCTTCATGGGCTTTTACATGTGAAAGGGAAACTTCTATCTCCATTTGAGCTATTGCATTTTGGACCTCTTTGCTATAGTCTTCACCATAAACTAATACAAATGGAAACCTATTATAAATCCATTTGAGGCATTTTTTTTTCCCTAGAGTAGGATATTTTATACTACTAGAAATGGATATGATTCAAGTGATGAAGTTGGGGAAACCCTATACTTTATGTACTTATTTATTAGTTTATGCTAATGCTATTGGTTATAAATAAGCAAGATCCAGAATTAGAGATTAGGACAAGACATTGTATCAGCATGAAAAAAATGTATGAGGACTTTCTGCTTTAGTGTAAAATATTTTAGAGTGATATATGTATTAAGCACTATAATTGAATTGAATTTAATCAATGATATTTGAACTTTATACCTATGTTCTAGGAGTCAAACTTCTTTAAAACTGAAATATGTATAGGGCAAAAAACTCTTTATTCTTAAATTCTCTAGACTTTAATACCCTTTCTGCCTATTAAAACAATTGTTTTTAACTTAATTTTGGATAAAATAGGGATCTTGGTTTTTTAACCATTACATTATAGAACAGACTAATGAAAAATTAAAATAGATTTATAAAAATTATTGAATGATCTGGAAACTAATGTCCATTTAATTATGGCCAGAATCTATGGGAGGCTGGAGAAAGTTCTTGTCTCCTGAGTACTAGGTGAGTGTTGAAAATTTGAAGAGTGCAAAGTACAGCTCCTACATGAGGCCAGGGAGCAGTTTTTGGTGGAGCAAAACTTGAGTCCAGCTAGTAAGAACATCAACATGCTTTCTGCTCAAAGACTCTGTCCCTTAAAGCCTTGAGAATGTCTGGGCCATGCCATCAGAGAGAGAACTCTGCTCAGAGAAAATGAATCGGCCTCTTAAAGAACAAGAGGGCAAAGAAGGCACAGCTTGAAGGACAGCTAATGAGGTCCTGAGCATCTCCCTGAGATGCGCCAGGCAGGAAAATTCCCATTTACAAGCATCTTAGAACTTCTTGAGTCCTATCTACCCCTCAGCAATGACTTCCCAAAATAAATTATGTTACTGGAAATTATTCTTTGGCTAATACTTTTTCTCTCATACGTGCACTGACATTAAAAATATATAAACAGGCTCAGCTGTTAGGGGTCGGCCTTCGGCTCTGGTCATGATCCCAGGGTCTGAAGGAGCAGAGCAAGGCGTGTTTTGTTTACACCCACCTTCTTGTGTGTGGGGGGGGGG
>CM052800.1:85440850-85465827 GCA_028533885.1 Nasua narica | reverse complement strand
TTTTGGCTCAGAGATAGGCATTGACAACATTCACAATATTGAGATGCTAACAGTGATTGGTAGGGAGTTTGGGGGAAACTTCCTGTTCACTATTCTGGAAGAACTTCTGGAAGCTCCTCTGTCTCTCTTACATTTGCTGTGAACAAATATCCAAGTATCTTCAGTTGTAACTCTTAGCCATTTTAGAATCCTGAAAGAGATTAATTTTAGAAGAAAGATGATAATGAAGGTCACCGTGGCGAGACAGAAAGAACCTTAGCGTGCCAGGTCAGCCGAGCTCAAAACCTGCTTCTTTTTGGTCTTCAGTTCCATTAACCAATACCTTTTCCTACCATTTAAATCAGCTTCATTTTTTAAAAAAATATTTTTTTATTTGAGAGAGCGAGCACGCGAGTGGGGAGAGGGGCAGAGAGAGAGGGAGAGAGTCTCTAGGAGACTCCCCACCGAGCACTGAGGGCTGAGCCCTGAGATCATGATGGCCTGAGCCAAAACCAAGAGTCAGACGCTTAACCAACTGAGCCACCCTGGCACTCCAGCTTCATTTTTTTTAAATTACTCCAAAATCATCCTAGATAATACATATAGTCATAAAATACATTGTGTAAGCCTGGCTGAGGTGTGCAATATGTGACCAGCAACCTTTTCCAACCTAGGATATGTAAAAGATGTCTTTGCAATTCAGTCAATAATGTTTATATGTGGACCCATCAACATTTGAAGCCACTCTTTTTTTACTTTGTAAAGTGACAACTTGAATAAAAAAAACAAAACACCTACTATTATTATTATTGCTTATCCATCTGTTGTTGTCCAGGAGTCTACACATAGATTTCACTTCTCTTGGGTAATATCCTTCCTTGGTTATAGTGACTCAAGTTTATTCAAATAATAATGACAATCAAGTTTAGTATATTATTTAAATTATAGTACCTTGACAGTATCATATGATTTAGTGTTGGTGTGCCTGTCTTAACATTCAAACAGAGAATGACTTAGCAGTCACTAATCTCTGGTAACACTTAGGATGTTGTCCAACATCCACAATTCGAAGCAAGCACAGGTCTAGATAACATAAATTTGTCTAGAGATTAAGGTAGCATTCTTTGTTTACCAGATTCTTAGGAGTATTCTGATCCTTCTACTTTTCATATCACATAACAACAATTGACAAAAAAAATTCCAAATTAGCTGACTAGTAATGCTTTAATTCTTGTGTGGATATTTGGCTATGTCTACTGAAGGCAATTGTTTCATTGTCCAGTATTCAGTTTCATAGAATCACTGTTTAAGAAAGTTTGGAAATCAACATAATCCCAATACTCATTGCAGATATTTTACTTATTTTTTGTTCATATGTCCACATACATAAATAAAGCCTTATTCATAGTCATATATTTGGAATATATACAATCTTGTACCTTGATGATTTCAACCAACATATATATCATATGCTCGTGCCTAACTTCAGGAAGAACAGAAACTGTTAGCAGTGATCACCACTGCAGAAATGTCATTGGATGTTTGGTGATGGATAAGTAATTAACTTTATAATTTATATGGTAATTTTATAAAGTAATGGGTTATATTTACTTTCCTATTTTGCATTTTCTGTATTTTTCTAATAAAAATAATTAAGTTAAAGCACCATAAGCTGCTAAAGGTGCTAGCAGGGTAAAAGAAAACAGAACTCAACAAAATATATTCTCTATTTTGGTATAAGACCTTCACACATATCTTTAACTGGTCTATAAAATATTTGAGTGATTGCATGCATTAGATTTTGTTCAATAAGTTCTTAGTTGATGAACTTGTAAGTTGCTTTAATTTTTTCACTATTACATTTAGCACTATTTTGAAGATGTTTTTACGTAAAGAATTTATCTTATGTAGGAAAAATTTGAAGTATAAATTGCCAGAAGAAGAATTGTTGCATTTGAAAAATTTTATGTCATTTATAACAAGTTTCCAAGTTAATTTCCAAAAGCATTGAATCAGTTTATGTTGCCATCAGCAATATAGAGTTTTGTTGAAACATCTGCAAAAACAACAACAAAAAAACATAGGCATAAACATTTATAGGATATCTCTTCACCTATTGCTTTTACAGCTTCTTCTCCTATTTCTTTGCCTGTTTATCCAATTACTCATTTCACAAATATCAAATGAGTGTCAATTATATGCCACATACTATTGATACTCACTCGTGAGAAAAAGAACAGAAATTGTCCTTCTTAATTTCTTACCACAATCCTAGGAAGAAAATATTTCTATCCCCAGGTTTGAAGATAAAAAAGAAGCTCAGACAGGCTAAAATGTATTAAAAATCACACAGCAGTAGAAAGATCCAGCAATCTAGGATTCAAACTGGCAGACATCAAAGCCTATATTCTTTTTGGTCTACCTTACCAGCATTGGGTATTATTACCCTAGGAGTTTCTATTATTTTTCCTGATTTAATAAACAAAGTTAATATCTTATTATGTTTATTTTCAGGGTTTTTTTGTTTTGTTTTTTTGTTTTTAAGATTTTATTTATTTATTTGACAGAGAGACACAGCAAGAGAGGGAACACAAGCCAGGGGAGTGGGAGAGGGAGAAGCAGGCTTCCCGCTGAGCAAGGAGCCAGATGCGGGGCTTGATCCCAGGAGCCTGAAATCATGACCTGAGCTGAAGGCAGATGCTTAACGACTAAGCCACCCCGGTGCCCCCAGGTTGCTTTTTTTTTAAGATTTTATTTATTTATTTGACAGAGAGAGAAACAGCGAGAGAGGGAACACAAGCAGGGGGAGTGGGAGAGGGAGAAGTGGGCTTCCCACTGAGCAGGGAGCCCAATGCAGTGCTCAATCCCAGGATCCTGGGATCATGACCCAAGGCAAAGGCAGATGCTTAAGGACTGAGCCACCCACAAGCCCCTATTTTCAGTTCCTTTAATATGGAACACTATTGACAATTTTTTCCTAATTGCTAATTGTGTTTCTTCATGTGACAATTGTTTGTTCATGTACTTTGGTCATTTGTAATTAAATGGTGGTTTTGATGGTTTTCTAACTAACTTGTAGAATACACAGATTGAGATATAGAAAGCATTTTTTATAGTGTTCATTTAAAGTAAATTTACATTTTATTGTTTGCTTTTAAACTTTGGTTACAAAAGTTAAAAATTCAGATTAATTCAACACATTACATTTTACCTTTATAGGCATTGATGTGAAAAAATGGAGGGTATTAAAAACATAAGACAAGTGGTAATCTCATAAGGTGTGAGGAGGTTTCTTTGGTGCTGAACTTTCTTGTTTTAACTGTGTAACTGTATTTATGATTCATGTAGGAAGTCATAGGGCCTATTGATAAGGAAATCTTGAGTGATCAGTCATTGTTAGGACACAAATGGGCTTTTTATTAGGGCATTTTAATTTAGAATAAATGTTTTGATGGGATGTTTTAGAGCTTTTCTAATTCAACATTTAGATACTATAATCTGGAGCACCTGGGTGGCCCAGTTGGCTAAGTGCAACCAACTCTTGGTTTTTGGCTCCAGTCATAATCTCGGAGTCTTGACCTTAGAGTCGGGAGATTGATCCCTGTGTTGGGTTCTGTGTTTAGTACAGAGTCTGCTTAAGATTCTCTCTCCCTCTGCCTTGCCCATTTGTGCTCTCTCTCACTCTCAAAAAAAGAAAAAAAAAATAGGGGGTACTGGGTGGCTCAGTCATTAAATGTCTGTCTTCGGCTCAAGTCATGATCCCAGGGTCCTAAGATCTAGTCCCGCATCAGGCTCCCTGCTCTTTAGGAAGCCTGCTTCTCCCACTCCCACTCCCTCTGCTTGTCTTGTGTTCCCTCTCTCGCTGTGTCTCTCTCCGTCAAATAAATAAATAAAATCTTTAAAAAAAAATCCTTAAAAAAATAAGAAGAAAGAAAAAGACAAAAAGAAACTATAATCCTTGCCATTGCTGATATTTTCTGTAAATATTTTGCTTTTATCATCACTGGTTAAATGTACAGTTGTCCCAATAAAAGCTGTTATATGACTCCACATAATGTTTTATTATCATTTAGTTGATCATTATAATTTAGTCAATATGTTTATCTTCTCAATGAGTCATGTTTCTTTCATATATTTATTAATATGCTTTATAAGATCACATTCACTGTCATTCATATCTCTGATTAATTGCCTGAAGGTCTTTTGATGGTCTTTTGATGGTAAATTTAAACCTGTTGTTAGAAGAATTTTCTAGATTAGATTTTCTAATTCTAGAAATTAGGTTAATATTAGTTTCCAGCTTACACAAGGAACTATAAGTACAAATGAATAAAATATTATGTAAGCTGATGTGATGATAATTACAATGACTTCTGATATAATGACATAAATAGTACAGAAATTTAAGGACTATTTTCTGTAACTGCTGCTATGGTCACTAACTACCATCCACTAAACACTAAGTGCTATGCACTGGCTCAGTACTTTCCTTTTTTAAAATATAGTTTTCACGACTCTTATATATAATGATTAAAATAAGAATTTCTTTTCATGTTATAAAAGGGTTTTAAGTATTTGATGCAGGTCATATAGCTAGTGAGTAAGTAAACTGTGAATATGAATCAAGTTCTAAATTTATTTGAGGAGGGAAAATAAATTTTAGAAATACCTCTTTACAATTCTTGGGACAGTTATGTTCCCCAGAGCAGTCTAAAAATGGCATGTTAGGTGTTCAAGACTTGATCAGACTTAAACAGTCTGAATAATTGAAGTCTTATGAGACAAATACAGAGAAATCAGAATGTAAATTTTATTAATGTACCATCATAAGTCTTAATGCTAAAAATCAAGTTCAACAACCAGTGGATTCCATCCCTGTAAGCAAGTTATAGAAACAGTGAAATTACAAACAGAATTTCTGCATGTTGAAAGAAAAATCACAAATTTCTCTTTGCGATTGGGAATTTTGGTTATTTTAAATTTGGGAAAATTGGTTATTTGAAATGAATGCTTAAAAGCATTGGGCCAACGTATCTTTTTCCACAGAATATGATATATCTACTGCTCCTAGACTGGGTAACTCAAGTCCTCAGACCATGGACACAATTTTTTGGACAGTCCTTGGATGTATATGACTAATGTTTCCCTTCATGACCATGTCCTTCTATAATGCCATGACTTACAACCAACTGTCCGTTGATAGGCACTCTATATCCTTAAATTTGTTAAACTTTCAACAGAAATTAACAAGTCTAAGGAGGAATTTGTCTCTTTGACATTAGTTTACATATTCCCATATTATGTTGATTTACATAGAGAAATATTGTTTTCACAGTGAATGGGTGAGGAAGTAGTTTCAGATGGGCCCCCAGGCTATCTAAACTACCAAGTGCTACCAATAACATAATAGGAATCATAAATATTGTGTTACAATGAATAAACAAGTGAATCAGGAAATAAATGGGCTTCTATTTTGATGTCCTGAAAATTTCTTCATTGTTTTACATATTGAAGAAAAATGAAATGTAAATTAATTTTTTGTAAAATTCCTTTCAGATAGCTTTTATTATCAACATCATATAAAATACGGATACCCCGAGACCTGTTACTTTCTTTGAATAGGAGAATTTTATTTTTGCATCTTGAATAAGAGTCACTCTGTCCTTTAATATCGTGAGGTCCCTTTAATATCATGAAGTCCCTTTAATATAGTGAGGTCCCTCATTTAAGAAATGCTTAGGACATATTTTTTGGCTTTATCTTTTGCTTAGAGTAAATGGCTATAAAACGGAATTCACAATTGCTCAACTCTGGCAGAGCAAAAATCCCCATTCACATTTAACCACTCTGTCATAAATTTCAAGTTTTCAAATTTCCCAGTTTATCGTGCCCAGTCTGCCTACAAATACCACTGCCATCAGCACAATGTTTATTGTTTTTAGAGTCTTCTGCAACTATCAAGAGTGAGAGAAACAGGCAATGAAATTATTTGGTTTGGATGGTGATTTTGTCTCTTGTGAACTAGGTAAGTAGGAAGAAACAGAGTAAGATGAATAGAAAAATATAGCTGTAGGATGGCAGGAATGGACTATCACACCCCACAGTGAATTTTCATGAGTTTAACGTTACTGATAACCCCTGTGTCCACATTTAGTGGTGATTTTGCTTGCTGGGAAAAAGGGCATTTAACAGGTAAAAGGCAGTCTTTGTGGTTTTAGATCCCTGGCTGTCTGGAAGAGAAAGAAGGGAAGGAGGTAAAGGACACAAAGAGAAAGTTGGCGAGAGACTCGGAAAGGCTGAGGGACAGTCACAAAAGTGGGCGATTCATCTGACTTGCCAAATTAGCAGCTCTTGCACTCTGAGCATGAAGGGGAGCTTTCTGGAGAGGTCTGAAAGTCAGCTAGTTTGGGGGCTTACCTCCGTCTCTTTCTGCAGTTAGTCCAATTGCTGTCTAATTTTTATTCATCCTCTGGTCAGAAGAGGGGAGGAGAGAAGAGCACAAAGAAGAGGAAGATAGACTTATTTATCTCTTCACCAATTCACTTCTTCCTTTTAGAGTCACCAGTATGTAACTTCCTGGTATTTCCCTACTAATAAAACTTATTCCTTCTGAATGCTGAGCATTGTCTAGGATGCTTCCACAACTGCCACTGAGCAGCTGGATTTCCTAACTTACTAGGTTTTTGACAACACGCCATCACTAGGATGCTTATTGGGCTAGTTTTTCCTATCATTAGAATGGCTTTGCTATACCAAACATATTCTCACTTGATTCCCTTTAAATGCAATGAAACACAGGTGGTTAGAAGATAGGTAAACTTAGTACGGGGGTACGCCAGTAGTTGCAATGCTTTTTTATTTAAGATGGCTATAAAACCACTATTTATGTTTATTCATTTTGCTTAGCTGGACAGGTTTTATATCTTATTAGTCTGTAATTTATTAATTATCATACATATCCTATTATATATATGTATTGTATTATATACACATTTGATATATATTACCTTTTTAAGATGTAGGTATATCTACATTTTCCAATTAATTAATGAATAAACCACTTGTTATCATGGGCTACATATGCCCACAGGAAACCAATGACTACTCTTAATGCTTTTTAAATCAGAAATAGCCTTCAGAATCTATATTTGAGAATGTATAAAAAATGAGAAATCCAGTCTACTAGAAAAGTTGCAATGTCATTCAGGAGACCAAAGAAAATTAACTCGAATGACGGTTAGAGTCAGAAATGAACCATTGACTGTATATTTAAAATTGTGTTTGGCTTGTTGTCTCCTAAGTTGCTTTCTTCACTATGCTTCTCCCACATCTCCTTTCCTTCCTTTCTTCTTTCCTCCTTCCCTCCCTCCCTCCCTCCTCCCTCTTTTCCTTTTCTTTGTTTCTCGCTTTTTTTCTTTTTCTTTTTCTTTCTTTCTTTCTTTCTTTCTTTCTTTCTTTCTTTCTTTCTTTCCTTCTTTCCTTCCTTCCTTCCTTCCTTCCTTCCTTCCTTCCTTTGATTTATTTATTTCAAATAAATTTATTTGAGGGATGCCTGGGTGGCTCAGTTGGTTAAGCATCTGCTTTTGGCTCAGATCATGATCCCAGGGTCCCGGGATCGAGTCCTGCATTGGGCTTCCTGCTTAGTAGGGAGCCTGCTTCTTCCTCTGCCTGTGCACTCACGCTTTCTCTCTCTCTCTCTCTCTTTCTGACAAATAAATAAAATCTTTAAAAGAAAAACCAAATAAATTTATTTGAAAGAGAGAAAGCCAGGGGGGAAGGCCACAGGGGGAAGGAGAGAGAGAAAATCCCCATCAGACTCCCCATCATGCATGGAGCTGACCTGGGGCTTGATCTCACCACCCTGAGAGCATGACTAAAATCAAGACTCAGTCGCTTAATTAACTGAGCCATCCAGGCATCCCCCCATACCATTATTTCTTAATCAAGATAAGGCAACTAAAATATTTAAGCTCACTCAACTATTCATAGTTGCACAGATATAAGGAATATGAATTCAGAAAATACAATCAAAATACAGCTACCTTTTTAAAATTAACTGCTTTTAAAGTAAAAATTAGCTTGTTGCTAATATATAACGTCAGGTGGTATTTTACTGAGATCTAGATTTTTTGAGTAGAAAAGGATTACCTAAAGACATGGATTGAAGTAAAAGCTTAAACCTTTTATCCTTTTTATCCTTAACACACTTAGAGTGCCATCTGGTGCTTTTAACAGAGTGGGCTGGAAATTTTGTTAATAAAGATTTTGTGTTCTTTGATCAGATTCTCAAGTAAACTCAATGGTAATTTGTAAGTCCAGCTGTTCTTTTGTTTTAGAAACCACCAGACAAGTCTTAGAAGTCTTGGGATGATTGTAAATTCGCATCAAATTTAACAATCACCTAAATATTCAATCAACATTCAAACTAAAATTTATGCAAAATAAAATGATGCACATTCTTAATATTAAATGATAACACAATCTTACTTACAAACCCCAGGAAAGTGACCTTATCATTACTTATAATGCTAAATGAAGAGATTAGATAGCGCACATTGAAAGCATTTGCTCTGATAGCATATGAAGTTGTTTTTTCCTATGGAAATAATTTTCTTCTTGTTATTTATTATTGTATAACTCGAATAAGCAAACATTTACTATATTTTTAAAATGTGTTTAGTTAGGAAGGGTAGGACAGAAAGAAAACTAAGAAATCGTGCTTAATCTAGAGGTGATGGTGATTTAATAATAATTTCCGTTATCACAAGCACCATACAGTGACTCTTCCCTAACATAAGTATCTAGTACTCCGTTTCTTCTACTCTCTGTGTAATTCTTTTTTTTTTTTTCCCCTCTGTGTAATTCTCGTTAGCCTTTCTCTATCTTAGGTATAGCTATTTCAATATTCCCCTATTCTCATGAGCCTATCTGAGTGTGGCACAGAAGTTTCTAAACTTCAGTTTGGGAAATACCGTTTAGAATTCCTTTTTTTGGTCTCAGTTCTCACAAAGACTGACTGCTCTTCCTCATTTGTGTTTTGCACGCTAATACTCAATCCCCATTTACTGAGCAGCAATCAATAATGAAGAGAATGGGGTGCCTAACCAATTGGTTAGCATCTGACTTTGATTTCAGCTCTGGTCCCGATCTCAGAGTCCTGAAATTGGCACCCCCTCAGCCCACATAAGGCTCCACACTCAGAACGGATTGAGCGTGAGATTCTCTCTCTTTCTGCCTCTCCTCCCCCCACTCACTAACTCGCTCTCTCTAAAATAAATAAATGAATCTTTTTTAAAAATGAAGAAAAAGACGGAAGTTGAAAACTGAAACCTGGAAAGCATGAAGCTAAAAAACTATTGACTAAGTTATACTTAAGGCTGCAGTCATTCCAGCTGGTGAATATTTTGAATGAAAATGGGAATGTGGAAGGGAAGGAAGCAGATTAACAGAGTTTGGATGAACATTAGGAAGCGAGAAGTGAGATTAAGGAAGGAGAAAATTCAAAATGATGATTTTAAAATGAGGAATAAGGGAACCTAGTTAGAATATGACTGCAAGCAAATACAGTTGACCTGGAACAACAGTTTGAACTCATGGGTCTACATTTATGTGGGTACTTTTCAATAAATATGTTGGAATTTTTTTTTTTTAGATTTGTAACAATTTGAAAAGAACCTGCAAATGAAGTGCCTAGCCTAGAAATACCAAAAAAAATTAAGAAAAAGTTAGGGATTATTGTAAGAATGAGGTATATAATACATACACATAAAAAAAAAAGTGTTAATTGACTATTTATGTTATCAGTAAGGTTCCAGGCAACATTAGGCTACTAGTAGTTAAGTTTTGGGGGAGTCAAAAGTTAGACATGGGGGTGCCTAGGTGGCTCAGCTGGTTAAATGTCTGCCTAGGCCACCTGAATTAACTTCTTCATTTAACCCAAACCCCATTAATATATGAGAAGCACTCATGGAGGGAAATCTAGCCATTGTTTCCTAGGGTTATTTTCTTTTGTTTGTTTTGTTAAACTTTGTTAAAAAGAGATAAAAAGTGATGATTTCATAGAATTTGGAGATGATTAATGAAAATACAAACTAATAGCAAGGCACATAATAGGTACTCACTAGATGTTCCTATATGTTCTCTTTGGTTGAAAGTTTCTCATTTTCTTTCACAGCTAGAATAGAAATGAGAAATAAAGAAATTTTAAATTTCAGCAGAGAAGTATTAAGTAATTAAGCTCCACCCTTGAACTGAACGTAACTGAACAAAGCAGACTAACACAAGAAACGTGTTTGAAGCCATTGGAAGAGCTAAAAGAACAAATAAAAAAAATCCTCTCAAAACCCAAAGAAAACACTGAAACAACAACAACAATGACAATAAAGAAACAATGAGAAATTGTGGAAATAAGATATAGGAGAAAGAAAGAAGGGCAGCAAAGTAAAAGCGGCAGTGCAGTCAATTTTTCCCTGAGGGGATTTGCAAATCCTGGGAGAGAAAACTGAGAGGATGAGAAACTGAAGAAATCAACATCCCCAAGGGACTGACGCCAAAAAATTGATGTTCAGATCCTGCCAGTGGGAGAATTCTACTACAAATTCACAGGTTTTAGTAAATACCAAAAGAGTTAGACTCCAAGGATAACGGGGCTAATTTCAGTTACTTTCAAATACATACTTTTAAATAATAATTCTTAATATGTTTGTAGATAAAAATGTAAGTGGAGAATTTTGGCAAAGAGCTAGAATTATAAAAGAAAGAACTAGGGACAAATTCAGGAACTAAAAAGATGTAATAATTAAAATTAAGAACTCAGTGGATGGGTTAATAGTCAATTAGACACAACTGGAGAGAAAGTTATGAATTTCTAATGTAAGTTAGAATAAAACATTAAAAATGAATCAGAAAGTGCCAAAGTTTAGAAAAATACAAAAGAGAAGGTAAGATAAATTATAGAGAAGTTCTAATAGGTAAATTGGAATTCCAGAAGGAGTAGAAAGAGGGGATGGGTAGAAACAATGTTTTAAGAGATAAAAATTTCTAACACCTTGCTTTTCAACATTGCACTGGAGATTCTAATTATACAATAAGGAACTAACCACTTCTATAAATAAAAAGATTGGAAAAAAGAAAATTGCCATTACTTGCAAACACTATAATTTGAAGTTTAGAAAATGTATAGAGAAAACTGTTAAATTAATAGCCTGGCAAGACTGCTGGATAAAGGTCAATGAATATACAAAAATCAATTTTTACATTCCATATGCAGAAAACAATTTTAAAAATTCACAATATCATAAAACCAGCAGATACTTAAGAACAGACTTGGAAAAAATAATGTGCAAGAAAATACATAGAAAATACAAAAATATAGTATAAAACTATAAAATGTTTAGAGAAACAATAGAAAAATTAAGTAAATAGAATAATATACTATATCATGGATTAGAAGAATCAAACTTTGAAGTTGTCAATTCACTGCATATTGATGTAGAGATTCAACACAATCTCAAAAACTCAGTAAGAATTTTTTAATTGTCATATGACTGAAACTTAAATAGAAATGTGAAAACTTCAGAACATAGTAAGAGGAATTTAATGGTATCAATTCTTATTTGTAAAACTATATAATGAATACAATATGGATATGGGTACAAGAATAGAAAAAAAGACCGTGAACCAAAATAGAGTCTAGATATTAACCCAATCACTGACATACTTGATTTGTATAAAGGTAGAATTGAGGAATGTAGTGCTGAAACAATTAGAATCTTGCCTCTACTTGACATTATATATAAAAATCTATTACAGGTGGATTGCAGATCTAAGTGTGAAAGGTAAAATAAAGCTTTAAGATATTCAATTGACATATAAAGATATGAAAAGATGACCAACCTCATTAGTATTCAGGAAAATGACATTTTTTAAATAATTAGATATAACTATCCACCCACCAAAATGGCAAAAATTAAAAAGACTGATGATACCAAATTCTGGTATAAGTACAAAGAAATAGGAATTATTTTTCATTGCTGATGGAATTGTAAATCGGTATAACCATTTTGGAAAATGGAGTATCAGTATCTGTTAATGCCAGCCATTTCACTTATAGGTATGTGCTAAAATAGCTATACTTGCACATGCACACCAAAAAACACATATGATCATGTATGTAGCTATCTTTCTTTTATAAGTAAAAATTGGAAACAATCCAAATGCCCATCAGCAGAAAAAATATATATCAATTATGTTATATTTATATCATGGAGAACAGTAAAATGAAACAGAACAAATTGAATGAGATGGAAGATGGAAGAATAAATCTCATGAAATGAAGAGATCACAATTGAGAGGAGGCCTGTTGGGAGTTTCCAGTGTTCTTATAATGTCCTACTTCTTTTTTATTTTTTTTTGGAATGTTCTACTTCTTGATCATGGTGATGGCTACAGATATTTTCTTTGTGGTAATTTGAGTTATACATGCAGTTCCATGTACTTTTATATGTTTCTATACTTCATTAAAAATATCAAAAATGAAAAAAAGGAAAGAAATAAATTTATGCCAAAGACATTTCTGCCAGTTTCTGTAAATAAATTATGGTAAAATGAAATAATGAATAGTAGTAAAATAAATAATTGAAAATAAAGAAATGAAATTGTCATCGTGTGCACATTTTATGATTTTTTTGCTTAGAAAACCCAAAATAGCTTATGAACAAATTACTAGAGATAATAATATTTAATAGAATTGCTGAGTAGCAAAAATAACATTTGATTTAAATATCTGACTCCAAGTAAATGTCACAGTCTGCTGGTAACTTTACAATGCATTTAATAGGTACTCAAATATATTTTGAAAAAATAGACAAACCATATTATCAACAAAGTAGAGGACACTACTTTCTAAACTAAAATTTCTTAAATTTCTCTAATTTCTAAACTAGAAAAGCATGTATTCCTTTGCTTAATGATCATATCAAGTTACTAAAGTTTTAAAATGTATTATTAATATATAGCACCGAATTTTACTATTCAAGACTGAAATAATGTTCATTAAGGGCCCGTTTCCACTCTGATTC
The DNA here is from genome assembly GCA_028533885.1 of Nasua narica. Taxonomy (NCBI): domain Eukaryota; kingdom Metazoa; phylum Chordata; class Mammalia; order Carnivora; family Procyonidae; genus Nasua; species Nasua narica. The sequence goes on along the minus strand of CM052800.1, from coordinate 85,452,769 downwards.
TTGCTCAATGCGAACTTGACAATTTTAAAATGTCTTTAATAGCCTGGAATCCTAGTTGAGGTCTTACATATTTTTAACTATTTCCTTGACGAGGTGAAGCAAAGTCTAGTGAAAGGCAACGATGAAGTCTAATGGATTCATAGTGCACTCTCCTTTGTGCAAAACTTAAATTGAGATTGATGAACCACTTCTGAAACCATTTTCTCGTCTATCTAAATTATTTTTAGCTTATAATATTATTCCCATAATAGCTAGCCATCTTTATGAGTGTTGGTTATATTCTCTTAGCTGCTCTGTACCAGACCAAATGTGCAGGGAACTTAGTTGCCTAAATGCAAACTCTGAGTGGCTAATTATTGAAGCTAGAGAAAGAATTACTTCGTGTCCCATATAGTAACTACTTAGTTATAATAATATCCTAGAACCCTCTCAGGGCTTCCATCCTTTCATGGAGCTAAAACTCTGCCTAAGGAAGCAGGGATAAGCAACCCAAAATAGTAGCTCCGAAGAATCTACTTTCCTCTACTGAAAAACATTTATCTTATTTTATAGTTTTTGTCATATTTAAAAAGTCACATTTCAAAAAGGAAGGGGTCTCTGGCATAATCTTGTTTCACTGATCCCAGGCCAATACTTTTCATTATAATAATGTACCTGAGGGTGACCTCTCTTGGTCCATCCTCATTGAGTCCATCATTTAGAACACAGAGGGCTGATCGTGTAACAAAATGGTGTCTCCTGTTCTGAATTCATAATTTGACTCTTTGCTTTTGCCAGTTATCTGAAAAAAAAAAAAAAAAAAAAGCAAATTGTCTTTGAAACCTGGGGAACAGCAGAACCAATGGCTTAATTCTTCTTATTAATGAGAGAATAACATGTTCTTGTATTAGACACTTCCATCTAAATCTCCATGCTTCATTCACTCTCAGGCAAATCTGCTGAATCAAATAAGACTCTAAAAAGTGTCCTGCATTGTGAAAGTCAGTGATGGCTTTTTCAGGCATGGAGCAGAAACACGGAACCGGGAGCTTATATGAAGAGTCAAGACCTAATTTGAACTGTTGATTTGGTCAGAAAGATACAAGGAGGACTTTAATAGCCAACTTTAGGGAAAATTTGTTCAAAGATATTGTGTGATTCAAAAGCTGTCAAAAGCAAACATAACATATACAAAAGAGAAGAGGTTTGTTTCCTCAGTACTTTACTGGAATCTCAAGTGAAGTATCTACTGTCTTTCAACAGTACAAAAAATGAATTCTTATTTTCATTTACACATTCCATCAGTGTTTAACCACTAGGGGCCAACATCTGGAAATCACCACTATAATAATTTTGTATTCATTTTTGACAAAAAAGTTATTCAATATAAATACCTGATAAAATAAAATTAAAAACCACAGACATAAAATACAAACAATTCACCCCAAACATTTTAGATGCAAGAGAACCACAATTTAGTGTGTTCTCATTCTGTGTGTTGGAGATAAAAGAGGGGTGCTTCTCTAGGAAGAGCAGAATTGACTCCTATAAGAAGTCAGAGTCAGTTCAACAGAATTTGTGTGTGCGCATGTAGCAATTACAGTTTAGGCTTTTAATGAGTGAAAGAAACTCATAATTAGATTATTTCCTTTGATATTTCAACTAGAAGGAAGCAACCTCTGCACCAACTTCTGGTCTCACTAGTGCAGCTGTCTACAGTGGTGATTTTGTCCAACCCTCTTATCACCATCTGCACTGCTGGTTTACTTAATACTATGACTCCTCAATTCTCAAAATATTAATCATACTACATATTTTCATCTGCTAAAAGACAATGCTAAAAGTTACTGTTGTTGTCCAAGAAGGATGTATGGTTGTAAATTAAATTTTTAACAATGTTTTGCCTTCATACATGATGGGCAACTAGCTAACCTTTATTTATTCATTCATCCATCACTCATTAAAATAGTTATTGAGTGTCTACTATGTGCAGACTCTGTCCCAGTTTCCAAGGCTACAGAAGTAAACAAAACAAACAGGTCTCTCAGGATTGTAACTCAACGAACGTATATAAAAATTCTGGGTTTTTTAAAAATATTTTTAGGATTTTATTTATTTGACAGAGAGAGAGAGAGAGCACAAGTAGGCAGACAGGCGAGTAGAGGGAGAGGGGGAAGCAGGCTCCCTGCTGAGCAGAGAGCCTGATGCGGGGATCAATTCCAGGACCCTGAGATCATGACCTGAGCCAAAGGCAGAGGCTTTAACCCACTGAGCCACCCAGGCGCCCCCAAATTTCTGGTTTTTAATATCCAAATAAAACTGGGACTGGTCTGAATTTATTACTTTGTTTCTACTCCTTGAGGGGCACCTGGGTGGCGCAGTCAGTTGAGCATCTGCTTATGATCCTGGGGTCCTGGGATTGAGCCACAAGTAGGGCTCTTCGGCTCAGCAGGGAGCCTGCTTCACCCTCTGCCTGCCGCTCCCCCTACCTGTCTCTCTCTCTCTCTCTCTCTCTCTGACAGATAAATACATAAAAAATCTTAAAAAATAAATACTCTTTGGGGGCGCCTGGGTGGCTCAGTGGGTTAAAGCCTCTGCCTTCAGCTCAGGTCATGATCTCAGGGTCCTGGGATTGAGCCCCTCATCAGGCTTTCTGCTCGGCAGGGATCCTGTTTCCTGCCCCCCCCACCCGCCTGCCTCTCTGCCTACTTGGGATTTCTCTCTCTGTATCAAATAAATAAAATAAAATCTTTAAAAAAATACTCTTTGATTATTTTAAATCCACGTCATTTAAATATTTAATTAGAAAGTAAGTCTCTTTTTCATTAAGTGTGAACTCTCTTTCAATCAATGTATTTTTTTCAAGAAAGAGTTTTCTTAAATTACATATTTGATTATCGCTTCTATTTAGAGGTTTCTGACTTGATATTTCTTCAGAAATACCTATAAATCATGAAACATATTTCTCTTTTCTTTTTCTCATAGCTACCATCTTCTCTTTGATAGCTTTCATGTTTTGTACTACTTAACTTTTTTTCTGCAATTGTGGAATGGTTTATCATGATTGTTGCTTCTTTTCTATGAATTATTGATTTTCCTCATTTTATATCCAATATAATTTTAATTACTCTCATTAAAATTACATATTTAACTGCTCTATAATTATTCTTTAACAAATAGAGTCCCTTTGGATCTCATATTCTTTTTTTTTTTACCTTCTTACCCCTCTTTTATAAAGAGAGAACATGCTTTTTAAAAAAATTTGCCAAATGGTTTCTAAAAATTTATTTTGGTTTCTCTGATAGGTCATTTAAGAAGTCTGCATTGCTTAAGTATTGTACACTATTCCCTTTGTACACTATTCCCTTTGTCTTGCTTTATAAAAATTTTTTTTTTTTTAAGATTTTATTTATTTGTCAGAGAAAGAGGGAGAGAGAGCACAGGCAGGGGGAGCAGCAGGCAGAGGGAGCAGCAGGCTCCCTGCTGATTAGGGAGGCCGATGAGGGGCTCCATCCCTGGACCCTGGGATCTTGACCTGAGCCCAAGGAAGACACTTAGCTGACTGAGCCTCCAGATGTCCCATTGCTCTATAAAAATTTATATAAGTCAAAACATTTTGGTTGTTTTCTCATTTTAGACCTGGTATTTTCTAATAGAATCATGAGTTGTCATTGAACTTCCTTACTCTCTTCCAATTAGAAACATGTCAAATCCCCTTTTATGATCTATAATTGGGTAAAAGAATAGACTATAACCTATTATTGCCCTTAGGCAGAAAAATAATTTGGCATCATTTCAAATTAATAATATGCAAGTGCTTCTTTCATATTACTTTAATAAGGAGACGGTTGGTACCTAAAAAGAGGTTTTATAAATCAAACCATAATACTAATAAATATTATAGCCATTTCCTGTTTGGCAGATGAAGACCTGAATTACATGTTTCCATGTTACAGCTAGAATTCTCTGCAAAGCCCTAACTACACTTTGCTACTGCTTTCTTGTTGTTTTATGCTCTTCATAGAATGGTGTACTTTGCAATTGTGTGACTGACCTTACTATTTTATCCAACTCTGGTGGATGGTAGCTGAGTGTTAACAAGATCCCATTTGGAGAGACCTTGCTGTATTCCACTGCTTGTTCTCTGTAAAGCCAAACAGAGGAAATATGTGAAAAGCCATTACAGTGCAAAAAGTGCTCTCAACTTCTTTCCCTGGCTCTTAGGACAAAATGTGCCCATTTTATTTGAGGACAACAATTTCTCACTTACCAATCAATATAGCCAGTCTACTCTAACTTGCCAGCTTAGTTTTTATATTCCACCCACTTTTCCACCTTTATCAACACTGTTCTTCCTCGAGAATCTCATTCTTCACCAAAACTGTGATCTCTCAACTTCTCAACCTTGCTTATGAATAAAGAAGACATAAATTGGGGATTGGGAAAAAAAGAGAGAGGTATCTAAGACAAAAATATTCAATGGCACTTGTTACGATGGTAAGGCAGACTTTATTCAGGACCCTTACAAATAGGTATAGGGAACACTGCAGTGGTGTTTTACAATGGAAGAGAGAAATTGGGTTGGTTTTGGTTATTTTGGTCATACTCCCCACATCTGCATAAAGAAATGTGACAACTAAAATATTTTAATTTTTAAACCGTTTTAATGATTTATAATGAATACTTTTCTTTCTGTGTTAATTAGAATAGGTTTTTTTCATAATTGTATTAATACCTGCATAGCATTATATTTTATGAATGTGGCAATTTATTTGATCAATCTCCTTTTTTGGAGTGTTCAGGTTGCTTCTAAATTTCCACTGTTACACATAATTCTGTGATCACTATTTTTAGATTTACATATGTATTCCTTTAGGATAACTTACTGGATGTATGCAAAAATAAAAAGCTCTGGATAAATACTGCTAAAATGAAAAAACATTTTTTAAAAGACTGCAACATTGCTCTCACTAGCAATACTTTCAAAATATCCATTTCTCAATGCCTTCATCAACTTTAGGCTTCATGTATTATAATTCCTTTAATCTTTGCCAATCTGATAGCGATCCCCCTCAAAAAAATATGACTATTGCTTTATTTTATATTTGTTTCATTAACTGAAAAGGTGAAACTTTTTCAACACTCTTGACTTTTTGTATGCTCTACATTCTAAGAAAAGATAAATCAGAGAGCTGAGTCCTGGATAAAGGGACCTCAACGGGATAAAAGCTAAATGCTCTGCAGAGATTTGTCATAAAGATTTCTAAACAACTCTACGCCCACTTATGTTGACTCTAATAATGAAGAATAAATAGTTAGGAAATACTTCAGAGCATCATGGTAAATTCCTCATTAAGGTGTCATATCCACATAGTCTTTCCTTTCCCACTTTTGTAATGCTATTCCTTAATTCTGGAGAGACCTGCCTAACAACTTTACCTGTCAAAGTTCTGTCCGGTGTTTAAGGTTTGTCTCATATGTCACCTTATTTATGAAACAGATAGTTCTAAATGGATAAGATCATTTTTCCCTAAATACTCAGAATATATAATTAGTGTTTACCAAATGTAAGGCACTCTATCGGGTACTAAAAGTATAAAGATTTAAAAACGTAGTATTTAAAAAAAAAAGGAAATTTACAGACAAATGTCAGCTGTAAATAGTGGTGTAAAATATTAGAAAATATTAGAAAATAGTGGTGTAAAATATTACAAAATATTAGAAAACCAAATCAAGTTATACAAAAGGAGAATACTGTCATTATTATTATCAGCTTGAGTTTATTTCTAAAATGCAATGTTAACATTCAAAATTAATAAATGTAATCCTCTACATTGTTAGAATAAAGAAAAAGAAAAAAATGTAATATTTTTCCTCAAGGAACTTATAACCTGGGGATCAGTAGAAATACAATCTCTCTTATTTGCACCTGGGTGGCTCAGTCAGTTAAGCATCTGACTCTTGATTTTGGCTCAGATCGTGATCTCAGGGTCATGAGATCAAGCGCTACGTTGGGCTCTGTGCTCAGTGGGGAGTCTGCAGGGATTCTCTGTCTCCCTTTGTCCCTCCCCCACCACATGCTCTGTCTTTTTGTTAAATATAAATAAATAAATCTTAAAAAAAAGAAATACAATTTCCCTTAGTTTTCTTTCTCATTCTATATAATCATTAAAAATTACATCCATTTCCATGGTGTTTGAACTTTGCAAAAATGCTCTCACAAATGTTATCTTATCAAAATGGAATAATAATTCTATAGAGTTAGATAGATAGTATCACTCTTTAATCTTGTCTCCTTTATGGATGGAAAACTTGAAGATCAAAAAAGATAAATGCCTAAGTGAGAACAGATCTCACGTGCTCTTTCTATTATATCATGTGTCCACTAATAAGCTGTAGGGAAGGCAAAATTTTTCCTTGAACCTCACAGGGTCCTTGACTAGGTCTGAACATCAAACTGATTAAGACAGATGAACAGGAGAAAGCACACAAATTGATTTAATACAAGTTTTATGTGACATGGAAGTTCTGATAAGGAAATGAAGACTCAAGGTAACAGCTACACCGGAGTGTTTCTATGCAAGGTTTGATGAAGAGTGCAAAGCTCTCTTTGCACTGGAAAGATACAAGGCAAAGAGTATGAGCTAAGTGTAGTAAACTGGGGGAAACTTAGCAAGGCCTGTTCATTTAGATTCTTCTTGGTGTCCCTCTGTCTTGGAGGTAATGTGGCTGTCTCCCTTCCTGTGGGTATAAAGGAGAGCAACTCTCACACCCTGCGTGTCTTCGGGTAAAAGACACTGAAGGTCACAGAGACCTTCCTGCTTCTGCCTTTTTCTCAGACTCATTCTGCTTAAAATATTTAATATGCCAAGATGTCATATTTTAGGGTGGCAGGTTCTGAACTCCATTAAACAATATCTGCATTTAAAATAAGCTGGTATATTACAATGCATAACCTTAAATGTTTACTCAAACTTACTTTTTGTTTGATATGTTTTCCAATATGTGATCTAAAAAGTGGTTCAAGTAAAGTTCAAAAGACAGCTGTTTTAGGGAACCAATTCCAACTATATTACTAGATACCCAAGAAATATTAGTTTCATTTTACTATAGCTTGCTTTGTTTTAATTCAGATTTTAAAGAAGAAAAACATGTAACCTCACTTTTAGTCACCATAGGATGAAGGAGGCATTGAAACAAGATTAGAAAATTTTATCTGGCACGCCCTGAGATAGAGTTGGAGGTACAAAATATTTCTTACGGACCACCACCTGAAAAGAAAGGGAGGAAATAGGACTGGGCTCTCCAAGTAGGACTGGGCTTCATCAACCCAGCAGGAAGCTCTCCTTACCTCATCAACAAATACAGTAGGGGAAATGATTTAAACCTCCAATTATAAGGCAAATATTGAGAAGCTAGAAGAAAAGGATGACCCCACTCTGTGTTATCTGCGAGACACATTTTACCTATAAAAACAAAGATAAAAGGCTGGAAAAGATATACCAATGTAAACAGTATTCATAAAGATGATGGTATAGACATACTGACATCAAAGAGAGTAGGCTGCAGAACCCAGAGTGACATCAGAAATAAAGCAGGATATTTCATAATGATAAAATGGCCATCTCATTAGAAAGACATAACCATTATACCACACCTTTAAGCACATGAAACAAAAGTGACAGAAATAAAAGGAGACCTATATAGACCCATAAACCTAGGCAAACTTTTTAGCACCCTTCTCTCAGTAATAGAATAAACAAATCACGAGTAAGGACATAAATTTGACTAACATTAGCAACCATTTGATCTAATTAACATTTATGGGATAGTACACAACAAATGCAGAATGCACACTGGTTTTGGTTTATATGTGGAATGTTTACTAAAATAGACAGTAGCTTGGCCAATAAAATAAGTCTCAAAAAACTTTGAAAGATTGGAATCTTAGAGAATATGTTCCCATATCCACCCCACCCCAAAGAATTAAATGAAAAATCAACAGCAAGAAAATTTCTGGGAAAATATCAAACGTTTAGAAATTTTAAAATATACTTTTAAATAACCCAAGGATCAACCAGTAAATTATAAGGAAAATTAGAAGATATTTGTAATTGATTGACAATGAAAATACAATGCAACAAATTTTATGAGATATAGTGAAAAAACTACTGAAAGGGAAATTTGTAGTTTTAAATGATTATGAGATAGAAAATTTAAAAATCAGTGAAGACAGAATGATGCCAGCAAACATGGCAGAGGAGGTGGCTCCATGGGCCTGTCCCTCTAAAAACGACTGAGAAATTGAGCAAAAACTGCCAGAATCAACAAGAGGAAGTCTGAGAAACAGTCAAAGGATTTATAGCAACAAAGCAAATCTTGATCAAGAAAAGACAGCTTTAAAATGGCAGGAAAGCTTCGTGGAATTTTTCCTTGACCCTGCTCCACTTCTTCCCCAGATCGATAGTAGTCTTGAAGATGGCAGCCCACATTTCCAGTTTGGGAGCCTTACTCCTGGTTCAGAGGGATCAGAGCAGACCTTATTGCCAAATCCAGCCAGCCTTGGTCTCCCTGAAGGATGATGCAAAGCACTGCTTTGTTTTGCCTAACTTGGAATTCTCTCAACGCAGTAAAGTATCTTCAGAGAGGCCTTCCTAAAAAACATTGTGAGGTAAATGAAAAATTTGCCACTGCTGTATGGGGCAAAAAATTATAACTGGAAGAAACTATAGATACACCTGGGAGAAAAAGGTGGGAAGAGAACTTCTTTGGGAAATTAGGGCACCCAAAAATACATACAAGTAATTTAGAAAGCCATGTACAGGTCCAGGGTAAGATGCATACTCAGAAGAGGTCTGAGAAGATCCTAAGCTTTTACCTCTGACTGATGTTTATGCTTAGCACAAGAAATGAAGGCTAAGGCAGAGTTGTAAATGGCCTGGAAAAGATTTGAAGGAGTGCCAGCAAATTGGCTGGGACTGGTAGAGATGTGTGTGTATGTGTGTGTGTGTGTGTTTCCCTTTCCTTTCTTTTTTTCTTTTCTGTTTCCTTTTCTTTCCCTTCCTTTCCTTTCCCTTCCTATCCCTTCTCTTCCGTTCCCTTTTCCTTTCTTCTCCTCCTTCTCCTCCTCCTCCTTCTTCTTTTGTGGAGGTGTAGATCCAGACATTCAAGGACATTTCTGTCAAAACACTAGTTGACTAAAAGCTTAAGGAACAGAAACTTTGGAAACTATATGGGACCAAAAAATAGTTTACCATAGAAAACAAAACTAGTTTACAAAAACAGTTCAGAAAATTCACTAAGTAAACAACTAAAACCCATAGCAAGCAATAAAAATAAACCCTGAGGATGATGAAAAATATGACTTTTAGATTTAATTATAATTAATTAAATCAAATGTTCGGCTTTTACCAACCAAAAAAATTATGAAGCATTCACAGAAGCAGGAAATATGAACCGTCCATAGGAGAAAATAACAAAAACTGTCACTGAGGAACACAGAATTAAAATTATTTGAAAATACTTTAAATCAACAGTCATTTTAAAAATATTTATTTATTTATTTATTTATTTATTTATTTTGAGAGAAAGAGCAAGCCAGAGGGGCAAAGGGAGAATGAGAGAGAATCTCAAGTAGACTCCATGTTAAGTGCAGAGTCTAAAGTGGGGTGCAATTTCACAACCCTGAGATCATGACCTGGGCCAAAACCAAGAGCCTGATCCTTAATCAACTGCACCACCCAGGCACCCTTAAATCAACAGTCTTAAAGATGCTCAAATTGCTGAAAGCAGCTATAAGATAAAAGAAACCAGGAGAATAACTGAATAAAAAAGAATTTCAATAAAGATAGAAATCATAAAATTAACCAAATTGTGGAGCTTACAGTGCAACCACTAAAATAAAAATTCATCAATAGCAGATTTGAACATGAAGAGGGAAAGGAAATCAGTGAACTTAAAGATAAGCTGACTAAAATTATCCAATCTGAGAAACAGAAAGAAAAAAGCATGAAGTAAAATGCCCACAGTCTAGGAGAACTGTGTGACAACATCAAGCTTACCAACAAACACATAATGGGAGAGCCAGAGGAGAGGAGATAGGGAAAAGATCAAAAAGAATATTTGAAGAAGTAATGGCTGAAAAGTTCTCAAATTTGATAAAAGAAATAGATCTACACATCCAACAAACTCAACAAACTCTAAGACAGATAAATGCAGAGCACTGCACTGAGAAAAACTATAACCAAAGTGTCAAAAGATCAAGGTGAAGAAAAAAATTTTGAAACAAGCAGGTGAAACAACTCATCATAAACAACAATTCTTTATAAGAGTAACAGATAAATGAAAGAGACAGTAGAAAAACGCAAAGAGAACCAACAAAACCAAAATTTGGTTGTTTTTTTTTTTAAAGATCAACAAATTTGACAAAAATCTAAGCTAAATCAACAAAGAGAGAAGACTCAAATTACTAAAATCAGAAATGAAAGTGAGGATATTGCTGCTGACCATATAGGAGTAAAAGGAATTATGCAAGAATATTATGAACATTTGTATAACAACAAATAAGATAGCCTTGATGAAGTGGACAAATTTTTGCAAACACATAAACTCCAAAACTGATAACAATAAATAGAAATCTAAACACTCTATTACAAATAACAAGAGTGACTCAGGGATCAAAACACTTTTCAATAAAAAAAGTCCGGGACTGGATAATTTACTAGTGAAGCTACCAATCATTTAAAAAAATTAACAACAATCCTACCCAGTCTTCTAAAAACAGGAGAATATGTCCTAACTTATTTTATGAGGCCAGCACTACCCTGATACTAGATACTAAAGCCAGACAAAGATACCACGAGGAAAGAGAAACTACAAATACTTCTTACAAATATTCATAACAAGAAACTATTCTTAACAAAATACTAGCAAACTGAGCAAATTGAATACAACAGCATTATAAGAGAATTATGTAATATGACCAAGTAAGATGTTATCTCAGGAAAGCAAGGGTAGTTCAACATGAAAAATCAACCAATGTAAACATCATTAATATAATGAAGAAAAAAACACAACATGATCTTCTTGATGTAGAAAAGGCATTTGACAGAATCCAACAATCCTTTCAAAATAAAACACATTTAAACATGAGTAAAAGGGAACTTCCTAAACATGTTAAAGGGCATTTGTGAAAAACTCACAACTAACGTCATACTTAATAGTGAAAGACTAAGAGTCGTCCCACTAAGATCAAGAACAAGATAAGTATGCCTGCTTTTACCACTTCCATTCAGAAATGTACTGGAAGTTCTAACCAGACTAATTATGTAAGAAAGAAAAAAGATAAAGGTACCCAAATTGGTATAACTATCCCTATTCACAGATAACATAATCTTATACATAGGATATTCAAAAGAATCCAAATATATAAATATACACAAAAGTTGTTAGAGTTTATAAATGAACTTAATAAAGTTGCCCCAAAAGTCATTTGTATTTCTTTACTTTTTTTTTTTAAGATTTTATTTATATATTTGACAGACACAGACATAGCAAGAGAGGGAACACAAGCAGGGGGAGTGCCAGAGAGAGAAAGCAGGCTTCCTGCTGAGCAGGGAGCTAGATGCAGGGCTTGATCCCAGAACACTGGGATTGTGACCTGAGCAGAAGGCAGAGGCTTAATGACTGAGCCACCCAGGTGCCCCTCATTTGTATTTCTATAAACTAGCAATGAATAATCCGAAAGGAAATACAAAAACAATTCCATTTACAACAGCATAAAAAATGGAGCGCCTGGGTGGCTTAGTGGGGTAAAGCCTCTGCCTTTGGCTCAGGTCATGATCTCAGGGTCCTGGGATCAATTCGGGCTCTCTGCTCAGCAGGGAGCCTACTGGGGGGGGGGGGGGGGGGGGGGGGGGGGGGGGGGGGGGGGGGGGGGGG
>CM052800.1:85411612-85440750 GCA_028533885.1 Nasua narica | reverse complement strand
AAAGACATGGACATTAAATAAGTATATGGACTTCCTGTGTTCATGGATTATAAGACTCAATATTGTTAATATGGCAGTATTTCCTAAGCAACCTACAGATTCAACATAATCCGTGTTAAAATTCCAGTGGCTTTTTTCTTTTTTTCCAATAATGGAAAAGGTGATCCTCAAATTCCTAAAGATTGCAAGGAGCCTTAAATAGCCAAAACAGTCTCGAGAAAGAACAAAGTTGGAAGGGTCACAGTTCCGATTTCAAAACTTACTACAAAGCTACAGTGATCAAAACAGTGTGATACTCACATAAGAGTAGGTGTAGACCAGTGGATTAGAACCGAGAGTACAGAAATTGTCATATAACTATAGCAAACTGATTTTTGTCAAGTGTGTAAATGGGGAACTAATAGTCTCTTCAACATGTAGTTGTCTCAGTTGCTGGGATAACTGGATATCCACTTGCAAAAGAATTAAGTTAGATAGCTACCTCATTGCATACAAAAATTAACCCAAAATTTATCAGTCGCCTAAATAGAAGAACTAAAATTACAAAATTCTTAAAGTTAAATACAAGGGTAAATCTTCACTACCCGAGATTCGGCAGTAGATTTTTGGATATGACAACAAGAGAAACAAAAAATATACATAAATTGTATTTCAAAAATAGAAATGTTTCACCTCAAAGAATATTACCAATAGAGTAAAAAGACAACCCACAGTGGATAAAAATACTTATAAATCATATATCTAATAAGGGTTTATTATCCAAAATAAAGAACTCTTAAAACTCAACGACAAAAGACAGTCCAATTTAAAAATGGGCAAAGGACCTCAATAAGCATTTCTACCAAGAAGAAACGCAAATGGCCAAGCAACACATGAAAAGATGCCCAACATCATTAGTCATTAGGTAAATGCAAACCAAAACCACAATGAGATACTACTTTACACTCATTAGAATGACTATTACTCAACAAAACAGAGAACAAGAAATGTTGTAAGGATGTAGATTAATTGGAATCTTTATGTATTATTGGCAGAAACATAAAGGGTGCAGTCAATATAGAAAACAATTTAGTAGTTCCTTGAAAAGATAAACATAAACTACTATATGACCCAGCAATTCTACTCCTAGGCATATACCCCAAAGAACTGAAAGACACATTTATCCACAACAGCATTATTCACAATAGCTACAGGGTGAAAACAACCCAAATGTCCAATGTCCATCAATGGATGAATGGATGAATAAACTACGGTATATATATATATATATAGTCTGAATATATATATATATGTCTGAATATATAATGTCTGAATGTTATTCAGACATTAAAAGGAATGAAATATTAATACGTGATCAAAAAGTAGATGAAGCATGAATATTATATACTAAATAAAAAGCCTGACCCAAAAGGTGTATGATTTCATTTGTATGAAATATCTAGAATAGGCAAACCCACAGAGACAGAAAGCAGAATGCTGGTTGCCTTGAGAGAAGAGGGAATGGGAAAGAGACCGCTTTATAGATACAGGGGCTTCTTTTAGAGTGAAGAAACTTCTTCAATTTGGGAGAGGTGGTGATCAGACAACACTGATAATATCCTAAATGCCACTCAACTACACACTTCAAAATCGTTCATTTTACGTTATAGGAATTTCACCTCAACAAAAAAAGTTTAAAATATCAACAGAAAACATCTTTATCTGAAGAAGATATACAAATGGAAATAGAAAAAAAACAAAAACAAAAACAAATAGAAATAGAAAACTAGCCAATAGAGTAAATGAACAAAGTCACAATATTTCTTTAAGTAATTAATAAAATCAATAAACTCCTATAGGAACTGATCAAGAAATAAAGGACATAAGAACAAATCACCTATATAGGAATGAAAGAAGTGATATCATTACAGAGCTCAGAGACATTAAGAAGATAAGGGAATATTATAAAGAACTTTTGCCAACAAATTTGGTAATTTAGTTGGAATGAAGAAGTTCCTTGACAAATACAATTTACCAAACCCAACAAAAGAAGAAATAGAAAATCTGAATTGCTCTGCATTTTTTAAGGCAATGAATCCATTACAGAAGCCTTCCCACAAAGAAAATACTAGCTCATATGGCTTTACACTGAAATCTATGTCATTTAAAGAAGAAATAATGGCTAATGTAATCTTTTTCAGAAAATAGAGGTGGAGATAGCATATTGTGACTCTTTTTTTTAACGAGGATATGGCATAACCCTAATACTAAAATGTGACAGAGACATTATAAGAAAAATTATACATCAACTTGGCCACTTATAAAATGAAGAGGCTGCAGTTTCACACTGGTTTGCTTTTTTGTTTGTTTTATTTAAATTCAAGTTACTTAACGTTAAATATAGTGTATTATTACACATCTAATTGCTTTTGATGCATGTTTTAAGGATTGAAATGTTATAAATCATTCTCCTCTAATGTGAAAGAGTTTTTCATCAAATATCACAGGAATGATCAGTACCTGCAAAAGGTATTCCTAATAGATGAGAAGAGGAAAAACAGAAACTTAAATACAAGTTTCTGTCTGGGTCACCTGGGTGGCTCAGTCTTTAAGCATCTGCCTTCGGCTCAGGTCATCATCCCAGGGTCCTGGGATTGACACCCCACCCCCGCGCCACCCCGCATGGGGCTCCCTGCTCGGGCGGGAGGCCTGCTTCTTCCTCTGCCACTCCCTCTGCTTGTGTTCCCTCTCTCAGCTGCGTCACTCTCTGTCAAATAAATAAATAAATAAAATCTTAAAAAGAACACAACAAAAACAAACAAAACGACAACAAAAACAAAAAAAAACACCAAAAAACCCCCAAGTTTCTGACTGTTGACCAGACATAATTAACATTATGTTATAGGTGCAAGAATTCTAGGGGCATCCATTGTTGTAACAAACCACAGGCAGGAACTTAGTGATTTCAATATACACTGTAGCATTAATGTCTCAACAGCTTAATGAGTGCTCCTTTACTCAGTGCAAGCTAAAGAACAAGGTGTGCCTTGGCAAGCATTCCCATAATTGAACTTCCATACATTTTATTTCCAGATGAGACTGAGATAAGAACAAAGCCAGAAACCCAGTGTATCATACCACTAAATCTTAGCAGAGTTGTAAGATGGGAAAATGCCCTCACTTAACAAGGTACCTATTATCGTCTAGTCAGTGCCTTTTCTCCTTGATGTATATTCTAAAGAGTCTATTTTAAGAATTCCTACATTAAGACAAACCTAATGTCAGCAATTCTCCTAGTGAAGTTGTAAAAATTTATTTTTTCTTAATGGCATCTTATTAATTCTTATTACACATTTCAGTATATTTGATGAGTAAAGGGGGAGTTGAATTAATGTTTATGACTCTCATGCAGATTGCTAATATTTCATCATCGAATCAGCACTTAGTTAAACCCTACTTATTTATTACTTTAAACAACTCCCTTCGGGGTACACACTCCAGTGCTCTTTATTACCTCTATTTATGAAATACGCTTGTAAAAATCTTTCTAACATGTTTATATTTTCTTCATCCTCAATATAATATCATAGTGAACACAGTTTTGTTAAATTAACTAGAACTATTTCAGTCCTTTGTGAAATAGTTTATTTTTGTATGTGGCCAAAGCAAGACATCCATTTTGAATGTCATCAAATTGCTACTAGATAGAGAAATAAATATCTCTATCCACACTGATCAGGCTGAAGCCCTTGAAGTCACTGGCCAGGATGAATAATTAGGCAAGTCACAGACCCAAGCTACTCCAGTAAGTTTATTAAAAAAAAATTCATATTGGGACACCTGGGTGGCTCAGTTGGTTGAGCAGCTGCCTTCGGCTCGGGTCATGATCCCGGCGTCCTGGGATCGAGTCCTACATCGGGCTCCTTGCTTGGCAGGGAGCCTGCTCCTCTCTCTGCCTCTGCCTGCTTCTCTGCCTGCTTGTGTTCTCTCTCTGTTAAAATAAATAAAATAAAATCTTAAAAAAAAAATTCATATTGTGTTAAAAACATACTGTAATACCTTGACCAGATAGTGGTAATAGGAGTCGACTCCTTTATAACTAGTAGATGAAATCCGTGTCTGCTTTGGTGTTATGCTTGTAAATAATACTATTTTTCTTTTTCTTTCTTTTTTTTTGCGGGGTGGAGGAGAGAGAACAGTGGGATGCGGAAGAAGGGGAGGAGGAGAGAATCATGAGCAGGTTCCACGCCCAGTGCAGAGCCTGATGTGGGGCTCAGTCTCATGACCATGAGATCATGACCTGAGCTGAAATTAAGAGTCGGATACTCAACCAACTGAGCCACCAGGTGTCCTATATTATTATTATTTTTGCCTCCTGCTGACATACACAGAAATCATTATACAGTAGGCCAGTCTACTCTTGCCACACTCTTTATAGCCACATAATATTTCTTAAGCAAATGAAATCACAGTACAATAAGGCAACTCCTTTATAAGCTCACTTAAAATGTTTTTACTTTTACTCATCTTATGTTCATGTCCTTGTTCCTCTTACGGGTACATATCAGGCATGATTCATTTTCCCCATAGTCATAGTGTTTGTTTGTTTTTTTAAGATTTTATTTATTTATTTGGCAGAGAGAGAGATCACAAGTAGACAGAGAGGCAGGCAGAGAGAGAGGAGGAAGCAGGCTGCCCGCTGAGCAGAAAGCCCGATGCGGGGCTCGATCCCAGGACCCTGAGATCATGACCTGAGCCGAAGGCAGAGGCTTTAACCCATTGAGCCACCCAGGCGCCCCGTCATAGTGTTTTTTATATAGCTCTGTGTATTAATGGCTGCTAACACATGCAAATATGCATGCAAACAAATATAATGTATCATCTACTGTCATTTCTATTTACCACTAATTTTTTTTTTTTCTAGTTTCACTCCTATTTCAGCCAGAGATCTAATACTTAGATATCCTGGTCACCAGTCAGGTAAGTTAACTATTTTGAATTACCCTTTTTTTCTGTCCTCCCTTCCATCAGCAAATATTTCTCTATTGCCTCTCCCTTCAGCCAACTGCTTGCTACATCCTTACAAAAATATTACTTCACCATGCTGTCTTCTGTAACTTCTCCAAAAGCTTCTTTAGTTTCACCTTAATTCTTAACCTCAGGATTGAGCTGTCCCTTTTCCATACCAATCCCAAGAAAGTCAAAGGGAATCTTGTTCTTAAAAAGAATTTAGATCAGGGGTCAGTAAACCAGGACACATGGTTCGAATCCAGTCTGTGACCTGTTTTTGCATTGCACACAAGCTAGGAATGGTTTTTACATTTTTAAACAGGAGGAAAAAAATCTGAAGAAAATAATTCATGACATACAAAAATTATATGAAATTCAGATTTCAGTGTTCACAAATGAAGTTTTTTTGGGATCCAGTCATGCCCATTCATACATTTTGCACTACAACAGCAGAGTTGAGAAGTTGCAACTAAGACCAAATGACCTGCAAAGCCAGAAATATTATTATTTTAGAAAAAGTCTGCCAATCCTTGTTCTAGATCAGATGCTTGAGTGTTTCAAAAATGGGAATAATTGTTCACAGAAATTAAATGATTTTCCCAAGGTCATTAGACTTTATTGCTGAGCAAGGGCAGGGACTTTGATTCCTTCCCTCACTGATTGGCACTCTCTTCATTGTATCACATTCAACTCTCTCATTTAAAATATATAAACAACCTTGTAACTAAAAAACAAGGGGAAATACAACTTCTCCTGAGAGCTCCTGGATTTCTAATATAAATCAGTCACAAAAGATACTATGTAGGATAGCAACATTTAGATAACTACTGAAATAAAGATTATCATAAATAAATAATTAATTTGGCAGCAAAAATTATGTATACCTTTGCTAAATAATCCTAATCAGTGCTATTTCTAGTCAGGCAGAGTTGCATTAATAAGCTACAGTACTGCATTTCACACATTTTTATATACACATCCACACTTAGAAGAAAATGAGGATGATTCTCTGGGATAATGTATCATCTTGCTATGAAATGAAGAAAATAAATAAGTTCTGGGGCAGAGATGTTTCACACATGCTCCACTGTTATCAGAATAAATAATTGTTTGACCAAAATAGCAGCTGCCTATCTGCCCCTGGCTGAGGAATTGATTAATGAATTATCATTAGTAGCTAAAACTCTAGAACCATCTAGCAGCCTTTCGATATCCTTTCCCTGATCATTAACCTCCTTTTTCTGTCTTTGCAGGGGAGTGACTGGTGGGTCTCTTACAGGCATCTACAGACCCGTGGGGACTCAGATGTTAAGAGCAAGGATTGCACTAATTTTGTTTCTTCTTTTTTGGACAACAGAAAAAGAAATGTCTGTAATTATCTTTTTCTAACTGTAATCCAAATTTCCATTTCTCCTTTGGTGAAAACACTGACCCAATTATATTTACGGAAGGGGAAGGAGTCATCATTTGTCGTCCTTTTCAGAGCCTGTCTACACTGTGGCAGCTGCACCCGCCTCCCCCCAACCCTGTTAGCTCTCCCTGGGCCTCTGATCACTGCATTCCTGGGCACCAGCTCCTTGGAAGTGGTAATGTTACTGCTGCTTTGGCTTCAGTGGAGAGCATGCAGGGCAGACAACACTACCCCCTGCTATCTGCCCTCTGGATTCCCCACAATACCACTAAGCCAAGGTGTGGCTGTGACTGGAGGGTACCATGATAAGTGGAAAGATTAGGATATGGTAGGAAACTCCACTTAAAAATATATACTAAATATGACTGTGCCAGATACCAAGCAAAAGGCTAACTGCAGGGGCTCCTGGGTGGCTCAGTCGGTTAAACATCTGCCTTTGGTTCAGGATGTCAAGTCCCACATCAGTCTCCCTACTCAAGGAGTCTGCTTTTGCATCTCCCCCTGGCTCATGCTCTCTAGCCCTCTCTCTTTCTATCAAATAAATAAATAAAATATTTTTTTAAAAAAAGGCTAACTGCATCATGATGTTTCCACTTGTGGATGCAAACTAATTCATAGTCTTGTTCTCCATCTTAAGTTCACCCTGTTCTGCCACCGAAGGAAATATCCTCCTTTATCAGAGAATTCAGAGAATGCATTTTCAGAGAATAAATTTTCTTATTATTTTAGGAAAATAACCACCATTACCCAACAAGTGATATCTATCTTGGGCCTTTTATTTCTTTATTAGAGCAGTACATAGGATTAAGTGAAAGTAAAATGACATTAGCTGGGCCTTTGGCAAAATATCTGATGTTGAATTCACCAAAGTATCATCAAACACCCTGGTAATAAAGACAAACTGAGTTTATTCACTGTAGTAAGGGAAACACTCTTACTAGTATCTCAGAAGGAGGACATTTATAAGCTCTAGGTTTGAATGGTTCAAGGCAAGGAAATGATTAAGATTGGGTAATCATTCCTGATAAAACAATTGAGGGTTGGTGGAAACAGGGAGCCGAGGGTTTTGAAGTGATAAGTAAATAATTGTTTGATAAATTATCTCTTTACTCGAGTCAGCAAGCTGTTATCTCTGATAAAATTATATGTAGGAATTTCTTGAAGCCAATAGTAAAATTAATTGGTTTAGTCTTAACATTTCCTGAGCAAAGTGTTCCCCTCAAACAAAACGACTAAGTCATACTGACATACATGCTTTCAGTTCTCACTAGGATAACGTCCAGTACTTCAGAATAGCAGAAAAGGCCAGGTGTGGTATCGACAGCACTGATTTGTGGGTTTGTGGTGTTTCCAATGGTGTAGGCAAACATATGCACACAAATATATATACATCTCTCTCCCATAAGCATTTATTTAATTTTAGATATGGTACAGCGGCGATACTCAAAAAGGAAGATAAGTATCTTTCTCAGGTAGTACTACTTTTTGGGATTTTCCCTAACCACAATGAAGATAGAAATTTACATTATTATCTAAAGGAGTTTTATTCCCCACTTTAGATCAGTCTAAGAGATTTCCTGGTTCAAATCACAACTCGTAAGGAGCATCTAGCTGTCAAAAACCAGAAACATCTCCTTAACACTCCTAGCAAGAACTTTGAAATTAAAATTTTACTTTATTGTGAGATAGGCCAAATCTATTAATATTTAAAGAATGAGAGTAAACCATGTAAGTCTTTTTATTCTCTCTAAATTAAAGCCAGCCACTAGGTATGGCAGTCCAGATACATAATTATCTGCAAATTATTTACTTCTTCTTTTCTTTATCTTCTATAAAATGACTTCATCTGGGCTTAAAATGATCTTTAACTTCTAGAATTTATTGAAGAAAGAAATATTTAAACTAAATTTAATCAGTTTGATATGATCATGGTATATTATTTTAATTTCAGTAAAATGAGGATGTTGAAACTTCAGAGTGATTTTAACAAGCAGAAGTTGTTAATTCAAATTTATGTACTTAGAGGTCATGCACTCATAATTCATATTTATGTGCTTATTATCTTCTTAATATATAGGCACTAAGGTAAATAGAAAGGATTTCATTGTTTTTTTTTTAAATGGGATGAACAGGATAATTCTTTTTTTTCAGTAGCTTTCAGCCAATTAGTGAGATGCACAAATTCTTAAAGTACAATGTAATAACTGAATCACGCTTGTGTAAAGGTGTTCTGAGAAGCTCTACAACCATTCTATATTGAGTTTGCATAAAGGAGAGCCAGGTAATAGGACTGTATAGTAGGTTTGACCACTTGCTATATGCTAAACACATAAGAAAATAGTTAAATACATTAGTTGAATTTTATAATGGTTATTTTCAGATTTTGCTTTCATTTGCCTGTGCAATGAAAATCTGGTGGAAAAAAAAACCCCCTTTTTTCTTATGTTTATGTACCAGTTTATTCCCACATAGCAGCAGAACACAAGAAATCTTTCTCTTTAGGGTTTTTCTCTCGCAATTCTAGGAGGACTGTTTGACCTTGTAACTCACAAGGTACATAACTCAACTATATTAAAGTTAATTAGCTACACTGTAACAACTCTTGAAAGACATTGCCTGGCTTTCTCATACTTCAATACTCTGGCTAAACAATACATAGATATATTAGGATAAGTATATCTGGCTCACCTACTTTGGTTTTATGCCTTTATTCTTTTCATAATTTCTTAATTTGGACTGTTTGCCTTTTTCCTTTAATTTAAGTCAATAAATTTTCTTCAATGCACTGCTTTTGCGTCCCCCCACACTTTTGCTTTTGAGTATTTTATCATTCAGTTCTTGCTATTCGCTATTTTCTAGAATGATAGATTTAGTCTATGTGTTATTTCCAAGTGTTACTAAATTTCTACATGTACAGAAATTAATTTATCCAGTCATTAAATTCTACATTTATTGCTTTTTCAGTCAAAGTAGACGGGCATGTTATATATTCATTCAAATTTGTCCCGCTGATTTTATGGGTTTTTTTGTCTGATAATATAATTTAAAAAAAATTTCATGTGTGCTTGAGAAGGACATGTATTCTTTGAATGCCAGATGTAGGTTTTGATATCTATCCATTAGGTCAAGCTTCTTATTGTGTAGTTTTGTTGAGATATTCTATATCCTTGAGAATGTCTTATCTACTTAACCTATCAATAATTGAGAGGTATCTGAAATCTCCCAAAAAGAAAATGGATTTGCAACGGCTTCCTCTTTCCTTATATGTTCTGAGACTATTTTATTACATGTATATCTGTTTGGTGATATTACATCACATTGGCAAAGTGACCACTTTCTGTTAATGTAGTAATTATAGCAATCAACCCTCATGGTCCAGTTGGGCTGATAGCACTATAACCATGCCTACTTTTGGGGGATAATTTGTTTGACATATTTTCCACTTGTCAAATGAGAATTTTATTGTGACTTTCTGCCCATTCTCCTCCACCATACATGACATGTGTGTTTTGGTGGCAGTCACTGTAGTTCATAACTTCTGGATTCAGAAAAGCTACAGATGCATCCGAGGGAGAAAACTGTTCATCATCCAAATATCTCGGACTTTATGACAGAAGCAGTGACTGGGAACAACAGAAGATTTTCTGTCTTGGGGGAGGGGTCTTCTCTGTGTAGAAGGAAAAGAGAAACACATATTTGAGGGCCAGAAGAGATCAGGAAGAGAGAACACAGGTTGTTCAAACATATTTTCTTTCATTCCTTAGCATAAAAATGCACCATGCTTCAATCTCTTCTGAAGTTAAAATGAATTCAGAACAATGGAAATGTAAGTAGACAGGATGTGAATCTCTGCAAACTCCTCTAAAATCTCCCTTGATGTCCTCCATGCTTTTAGTCTTCTCTCGCTTGCTGGCCACACCCAGAAGAGTCAGTGGAGAATTCCACACAACCGAATGGAGCCTGAGCCCAGAATAAACTGTATGGAGCACGATTTCCCTCCTGCTCCACTTCCTCGTTTCTTCTCACATCACTCCCTCCACTCTATTGAGACCTACTGTGGATTTTAATGTGAGCCAGCAGTACATTTTTATTATATTAAGCCACTGAGATTTGGACTTTGTTATGGCAGGCCACAAGGCAGCCTAACACCCTGCATACAGCTGCATTAATTTTCCCAGTTGTTGATCATTGTTTTTTGTTTTTTAACTTGCAAGTTTACTTAAATAACATGTATTTTGATTTTTGATATATTTAGATTGGCTCCGCCAAACTTGGTTTATAATTTAATTTGTCTCGCTTTTTATGTTTCTTTTTAAACTTTACTGCTTGTTTGTACTAAAAATCTAAATTCCCTCTCTAAAAATGTAACGATATTCTCCATGTCCTTTGTTCTCTCATTTCCCAATGCTCGTGGTTGTCCAGAATTTTGTTTTTTTCTTTTGGTCTTAACTATTTTTTTTAAATTATGAATTTTATCTAGTTATTTAGTCAAGTCAATCAACATATTTCTCAGAGCATTTCTAGGACTTTCCTCTCCTTTCTATTGGGTACTTTTTCCAAGAGTGTTTTAATGGGGATTTTTGTGAAACAAAGCTTCTTAGTCCTTGTATACTTAAGGTTTTTTGTTGGTTTTTTAGACTTTTATTCATTTGACACAGAGAGAGAGAGAGAGAGAGAGAGAGAGCGAGCACAAGCAGAGGAAGAAGCAGGCTCCTCACTGAGCAGGGAGTCCAATGTGGGACTCCATCCCAGGACCCTGGGATTATGATCTGAGCCGAAGGCAGCAGCTTAACCGACTAACCCACTCAGGCGTCCCTATACTTAAGGTTTTGACAAATGCTGTCACTTTCAAATGACAGCAGATATAAATTTGAGGTTGAAAGTTTCTTTCAATACTCTAAAGGTATTATTCCATTGTTTTCTGTATTACTATATGACATCTACTTCTTTTCCTTTATATGTTATCTGCTCTTTCTCTATAGAGAACTTTTTAATATTTTTAATTTTCACTATGTCTAAATATGGCTTTTCTTTATGTTTCCTTTTGGTATTTCTTTTTATCTGAGATCTTTTATTTTTCTTTAGTTCTGAGAAATGTCTTTTAAAAGAAATTTTTAAAAATATCTTATCTTCTCTGCTTTAATTTACTTTCTCCTTTCTGTGATCCCTATTAAATGGCTATTAATATTTCTTTATAAAGAAGTGTTATATTTGTTAACACTTCTTTATCCTTGTCTGCTTTCTTCTAGGAAAATTATTCAACCTGATCTCCTAGCTTTCTTATTTCTTCTTTGTCTACATCCATTCTATTTTTAAAATATTCTTTTCTTTATTTTTAATATCTAATATTGTCCATCTAATACTTTCACATCTAATACTTCTACTTGATTTTCTTAGAATTTATTCTTGTTTCATATCATTATCTACCTATATCTCTTAAGTGTTTATTATACCTCTTTTAAATTTTGTGTATTTAAAAGCACCTATTTCTGTTGTTATCTGTAAAAAGTTATTTTATTTTTTAAGATTGATTTATTAGAGAGAGAGAGAAAGCGAGCGAGCACAAGTGGGGGGGCAGAGGCAGAGAGGGAGAGAATCTTCAGCAGACTCCCCACTGAGCTAGGAGCCTGACATGGGGTTCAATCCCAGGATCGTAAGGTCATGACCTGAGCTGAAACCAAGAGTCAGATGCTTAACCAGTTAAGCCATCCACATCCAGGTGCCCCTATTTTATTATATATATATACTCCTTAGACATCTCTTTGTTTTGAATGGTCAACTCATATTAACTACTCTGTCCAGCAATGCATATATGGAAAAGATGAAAGACCTAAGTCTATTACAATCCGTGCTGATGAAAAGATGGGGGAAAGACTCAGGGTGGAGAGCCCCAGGCAGCAGGAAACCACCGCTGATCAGTCCTCACCACCACCCCACCGACTCTTGGGCCAAAACCTTTACTCCCAGCATCTCTCTGGGAAAAGCAGTTCTAACAGAGGCACTCTCTTAATTGTGATACAGCACCACTGGGTAGTTGGAGAGGTGGGGCAGTTCATGAATGCTCTGGCCTCATCACTTTTCACTGCCACCCCTCTCCCCAACGGGGTCTGGATCATTGGCCAGATTTTACCCCTAAGGAAGTGCCAAACGAATGAGCCACTGGCTCTAATTCTTGAGGTGAGGGTTAGGCATTTTTAACTGTCAAGGATGGTGATAGTGGCAGGCATGGTGAATAGTCAAATAGTTGGAAGTCAACTGCTTTTTTTTTCCCTAAATTTCCTTCCCATTACCAGCTATAGCCTCTTTTACCAGGCCACAGTTCCTATCACGCTTTCTACACACACATTATTTTAAGTAGCACACTCTCTCCTCTGCAGTTACTGCTTTCTGACAGTCTTTCTATTCAGGTAGGGTTGATCTTGAGGAAGAAGCAATTACTTCATGTTAACTGAGAATCCTGACAAGACCCAACTAACAAAAATTTTACCTCTGCTTCTGCTCTAATATTGTACAACAATGCATAAATTTATTTTCAAAATAATGGAAAATAAGGCTTTCCAAACTAGATCAGTACTGGTCAATAATTATTTGACATATATTATTAGTTAATAATAGTCTTACAGCTGGATTAAATGATGTTTTAAAGACCTTGCTCTCTCTCATGAGGTTGAAAGGTTAGGTAAAAATGGGGGCCCAATTATCAATATGTCTGTGTTTACCCATAACAGATATCTATCTCTAGCTATATGAACTAGTTTGCTTAGTCTATCACATGCAAGTACTCCTACTTTATCAATATAAGCTTCCTGAAAATGGAGTCATAAAACATGGCTAGTTCCATGAGGTTAAAGTGAATCTCATCATTGCATTAATTCCTCTATGTTGGACAAAGAGATATAAAACCTGGCAAAAAACTAGTTGTCAAATATTAAAAGCAGGTGGACCTGAAGTATAATTTCAGGAAAAGTGATTTAATGTGGATAGATGGGAAATAAGTGACAGATAAACTAACTCCTTGTTAGTTTTGCTTTAATGATTATTATTGCTTTTTTTGAGAAAAAGTTTCAGATCAAATGTTAAATTATTAACTTGTCAAACACAGATTTATCTTATTTCCATCCTAGTGTTTAGCTGTTAATAGGATAATCTAAGCAGTCAGGGTTTAGATTGTTTAAGACCTAAATTTTCTCTTCACTCACATCATCTCAATTAATTAAATCAGTGACATCATTTTTTGAAAATAAAAGGGAACCTGGGTGGCTCAGTGGGTTAAAGCCTCTGCCTTCGGCTTGGGTCATGATCTCAGGGTCCTGGGATCGAGACTGCATTGGGCTCTTTGCTCAGCAGGGAGCCTGCTTCCCCCCCTCTCTCTGCCTGCCTCTCTGCCTACTCATGATCTCTCTCTCTCTGTCAAATAAATAAATAAAAATCTTTAAAATAAATAAAATAAAAATTGTTGCAATGTAAAATACATTATTTACTATGGATCAAAATTAAAAAAGAATATTAAAACAACTAGTACAGATAACCACACTCTCACAAATGGTTGATAAAATTTAATAAAAGGTAAGTTTGCTGAAAACAGTATCATTGTGTACAGATATTACTAGTTTTGTCTTTCCTTCTTCCCCACTTGGATAAGGAAGTACTGTACCTAGTGGAAAAAAAACCACACACTTTTCTGCTTTCCTTAAAACTATAGGTGTCCATTGTGACAGATTTCTGGGTAGAAATATAAGCAGAATTCATACTATGGAGCTTCAGGGAAAGCTGTTCAATGAGCCAATTCTCTTGGCCTAATTCCTGTGTCCATTTCACTCTGCTGTTCTGCCTTCACATGTATAGAACACAGAAGCATGCCTTGAGATACAAGAGTCATCTTCAGACCACAAAGATAAACACCACAAATTAAGGTTAACTGGAAGAAATATACAAGGAGCCTGGATTTCTTTCTTTCTTTTTTTTTTTTTAAGATTTTATTTATTCATTTGAGAGAGAGAGAGAGAGCATGAGAGGGGAGAAGGTCAGAGGGGAGAAGGTCAGAGGGAGAAACAGACTCCCGGTGGAGCAGGGAGCCCGATGCGGGACTCGATCCCGGAACTCCGGGACCATGACCTGAGCTGAAGGCAGTTGCCCAACCAACTGAGCCACCCAGGTGCCCAAGGAGCCTGGATTTCTATGGACATCTCTAGGCTACTTTATCAGCTCTGGTCCTTTCCTCTGGATTTTTTGTTACATTAAATAAATCATTTCATGGGGCACTTGGGTGGCTCAGTAGGTTAAAGCCTCTGCCTTCGGCTTGGGTCTTGATCCCGGGGTCCTGGAATCGAGCCCCCTATCGGGCTCTCTGCTCAGCAGGGAGCCTGCTTCCCCCTCTCTGTCTGCCTGCCTCTCTGCCTACTTGTGATCTCTCTCTCTGTCAAATAAATAAATAAAATCTTTTAAAAAAATCATCTTATTATTGGTTTAAGCCATTCTTTGGGTAGAGTTTCAATTACTCTCAAGTGAACTCAGTAGTTGTAAATACCTATACAACTATGTGATATGGTAGAGTTTATAAGCCATTTTTAAAAGCACAACAATTAAACTCAAATTCTTTGAGTAGTGTAAGGTACTTGGGTTGTATTTTCTAATTGGGTTTGTGTTTTCTTATTTTTGTTTTAATTCTAGTATAATCAATATACAGTGTTAAATTAGTTTCAGGTATACAATTTGAAGTCTGAGTATCTCAATTAAGCACAATGACTTTGGAATCAGAATGTTGAAGTTAAACTCTTGGCTCTTTCAAAAGCTCTGTGATTTTGTTACGATACCTACCCTCTCTTCTGTAAAATTAGTACATATCATAGGGCTTTTATGAGGAAAATAGCATTATATGTAACACAGTTCCTGGCATATAGTAAGTGCTAAATTAGTGTTTATTATCATTATTATCATCTCCAGAAATTATTTACATATACAAATAATAAATTGATTTGATTTGTACCATTGATATAACATATTGCATACATGGTATTATAGCTACTTAAGTATATCTCTTAATTTTTTCCTACAACATTGGAAACTTGCTAAAGGCCAGAGGCATATCTCATTTATCTTGGTATTTCCTAAAACTATGCTGTCTGATATTGTAGCCACTGGCTATATGTGACTACTGGGCACTTGAAATGTGGCTACTGAGAATATGTGATGTAAATATAAAATAAACATAGGCTTAATAGTAAAAGAAAAATGTAAAATATTTTATTAATGATTTTTATATTGATTACATCTCAAATGATTATTTGGAATATATTTAATCAAATATACTTAACAATCAATTTTTTTTATTTCTTCAAAACAGCTAATAGAAAACTTGAAATTATATGTGGCTTACTTAATATTTCCATTAATATAATTGCTTAGGGACACCTGGGTGGCTCAATCCGTTAAGCGGCTGCCTTCAGTTCAGGTCATGATCCCAGGGTCCTGGGATGGAGTCCCGCATCAAGCTCTTTGCTCAGAGAAGAGCCTGCTTCTCCCTCTTCCTGCTGTTCCCCTTGCTTGTGCTCTCTCTCTCTCTCTCTGACAAATTAATGAATGATATATTTTTTTAAGATTATTTATTTATTTGACAGAGAGAGAGAGAGAGAGACAGTGAGAGAGGGAACACAAGTAGAGGGAGTGGGAGAGGGAGAAGCAGGCTTCTCGTTGAGCAGGGAACCTAAATGCAGGACTCCATCCCAGGACCCTGGGATCATGACCTGAGCCAAAGGCAAACATTTAAAGACTGAGCCACCCAGGCACTCCATGAATGAAATCT
This sequence comes from Nasua narica, assembly GCA_028533885.1. Classification (NCBI taxonomy): domain Eukaryota; kingdom Metazoa; phylum Chordata; class Mammalia; order Carnivora; family Procyonidae; genus Nasua; species Nasua narica. Next base: position 85,424,548 of record CM052800.1, on the reverse strand, counting down.
TTGAAAAAAAATATAGTTGCTTAAATAGGCAGGCAACAGATTCTTAAGGTATGTTTAAATTGTAAATGACTAGTTTCTTGCCTCCTACCCACAACACGGGCATTGTAAGCTCTTTGAAACAGAAATTACTCACAACTGAATTCTAAGACCTTCATTACAAGGCCTGGCACATGGGAGTTCCAAGTAAACTCTGGGTTGGAAGAGTGAAGAATGAATAAATAATACCTGAACGTGGCTCTCCTGTTCACATAAATATAAAGGGGATCAAAGTACCTCATCTTTGTTATAGGAATTATAATAATGTTCCACATGCATTAATTTACTTAATCTTCCCAATAACTTCAAAAGATAAATGTTATTTCCTTTTCTTCTAAAAGAAAAGTCTGAGGATCACAGAGTAAAATAATCGGCATAACATAGCAAAAGATGGTTTGGTTATGCTCATATTAGAATCAAAATTTACTTGGCTGCAAATCTCATTTTCTTTATTTCTCTGATCATTGCCTCTGCAAATGTAATTTGTCATCCATTGACTCCAATCTTTAACAAGTAAAGTGAACACTGGATACATTTTTGTTTAAAAATGCGTAATCAGGGACGCCTGGGTGGCTCAGTTGGTTGAGCAGCTGCCTTTGGCTCAGGTCATGGTCCCAATGTCCTGGGATCGAGTCCCACATTGGGCTCCTTGCTCTGCAGGGAGCCTACTCCTCTCTCTGCCTCTGCCTGCCTCTCTGCCTGCTTGTGTTCTCTCTCTGTTAAAATAAAATAAAATAAATAAAATCTTTAAAAAAAATAAAAATGCATAATCATGCTTGACTACATATTGCATTAATTCTGGACACTGATCTGTGGCCTGGTTTAGAAAGCAAGAAAATCTGCATGGTATTTTAAAGGGGCATAACCATCATCAGGAGTAGGAAAGCTAGGTAAAAAGGATGCATTAGATAGTTGGGATATGAGGTAGGCTTCTTCATGTCATGTCATCCTTGCGCAGGGGCCATGCTAATCTTCTCTGTATCGTTCCAATTTTAGTATATGTGCTGCCGAAGCGAGCACGAGGTAGGCTTCTTCAGAAGAGAGGGACTAATAGTACAAGTACCTGTTTCATATAGAAGAAAAAATACAAATAAGGGCTCAAAATAGTGGCACCAAAAAAAAAAAAATCACCAAGATAGATAAAGGTAAAGAAAAAAGAAACTAATATTTAATCACAATTTACTGTGAGTCAGGCTTTTTGGTAGAGCCCGTTTTATTTAGATCTAATTACAAAGTTGGTTGATAAGTATTAGCACTTCCACTTAAACTGTCAGAAAACTAAGTCTAAAAAATATGAAGTGACTTGCTCAAGTAGGCAATAATTGGCAGAACTAAAGTCCTAGCTAAGATCAGTCACACCAAAGCACATACTTCAACCAGTCTACTTCAGAGTTTGACTTCAAAGATGGAGACTTGATTTGTAAAGCAGAAAGTCAAGTGGAGAACAAATAATAACATTATTATTTGAAAGAAATGGATTTGCTGATGGGTGGGATTAAAAGAGCAGCATGGCCTCCGTTATAGAAATGGGCTATAATAAATATTCAAGTTTGGAAAAATAAATTTAGAAGTTAATAATAGGAATAGATTATTAAAGGTCACAATAGTTGATTATATTTATGAACTTACTGTGAAAACACAGAACTACAAAATATGGGCAATTGTAAAATGCCAGGCCACTAGCCAAAAAAAATTTTTTTTTAAATAATTATTCTCATTTTGTTAATGCATGATTTTTAAATCCTTAGAATTGTATTTTTCCTTTTTTTAATTTAAGACCTATATTTATTTATTTCATTTGTATTTAAATAATTATTTATATGTTTTTCAATTAGTTTTTATTATTCTTTCCCTTCTGATTTCTTATACTAAACATAAGATTTATTCATTTTATTTTTCCTCATTGATAAAAAAAGCAGTTTAGAACTATTAATTTACTTCTAACTAGAGCTTTGATCACGTTATTGTTTGGATATACAATATTTTAATTGTTATTTTTTCATAGTTTGTAATTTTTATAATTTTCTCTTTGATCCAAGAATTAAATAAATACTTCCTTCCTTCATTCCTTCTTTCATTCCTTCCTTCCTTTCTTAGGTGGCAAGTAGTTGTTCACTCTAGAAATCCTGCCTAGAGAGAATTTCCACATCACAGAGGAGATAATGTGAAGCCAGGGAGAGACTCCTAAAAACCTCTCTGAGTTGAAGAAGCTGGAAGTCTAGCAGTTGAGGAGGCAAGAAGTCTAGATTCACTTAGAAGGAGACAAGAGAGTAGGTAGTGGCAGAGAGAGAGCTACAGAGACCTGCTGAGGAACCCCATAAGTCTTCAGTTGAGTTCTGACAAATGCATGGATCTGAAGATCTCAAATTAGATGGACCGAATGAACTATCTTGTGAATGTTTGTCAATCTTTTTCCCCCAACCAACTCTGTACTTGCTTAGTGAGCTCTAATGTCGGGGAAGAAATGCTTACTGTTACAGAGATGGATGCTATTCACGGGCTCAAGAATGTGGACTCTCCTTTACCAAAGTTGATATGACTACAGTTGGGGCTAAGTGCACAGCCTGCAAACAGCAGAGACTACTACTGAGAGCTTTGAATATCACCATTCCCCAGAGTAACCAGCTAGACCTCTGGTGGCAGATTGATTTTATTGAATCTTTTCTAATACAGAAGGGACATAAAACCAGCTTTTCTGAGACAGGCATGGATCCTAGCTTTAATAGGCAATCTCTATCCACAGACCTTCTGACAGCAACACCATCTGCTTACAGAAAGCCTCATCCATTTGCCATGGTATCCAACATCAGATAGAGCTAAGTCAACCTATTACAGCAAAATGTAGCAATGGGCTCATATCCATGGAATCTGGTAGACTTACTCTATTTCCCATACCTAGTATTAATCTACTGGATTTGATGGAATGGCCTACTTATGTTCAGCAATTTCACCAGCTGGTCGACAGGAAAATGGAAAAAATAAGATTATAATATTGGTAATAAGGAAGGCTCTATTAAATATATGTGGAGGAATATTCCCTATAAAATAGAGATATGCTCCTACAGGATGCAATATAGGTCCAAAAACCAGCAACCAGTATATAAGTGCCATTTCCTCCTTCAGAATGCTTGAATCTAGGCTGCGGGAGTGTTGGTAAAACTAAGGCACAAGAGGGTAAATAATGTTCCCAAGGACATACAGGAATTAAGTTGAAGCATGAGGATATGAACCAAAACTGTCTAAAGTCCAATCTCTTAGTTCATTCTCTAGAATTATATTTAGTTATTATCTATATTTATTAGCATTTATTTATATAAAAATCTATTTGACTTGTTTCATAGGTAATCAATTCTTTTATAAAGAAATTTCCTAATTTTTAATTAAGTGGTCAATAGTTATTTATTCTTCTAATTTGGCTCTAAAAATTAATATGGCTCTCAGTCTTATTTGTCACAAATTAGAGGTACATCTCATCTGTATAGATACTTATTTTACTTTTAATGATGCTCTGAGTATGCAGAGGAAAGTGAAACTCTGACCAACTATTTCTTTTAGACCTATTTATCTATAACTACTTTATTTTTAGAGTAGTTAAAATCTATTTGCTGTAATGTTAAGATTTTAGGCATTATTCAATTGACAGCATTTTATTAATCATGATTTTTTTAAACAAGTATATCTCTGACATGAAACAACCATTTTTTGCACTTTGAAATTATCAAACATGTAGACCAAAGTGATGGTTTGATTGTAACTAAATTAACAAGTTAATGAATTTAAGTACCCAAGAGAAATTTGGTTATAGATCATCAACCATTTTTACTTGCAGACTATTTTTCTTAAATGTTCCATCCTGTAAGTAAAAAAGTAACAATAATACTGTTTCAAAAAATAAAGTCAGCATGTTCTCTTTTTTTTCCCAAAATTTATTTATTTTTTTAAATTTTATTTATTTATTTATTTTTATACTTATTTTTTTAGAGAGAGAGAGCACTCACCTGCGTGTGAAGGCACACACGAGTGGGGGAGGGGCAGATGGAGAGAATCTTTGAAGCACACTCTGAGCAAGGAGCATGACCAGGAGGGCTCCATCCCACAACCCATGAGAGCATGAGCTGAAACCAAGAGTCAAATGCTTAATGAACTGAGCCACCCAGGCACTCCCAAAGTCAGCATGTTCTTAAATTTGTAACTTGTCACCTAGCACAATGCTAGTAGTAGCTTAATATTTTTAAGTAAATAAATGAATGGTTCAGATTTTTTATAATGATTCTCATTATGTTCTCATTTCCATAAAAATGCCTAAGGGTTGTTGAATCAAAACTGGGCATTTTTCAGTAGAACATTTATTACTAACACTCATTCAGAAGATAGCTGCTTAATTACTGTAGGCTCATTTTTTTTTATATTACCTAAGGGGAAAAAAATAGCAATATCCCAAACTAAAATATTCTTATAAACAGGTCTCTTTAAGCCAAAATTATCCCTAATTCATGTTACGGTCAAAACTCAGATACTGAAGTAAAGTGTGTCTTTTACTTCTTGAGTTGTCGAGATGTTATCAACCCAACTGTAATGGTATTCTTATCTATCTATCTATCTATCTATCTATCTATCTATCTATCTACCTATCTACCTATCTATCATCTATTAATTTGACAGAAAGGGGGGAAGCACAAGCAGGGGGAGCTACAGAGGGAAAGGGAGAAGCAGGCTCCCCACCTAGCTGGGAGCCTGACATGGGGCTTGATCTCAGGACCCTACGGTCACGAGCTGAGCTGAAGGCAGACACTCAACTGACTGAGCCACCCAGGGGCCCCTGCAATGATATTCTATAAGAAAGCTCTTATATGCAATATAGTTGGTATGCGGTCCTCTTGCATCATCTCTAAAAAAAGAATAACAGAAACAGAACTTGAAGACATCTTTTGTTTAAGAGGTTTTACAGCTGATTGTTTGCCACACATTATCTTAATATAAGGACATTTTCATTTTTGAGTTAGCATGTGTTTTGCTTCCTTTGGAATTTAAAATCCAGTGAAAGCAAGTTCTGTTTGTTTGCAATAAATTTTGCATAGGAAAATGGAAGAAAAAACATTAGTGAACATATATTTAAGTCCAGATGATTAATCATTTGGGGAAGTAAATAAGGAAGTCCTAGGATATATTAAACATAATGATACCGTCTTTGTCATTCATCACAGCATTTCTAAATATGTCAATACAAGAAAAAAGTGCCAAAATTAAAATTTAAAGTAGTAGTAGTAGTAAAGTAGTAATTTCATTATGTCTTGATAAACGTTTCCCTTTCCATTTATTAAAAATAACTTAATCCAAGTGATATTTACATCATTTATGGAACTGTAGTATTTAAAAATTATTTGTACTGTAACCTTAAAAAGAATACACAACAAAGAAAAACCCCAGATATTGCCGATTTTTAAAGTACCCTTGTACTTTACTTGGTTAGTAACCTTTGTTTTGATTTAGCAGTATTGATGTAAAGTGGCTGAAACAAGCAGCTAATACCATAGAAGGATATCAGGTAGGCTATTTGAGCTTGTTATTAATTGTTAATTGTCTTCTGATCCTTAAACTAGATACCTAAATTGAATAGACCACTATCACCAAGAGATGCAAATTATATGAATACTGTAGGTGCCCAAACACAAGTGGATTGCTAAATATTTTATTGCTTTCCTAAGTGTCACTGAAGAATTCTACATAATTTTCCTTATACTCTAAAAGAAAGTGTCAAAATATTTGTCTTATTCCAAGTAATCAGAACTTATTATCTCAAAATGAATAAAATTTTCTTGAGAGTTCATCTCAGAAACTTAACCAGAGATTGCAATTTATGTATTTTCTTCTTTCAGATGAGCAATGGGGGAAATATACCATTATATTTCTATATTTTTGATAAAATATCAATAATCTTCCACCCAACCTCCTTAACCTAATCATTTTATATTTAAGGCAAACAGAATAACTTAATCTTTCTTCTAAACACCCAGCATTCTCATACCTTTGTACTAGCCTCCATTCTTTCTACAATGTTTTCTCCCCGTGTCTTTGTTGCCTGACAAATCTTATCTCCTCTGGCTCAGACTTTACTCTGTGAAGCCTGCTCTCATCTACAGAGATAGAAATGACATCTCCATTCTTTGAATCCTCATGATGATTTTGGCACTATTTTATGACATGAGTCTCATTCTATTCTTTGATGTGGTTAGCATCTGAAAACTCCAAATCACCCTAGTAAACTAAAGAACAAATTGGAAAAGAAGCCCTATCTATAAAATACAAAGTATTCCACTTAGGGGAAAAAAACAACAACAAGAAATATAGTATATATAATAAATAATTATGGAACAGAGGAGATGAATGGAAAATAACTGGGCTGACATGTCTGGTTGTGACTTTTTAATCCTATAAGTGAAGAAGATGACTAAGAAGCACCTGTTGTGTGAAACTGGTCAAAGGTACAAAGGTAAAGTTCTAAAACAGAGAAGTCCTGGTGACATATAGCATGAGGACTCTAATTAATTATATTGTACTGTATATTTGAAAGTTAAGAAAATAGGTCTTAAATGTTCTCATCACCAGAAAAAGATCTGTATGTGGTGATGGATGTTAACTAGATTTATTGTGATGATCACTTCACACTATATATAAATATTGATTATTGTACACCTGAAACTAATATATATCAATTACATCTCAATAAAAAATTATGGGAGTTGGGACCTTTGAAGGGTAAAAGAGTGAGAGTAACAGGAATTTTTTTTTTAAGGTGTCAAGGGTATTTATTGTGTATGAGTCACTGTACTCCACTGAAAAATACCGAGTTTTCCTGATAATTGAGGCTTTCAGACAGAGTTATCGCTTATCAATGATGGGAATTCTTGGTTTCCTCTTCTATAGAAATATCTAGTAAGCACAGAATTCTACTTTTCTGGACATTTATGAATTTTGTTTGAAGGGAGAAGAATGACCCTACCTTGTAAGGTACAAACTTAATCGGTGCAGCCACGATCAACTTTATGATCTTTATTTTATTGATCCTTTCCACACTGAGTCTCAGATCCACTATTACTGAACTTGGAAAGTACAATAAAATCGTATATAATTTGAAAGCTAGGAAAATATGTGGTCAACTTTGTTGTTTGGTTAGTTAAGAGTTAAGTAGAAAAATCTACATTATGGGAGGTTAGGTCACCTTTTATCATTGTTGAAATTTTTTCTAAAACTTACTGGAGCAATTTATATTTCACAGAATACAGCACTTGAAAATAGTCTCATTTTCACTGAAGCTTCAGGAACTTGCCATATATCAAGTTTATTAATCCTAAACTTAAAGTTCTGTATTTTTAGACATTGTGCATTTGGGTATGATTCTATTTAAATAATGGGGTTAGATATTTTGTGTTCCATATTATGGAACATTGATCTTATTACTGCTCCATCATTGCTTTAGGCCACATACACTCATCTATAAAAATCCATATTAAAAGGAAGAATTGTTGCAGATCACTGAATGGTGTTACCATTCAAATTGGAGATATTGTCCATAAACTGGGAATTCTGGGGATACTATTGCTCTTTTTGACTTGGTGTGAGTGTGTGCAGTGGGCATAAATCTGCTGACTGGCTCAGCTTCTCCCACTCAACTAATCTGAGGAGACACTGAGTCAACAGAATAGAATTCCAATAGCTTCCCTGCTGCAAAGCTCACGCCCTTCAGAGTGATACCTTTGTCCTCTGGGGCTTATTCAACTGCTTTAGGAAAGTGATAGCCTGAGCAGTAAAAATAGAACAGTGTCCCATCTGCAGAGAAAAAGAAAATTAGATTTAAACTAAGACAGTGCAGCACATTTTTAAAATTCTTTATCTATTTTACTTTTGTTTCCTGGTATATTTGTATAAAATTAAACCTCCTTTGGAAGAAAATTATTTTATTGCAATATTTTGATTATGATATCTGATTCTTCTCATCACTCTCATTCTCACAAAATTACAAAAGGTTTAAAAATTTCTCTAATCTATTTGCAACACACAATATGAAATGAGATGGAAAAAATTAGAACTTTTGAACTGGCAGCAAATCTAGCATCTACCATTGATTCTTGGCAAGTGCTCTAAAGAACTCCAAAGATGGTAATCAAGGAGTCTAATTAAATGACCACAGCTTGACCTTGCCTCAGGCAAGTAGACGAACATTCACTTACACAAGTGGCATGTGGTTTGTGTTTGAAAACTATACTTGAAACAAGGCCATTTCAAAACAGTTTGGGACTACAGTCTCTTCCAATCTTTTGATTTTACCTATAAGGCAATGAAAGGAAATGACTTTATAAGGTTACCAATAAGTAATTAGCAGATATAAAACTTTGAGGGTTTCTTAGAAAATTGGAAACTTAGCTTAAATGATCATAACACACTTTTAGCGATAGATTTCTATGCATTCATAAAAATAATGCACATTAGGCTCATTTTCTGTGGTGATCTATTCATTCATTCTAATATCATTCCAGGACCTGCTGTGATATAGGGCACTGTGCCAGTGAGACAGACTACAATTTTGACAAAACATGGTTCCTGTAGGTTTGTCAAGTGATACAGGCAAACAGGAAATTACAATGTAGTATAGTAAGTGCTTCTTAATATATAGTCACACTGAAAAGAGGTGCCCAAGAAGCATTCCAATCACAGCAAAGGCCCCAGAGAAAAATTGGAGGTATTTCGGATATAGAGACACAATCTTAGAAAATGAAAAGTGAATGATTTATGAGGGAATACAGTGACTGTATATAAATTATGCCTTAAGAAATCTCATTAAGCAAATAAAAACAAAAACCAATAAAACAAAAAAGTTTGTGTTATAGTGATGGGTGTTGAGGATAGACGCATCCCTCCTCTGTCAAAGGAAGAGATAAGCATATTAATACACACTAAGAAAGAATCTAAAAAGAGATATTAAAGATATCTAAAGCAACAAACAATACAGCAAAACAACTTTGGAGAGGAGATGCATTGGATCCAGATTATTGGCCACTTTTTTTTTCCTAATAAGGAAAATAAGATAATAAGGAGTAGAGACTTGAGTATAAAGCGGAGTAGCCAACTAACAGAGAGCCTGGTCAGGCAGGAGTAAGAGGAGAGGTATTGGAAGAGTGCCTTGGTACCTGTGGGAACTGGAAGAGGGAGGGAAGAAATGGAAGCAGCTGACCAAGGGTGCTTATTTTTTATTTGAATTGACAGGTCAGCTGAGATTACAAAGCATGTACTTTTGGGACTACAACAATCATGTGGTTGTGACATTTTCTCAGCATTGCTCATCAGCAACGTGAGGAGAGCTGATGAGGTGAAAGGAAGACTATGGTTTAGACATCAACAGGTCAATAGAGAAGAAACACACGGGCTGAAGGATTTATAAGAGCCTCAGAAAAAGTATGAGAAGTTAGGAACCTCAAAATTTCCAAAGCATAGAGAAAGAAGCAGAACAGTGGAAAGATAGGGTGGCCAAAGCATCAACTCAAAGACCAAGAATACTTAGGAGAAGGAGACTGAGGAAGGTAGAAGGGAAGGGCATTAGATGAATGAAGGGTCTATGGGATATTAAAGTTCCTGGATTGGGAAACTTTCACATGGTAACTTCCAGTGTGTTGCCCTGGGGGTGTCTACTGATAATCAGTAGAGATGAAAGTGACTGGACTTGAAGATCAAATAAATAGCATGACTGGGGGTTAGGACCTCTGCTTATATATGGAAATCTTTTAGAAAAAATAGAGAAAAAGGAGATGGCTAAACCGCTCAATGAATATAGAGAACTCATTTGCCAGAAAAGTGACAGAAAGGAATAAATTTAGAGGATAGGAAATTTGGATACAATAAACTATAAAGGGTGAAGGGGTTTTTCTTGCATGAATATAGAAGAATAATGATCTAGAACTGGTGAAGAGAAACTAGGAGAATGCTGAAATTTCTTTAGGAATTTGGGATGTGGGAGAACAAACAAGCTTGTTCTTGAAAGGACAACAGTGAAGTCAGGTATTTGGAGGTCGGCCAGGTTTCAACTGAGGCATAGAGAAGAAATATATAGAGAATTTGTCATATGCTTCCATTTGGAATATTACAATATGTGCTTCAAGTTCCAAAGAAAGTCATTTTAAAAGCTTTCTGGTACCCTTCAAGGTGATTTCTTAAGAACAGGAAGTACAAGTGTTCATGCTTATCTCTGTATCATCTGCCCAAATAGGCATCTGTGTATTTCAAACTCCGTGAGATAAGAGACTGTTCCTTGTATCTTCAGCATCTAGTGAACAGCTTAGCAAATAGCAGGCTCTTAATGAAGACTTGGGCCTCTCATATTGTAGGTCATCCATGCAGCCTTGTGGAATGACCATAACATTGAAGACACAGTATGATGTCTTGTCAAGTTTGCTTTTTGTTTCCTTTGAAGAATATAAGAGTGAAATAAAAAAGACTAAAGTGAATTTTCCCAGTTCATCTATCCATAAAACTTGATATTTTCTCTTTAAATAATTAAATGACTATGAAACAAAGCATTTCCTCCCTATTTGAAGTGGATAGCCATCTTCTAAGAAATTTCCATTTCTTTTTATATTATGGGATAATTCATGAATTTTTACTTCAGTGGAAAAAAATATTCAGAGAACTGTTTTTTATTTATTTATCTATCTATCTATTTATTTATTTTTGGAGCTTATCTATCTATATATCTATCTATTTATTTATTTTTGGAGCTTGTTTAAGTAGATACCTGTCATCCAGTCTCACAGGGGACACCTGTATTTGTCTGTTATCTCTTCTACTTACAGCTACTTTGTGCTTTAGTGCTCACAGCTGACATGATTCAAAGTAAAGTCTAACTACACTGCAATAGTAAACTTTTGAAAACTTCCCTAAGCAGCTTCAAAAATCTAAGAGTCAATGTCTTTATCAGTGAAAGTCCTAATAGATTCCTCAGTTGTATGTGAGGCCTTTGGCAGTAGATGATTTCGTGTGCTCAGAATCATGCAGAGAAATTTAGCTGTTGGATATTTTCCTCACAACTAAGCTATAAAAAAGCTATTAGATATTTTCCCCATAACTAATTTTCTCTAACACATGTAATCATTTAACTTCACAAATAGTATTAATATCATTCATTTTTATTTTTTGTTCAATTTATTTAAACTTGTTTATTAAATTTATTGAAACAACAACGGGAGAGTTCACCTATTTCTTATACCCCCAGTCCCTGCTTCTGACAACCACCAACCTGTTCTCTGTATCAATGAGCTTAGTTTTGAGTTTGTTTTTTTGTTTTACATATAAGGGAGATCGTATGGTATTTGTGCCAAATTTATTTTACTTAGTGTAATGCTCTTGAAACCCATCCATGTCACAAATGGCAAGATTTCATTCCTACGGCTGAATAATACCCCACTGTATATATACACCACATCATCTTCTTTATCCATTTATCCATCAATAGATACTGGTTTGTTTCCTTATCTTGGATATTGTAGAACGCTGCAGTGAACGTGGTGGTGGTCCATATATCTTTGAGTTAATGTTTTTGTTTTCTTCAGATAAGTGCTTAGTTCCATAATTACTGGATCATGTGGTATTTCTATTTTTAATTTTTTTTAGGATTCTCCATACTGCTTTCCATGGTGGTTGCACCAGTTTACATTCCCACCACAGTGCACAAGGGTTCCCTTTTCTCCACATCCCTGCCAACATTGCTATTTCTAGGAGATCTATCTATCTATCTATCATCTATCTATCTATCATCTATCTATCTATCTCACTGGGTGCTGTTTACATTTCCCTGATGACTAATGATGCAGAGCAACTTTCCATGTACCTGTTGGCCATCTGTATGTCTTCTTTAGAAAAATGTCTATTCAGATCCTCTGCTCATTTTTTAAGCGGGTGTTTTTTTGCTATTCAGTTGTTTGAGTTCTTTATATGTTTTGGATATTGGTTAATATCAGATATATTATCAGATATATGACTGCAAGTATTTTCTCCCACTCAGAAGTTGTCTTTCCTTGGTTGGTTTCCTTTAGTATGCAGAAGCTTTTCAGTTGAATGTAGTCCCACTCATTAATTTTTGCTTTTGTTGCTTTTGCTTTTGGTTTCAGATCTAAAAAAAAAATCACTCTCAAGACCTATGCCAAGGAGCTTACACTCTATAATTTTCTTCTAAGAGTTTCATGGTTTTAGGTCTCATGTTCAAGTCTTTAATCCATTTTAAGTTAATTTTTGTGTAAGTATAAGATAGTGCTCTAGTTTCATTCTTTTGTATGTGGTTGCCCAATTTTCCTAACACCATTTATTGAAGAGGCTGTGTTTTCCATTGTATATTCATGACTCCCTTCTCAAAAATTAATTGATCATATGTCTAGGTTTAATTCTGGGCTCTTCATCCTGTTCCACTGACTTATGTGTTTTTATGAAAATATCATACTGTTTTCATTACTACAGTTTTGTAATATAGTTTGGAATCAAAGGGCATGCGCCTCCTGCTTTGTTCTTTCTCAACACTGCTTCAGCTATTTGGAATCTCTCATAGTTTCATTCAAATTTTAGGATTTTTGTTCTGTTTCTGTGAAAAATGCCCTTGGAATTTTGATAGGGATTGCACAGAATCTTTAATATTGCTTTGGGCAGAATGGACATTTTAACAATATTAATTTTTCCAATCCATAAGCACATTATATCTTTCCCTTTATTTGTGTCTTCTTCAATTTCTTTCATTAAAGTCTTGTGGTTTTCAATATACAGGTCTTTTGTCTCTTTGGTTAAATTTATTTCTAGGTATTTTTTTTCCCTTTTTGGTGCAATTATAAATGAGATTTTCTTCCTGATTTCTTTTTGATAGTTTAT
>CM052800.1:85333847-85411112 GCA_028533885.1 Nasua narica | reverse complement strand
TTACACCATACACGAAGATAAACTCGAAATGGATAAAAGACCTCAACGTCAGGCAGGGTTCTATCAAAACCCTAGAGGAGAACATAGGCAGTAACCTCTACGACATTAGCCACAGCAACTTCTTTCAGGACATGTCTCCATTTATTAGTTTTAACAGTTTTTTGATAGAGTCTTTAGGGTTTCTGTATATGATATCAATCATCTGCAAATAGTGACAGTTTCATTTCTTCCTTTCCAATTAGATGTTGTTTACTTCTTTTCCTTGTGTAATGGCTCTTGCTTAGGACTTCCAACACTTCATTGATTCAAAGAGGTAAAAGCATGCATCCTTGTCTTATTCATGATCTTAGAGGAAAAACTTCCAGCTTTTTACCATTCAATATAATGTTAGCTATGAGCTTGTCATATATGGTCTTTATTATGTTGAGGTATGTTCTCTTTATACTTGCTTTGTTGAGAGTTTTTATCATAAAAGTATGCTGAATTTTGTCAAGTACCTTTTCTGCATCTATTAAGATGATATGATTTTTATCCTTCATTTTGTTAATTTGGTATTTCGCATTGTGTGATTTGTGGATATTGAACCATTTTTGCATTCTTGGAATAAATCCCACTTGATCATACTGTATAATCCTTTTAATATATTTTTAAATTCAGTTTGCTAATGTTTTGTTGAAGATTTTTGCAACAATGTTTATCAGGGATGTTGGCCTATAATTTTCTTCTCTTATAGTATCTTCATCTGGCTTTGATACTAGGGTAATCCTGGCCTCACAAAAGAAGTTTAGAGAACTTTCCTCCTCTTCCATATTTTGCAAGTGTTAGAGATGCTTTGGTATTAATTCTTCTTTAAGTATTAGAATTCACCAATAAAGTTCTCTCCTGGACTTTGGTTTGTTGAAAAGTTTCTGATTACTAGTAAAGAGATCAAATCAGTAATCAAGCTGTTTAGGTTTTCTATTTCATCTTGATTCAGTCTTGGTAGGTTGTATGTTTCTAGGAATTTATTCATTTCTTCCAAGTGCCAGTTTGTTGGCATATAATTGTTCAGTCATTTCATGATCCTTTGTATTTCTGTGGTATCAGTTGTAACATCTCTTTCATTTCTGGTTTTATTTATTTGAGCCCTCTCTTTTTTAATTGGTGATCCTAGCTAAAGGTTTGCCAAGTTTGCTTATCTTTTCAAAGAACCAGCTCTTAGTTTCATGATCTTTTCTAATGTCTTTTAAGTCTCTATTTCATTTATTTCTTCTCTAATCTTTGTTGTTTCCTTCCTTCTAACCTTGGGCTTTGTTTGCTTTTCTTTTTCTAGTTCCTTAAGATGTAAAGTTAGATAAAGACTTTTCTTCTTCTTTTTTATCATTTTCAATCCTTTTTTTTAATTATGTTCAATTAGCTAACAGGTAGTACATCATTAGTTTTTGATGTAGTGCTCAACAATTCATTAGTTGCGTATAACACCCAGTGCAAAGTTCTTGTTTCTTGAGGTAGGTATTTATTGCTACAAACATTTCCCTTAGAACTACTTTTGCTGTATTCCATAAATTTTCTATTTTTATTCATCTCAAGGTATTTTTTACTTTCTCTTTGATTTCTCATTTGACCCATTAGTTGAATTTCTTTTATAAATATTATCCCTATTAATATAAATGTCTTCTTCCTTAGGTTTGTATTTTGAGCTTAAATATTAACTTCCAAATATTATAGAGTACCTCTAATACACAAAGCAGTGTGCTCGATTTCTACTAAGACATTAGGATTAAATTGATTTCAGATACAAAGATTCAGTTTATAGATGTGACATGTCATTTGTTTATAAAATTGTAGCGGCCCATTACAGTGATATTCAATGATATATGTATTTTTAATTACCAGAAACAATTCTGAGAACTATATATAAAAAATATCACTTCTTTTGAGTACTGACAAAGTTTGTTCTTGACAAATTTGTTCTTTTGGATTTCTCTGTTCTCTTATTTCACTAAAGTGTGTTCAATTATGCTATTGTATTCACTTGAACTTGGCAGGATGCATTATGCAAATAAGTGCCTGCTTCTTATGTATCAGCAAGTGAGATCTCCAAAATGTCTCTGTTAAGTTGCTGATTAAAGTTAACCCCAGCCAAACAAGGAGCACACTAACTCTCCCTGCAAGAGAGAGGTCAAGGAGTGTTTTGTATTCTTTCATACAAAGTTCCCATTATAAATGTGACAGAATTAATGTTTTAACTATACCATGATAAAACACTGAAAGATTGAATCTCTGTTTTTCAACAAAAAGCTTCTTAAACAAATCCACTGACCTCACTGAGATTAACCGTGGAGAAGGCATTTATTGCCACTGATATATGAAGTCATGAATGCTTAAGAACAGTTTTAAGTAACCAAGAAGTTAACTAATACATCTCCAGAACACATTCTATAGAAACAAAGGCTATACAATGTAATGTAATTAATGGAAGGAATACAGACTACAGATTAGGACAGGTGTGAGCTCAAATGAGTTCAAATGATTGGACCAATGGCAATATTTTCTTTCGGAAACTGCAGTACCTCACTTGGAAAATGCATATCATGTTACCTGCTTAATAATTTTATGCAATTTCCTATCTAGATCCTGTATATGTTTTGAGTATCTACTGATTCGAAATGAATAATATTTGCAGTAGGCAAAATGACATCTTATTAGAGATGACCAAGCCCTAATCTCTAGAACCTGTGAATATGTTAAGTTACATGGAAAAGGGGAATGAAGGTTGCTAATCAATAACCTTTAGATAGGGAAATTACTTTGGATTATCCAAGTGGATCCAATATAATCATAAGGGTGATTAAAGGTGGAAGGAGACAAAAGAAGAGAGTCAAAGAAAGAAATGTGATGATGGAAGCAAGGTCAGAGTGATGTGACATAAAGAGTTCTTGACTTGCATGGCTAGTTTGAAGGAGGAGGAAGGGGTCCTTAAGCAGAAAAAACACTGGTAACCTCTGCAAGCTAGAAAATGCAGGGAAACAGATTCTGCCCTAGAGCCACCAGAAGGGAACACTGTTGTGCTGACACCTTGATTTTAGCCCAGTGAGATCTGTGTCAGATGTCTGACCTACAGAACTGTAAGATAATAAATGTGTTTTGTTTCAAGTCCTTGTGTTTTTGGTAATTTGTTACAGCAGTGTAAGAAACTAATACAAAGCTGGATTTTTATATTGTCTTTTAAAACTAAGAAAGCCAGCAGTGCAGGTGAGAACTGCATAGTTTTTCTTTATAAGCTGGGTTTATAAATTTAAAAATTTAGAATACTATATTGTAATAACTTGCTGAAATTGTTTAAAATATCTGCATTTGAAGTGTTACTTCATGTACTTTATTCATATAGCACTGTCTGCAGTACATTTGTAACTTCTGCCGCATTATAGAGGTTTAACTGTAAACCAAATACGCATAGAATTTACGTGTCAATTAGAACTCAATAAAGATAAAAAAGAAAAATACATAAATTCCTTATTTAATACACATAAAGAATGGAGTAAGAGTTACTCGACTAAGATTTACTGAGACGGAAGCTAGGGGTGTGTTCTTTTAAGTCCAAGCTAATATCAGTTTCAGTTGCCTACTTTGACTTATAGCTTAAAAGATTTAACAGTAAATATTGTAATTAAAGTTATAATTACTGTAATTGTTCTCACTGGTTATGGTTTGGCAAGGGTATGCATTGTCAAACACTCAGCAAGCTATCAAATTCTTTTTATTTATAAGACAATACTTAAATTTTAATCTACAAAAAAAATGTTGAACACAATAGGTGTTCATACCATATATTGCTAGGATTATGAGGAGGTGTGGTACTAGCACAAAAAGCATATACAATGTGAAAACCAAAGAGGCCACTGTCTGCTTTGGCAGATAAAGTGAAGCCAGGATGAGTTAGTAAAAAAGCAGGGGAAAAGTCAACCTCTCTGTAGGCTTTAATGTGGGTAGGAGAGGGGACAGAATAAGGTGATAGGCAGGTAGCAGGGCCACACTGGATCCAGATACAAAGGGTTAAGCACAGCAAATCTTAAGCAGTATTCATCAAATTTATCCTATGAAATTACTGCATTACAATGTTATAATGCTTTGAGAGAATTGAGAAGTTTCTGTTTTTTATTGAAACCATTCACTTTTTTTTTACATCTTATGATTTTTTTCTTTTCTTTTTCTTTTCTTTTTTTTAAATTTAAATTCTAGTTAGTTAACATACAGGGCAATATTGGTTTCAGGCTTAGAATTCAATGATTCATTACTTACATACAATATCCAGTGCTCATCACAAGTACCCTCCTTAATACCCATCACCCATCTAGCCTAACCTCCCCACCTCCCTTCATCAGCTCTCAATTTGTTCTTTATCATTAGGAGTCTCTTATGGCTGGGGTGCCTGGGTGGCTCAGTCGGTTAAGCGTCTGCTTTTGACTTAGGTCATGATCCCTGAGTCCTGGGATCCAGTCACAGGGAGTCTGCTTCTCCTTCTGTCCTTCATCCTGCTTGTGCTCTTTGTCTCTCTCTCAAACAAGTAAATAAAATCTTTTAAAAAAAAAGAGTCTTATGGCTTGTTTCCCTCTCTCTTTTTTATTTTTTTCTGTGAAACCATTCCTTATAAAGTTATCTGAATTATGTTCAATTTGTTTATTTTTTGTTCAGTGAAAAATAGCAGAATATGCCACCCCAGAATATGCCTCTTTAGCATAAAGAATACTTTGATCTGGTTACTTGAGAAAAAGCAGATACAGGAGAAATCTCTGAAAATGACAGAAGTTACCATTTGTAAGGAAATTTACATTTAAGAAAAATTTCCATTTGTAAGATGTCTCCCTCAGAGTACAAAAAAGAGAAAGATGACTAAATCACAGGAAATTCTTATGAAGGAATAAGGCATCTGACTTAAATCTACATAATCATTATACCCTCAACTGGGCTTTTTCTTTACTGTGCCTTTGTCTGTAAGCTCCCTTAACTGACTTCTCCTTGCCCCTTCCCCCATCATGTTTCTTTTGTCTTTAGCTGAAGACTGCATTTAAACTGATGGCTTGAGCCATTTCTGAGAACTTACTCATTTTTTTCTTGGTTTTCTTCCATGTATATGTGAGGTATATATGTTTATAATTTTGTTTTTCTCTTATTAATCTGTCTTTTATTATGGGGTGGAGGAGGGATATCTCGGCACAGAACCTAGAAGGATAAGGGAAAAATTATATGGGGAAATTATAAGGGAAAAATTATTTTTTCTCCACCACACAGGCTAACTGAATCATTATCATGACATTTATCATTAGTACATCCATGTATTTACATGTAAAATTTTCTGATAATGTAGCCAAGTTGATTCTGGTGACAAGTTATTTTACCTGTATGTAACAGGGCTATTATTAATTGTAGCCATTTGCTTCATTTCTTAACATTGCCACCAGAATATGGGACCCCTGGGTGGCTCAGTCAGTTAAGCATCTGCCTTTGGATCAGGTCATGATCCCAGGGTCCACATCAGGCTCCTTGCTCAATGGGAAGCCTGCGTCTCCCTCTGCCTGCTGTTCCCCCTGCTTGTGCACTCTCTCTCTCTGATATAATAAATAAAATCTTTTTTAAAAATTGCTACCAGAAAACAGTAATATTTTTACCTCTGTAAATACAGGGGTTTTAATTATATATTGTGAGCAAGCAAACCCACTCAATTATAAACCTTGCATTGCTTATGGACCCAGCTGTCATTCTCTATTATGTGCACAAATCCAATAAATAGCAGCAATAATGTTATTCATTACTGTGCTATTCAAAAAATATTTAATACAATATGCCAAGTATTACAGGAAATAGTAGAAAAATTTTTCTCCCCTATTACATCCAAGTGGAGAGGTCAAACAAACAAACAAAAAAAGATAAACAAAAATGCAATGGCAAATACTGAAAAGTGGAGCAGTGAGGGAGAATAAAGAATATAGAAGATGGGCTTGAGGAATATTACTAACTTAGATAGAGTGACCAGTCAAGGTTTTCTTCAGCAGGCAACTCTAAAGCAGAAATGTGAATGAAACACGGGAGATGAAATATGTGGATATTTCAGTGAAGGGCATTGTAGGCAAAAAGACTATCGAGAGAGAAAGATAGAGGGATAGAGAGAGAGAGAGAGAGGAAGTAAGGAAGAGAGAGAGAGAGAAAGAAGTCCAATCATGTTATCCAATACCAAAAAGTCAATAATGGCTTGTCATTTTACTTGTGGTAAATGCCAAAGTCTTTAATATAACCCACAAGACCCCATTTGCCTCTCCCTTTTCGACATTACCTCTTCTATTATTTCCTCCTATTTCACTCTGCTCAGCTTTTGGTGGGTGGAGTCAAAAGTAGAAGCCTCCCAGTAAGGAGGTTATTGGAATAATTCAGGTGAGAAATGTGTGGTTAAACTGAAACTGCCAACAGAATTAAGTCTGCAGAAATGCATATAGCCTGTAGTTATCAGAAAAAATACCAGGATGATTGTCTTAAGACATTTTTTTTCTTTAACATAAACTGGATAGTCAAGAAGTATAATTTTTCAAGCTTTTTACTTCAAGAAAGATCATCATTATTAAAATCACCTTAGACTACAAAGTATTTTCATTTGGGAACAAAAGTCTACAATAGTGTATGTAAAATTTTGAAATTAAAATTTTAGGTATAATCCTAGTAGATTATTAATATTATATTAAAAAGTAGATAAAAAATTAGAATTAATTCTTTGTTTTTATGGATTATAGCAAAAGGTTAGTTATGACCTCAATTATAATTACTAAATTTTAGGAATTAAGATGAGTAGCTCAGAATGGGAGAATGGGGTTATAGTAAGTTTTACGAATTGAAAACTTTTGATTTGAACATCTTTTTATAGTTTATCAATGTGTGTTCAGCCTTTTTTTTTAATTGTGAGGAATATTTGCAATATTTGCAAGCAGTTAACATGTCAAAGGGAAACCATAAGTTCCCTTGACAAATATCACTCTTTTTTTAGTATAGTTACTATGAAACATTTGTGACCCATTCATTACAACTTATAAACTTTCCCCCATCACACTTTTATGCTATCTAATCGCAATTTACATAGCTCATATTTCTTAACAAGAAAGCTGTCTTTTACTGTGCCATCACTAGCTTTTATCAAACCAAAACTTATTCATAAATAACAATCTATTTTATAAAATCTGTTAAATATAAGCATACGATACACAATTTATTGAAAACTGCTCTTGGAGCTCCTGGGTGGCTTAGTCAGTTAAGTTGCTGCCTGTGGCTCAGGTCATGATCCTGGAATCCTAGGATTGAGCCCCACATCTGGCTCCCTGCTTAGTGGAGAGTCTGCATCTCCCTCTGCCCCACACCCTGCTCATGCTCTCTCCCTCTCTCACAAATAAATAAATAAAATCTTTAAAAAAAAGAAAACTGATCTCATTTGTACTGTAACTTGCTAGAGAAAATTATACCAAGGAAACTTAGGACAGAACTTCAATACCCCAAGTTACTCAGAGGCAGATAACTTAAGGTTAACATCCTAGAGACAAAAGCAATACTCAGGAGCTGAATTACTGAATTTAATTACCAAAAAGACTCCATATACTTCTAGAGATGGAATCTGTACATAATGTCTTCTTGTCAGGAAAAAAACTATTAAGGGAATCCCAGACAATTTATGGCTACTCAGAATCTACCTTAAGTATCTTAATGTCTTTTGTGGTGAAGAAGAACCTTTATTTGGCAAAATGCGTGGGACACCTGAGCTGCTGCAAAAACCCCCTTCTATGCGAAGAGTAATAGCCACCCCAAGGGAAATCTGGAGGCTCCCAGCCTCTCCTGTTGTCCATAGTAGAGAAGTGTGATGGATACATTTTGTTTTACCCTGAAGTGTCTATTTCCTTCTGTATCCACTTTGGGATCTTTTAGGAAATGGGTGAAGACCTGGTACTATACAGGATACACAATTTCATAAAATGGTAAGTTTGAAACCCATTTTTAAAGGTTGCTGTTAAGTTGTTTATGGAACCACTAAGTACCAAAAATGACTTTTTATTGCATTAACAGGCAAAATGGTTGATATTATTTCACAAATTTCAAGTGTGAGTTGTGACATTTGTCTTTAAGTAACGAGAAGAAATTGTATGCATATAGATAAACTGAGCTTACCTCTCAGATTGTTGTGAGAAGCATAGGCAATAGGAAGAAACAAAAATAGCCTACATTGCTGTCTTGCATGAGTAACTTAAAAATGTGCACAGGACAAATGTAGGCAAGAAGACGTCTGTATCTTACTCTCTGTTAGCCATCCCTATGGTTTTGGGCCTATTTGAAAAATGGCTTAGTCTCTATTTTCATAAGACTTTCTAAGAACCTTATTGTATTAGGAACCAGATTTCAGCAAAAAATTTGAACCTAATCCCATAGGTCATCTGAATAGCTTTCCCTTTATATGAGAGAATTCTGGGCCCAAGATAAACAGTTACTTTAAAACCATATTAATTTTTTGTTGGGAATTTTTGTTTGAATATTTTAAAGAATATTCTCATAAATTTAATTGCTGTTGATTTTTTTATATTGATGTTGGCAGCTTCATTTTTGAGGCCTTAGATTTTAATGGTTGCTCTCACTTAGTTGCTTATTTTTGGTTGTTAAAAAATCATTATTTTACATCACCCATCATCAGGGAAATACAAATCAAAACCACAGAGAGATATCACCTCACAACTGTCAGAATGGCTAAAATCAACAACACAGGAAGCAACAGATGTTGGTAAAGATGCAGAGAAAGGGGAACCCTCTTACACTGTTGGTGGGAATGCAAACTGGTGCAACCACTCTGGAAAACAGTATGAAGGCTCTTCAAAAGGTCAAAAATAGAACTATCATATAATTCAGCAACTGTACTACTAGGTATATACCCAAAGGATACAAAAATACAGATATGAAAGGGTACATGCACCCTGATGTTTATTTTTATTTTTTTATATTTTTGGTATTTTATTTATTTATTTGACAGAGAGAGGGAACACAAGCAGGGGGAGTGGGAGAGGGAGAAGCAGGCTCCCCAATGAGCAAGGAGCCTGATGTGGGGCTCAATCCCAGGACTCTGGGATCACGACCTGAGTTGAGGGCAGATTTTTAACAACTGAGCGACCCAGGGCCCCCCAAAATTTGTTATTTTAAGTAAAAACTTATTTTTAAGTGTCTTCGATGTGATACAAATATGCTTATATTATATATTTAAACAAAAGCTGAGTTACCAGTTACTTAAGTGTGGGGGAAGGGAAATGACATTTGATTTGCCAACTATATATAATTACTGGGCAAATTTCTTAATATAATTTAGTTCATTTAATGTAAGATAGCTTAGTCTAAGGGGTACTTCTACAAAATGTAGATGTCAGAGCAGTACAGAGCACATAATAGAAATATTACACAGGCTTCATCCTATATTGTTTTGTCTCACATTGCCAAAACAGTGCAAGACTTCTTCATATACTTGACGATACATATTTCTCACAGTCATTATCATTAAATATTCCTAAGATTTTCCTTACAATTCTTTGTTCACCTACTGATTTTAGGGTAAACCCAAGAGAGTAACTTAAATGGAATCAGAATGAGGTTATTTGGCATCTAACACAGTACATTCTTCAGACACCCACATTAGAGAGCATTCATAACATTGCCTAAGTAAATGGCTGGGATTTATAAAATAGTGTATATTACCACAAAATAAATTGTATCCTTCACAAACTCTATTTTCTAGCATATACTGATTTTTACCATATTCTAGGAAGATTAATTACAAAAAAAATTCTGTAAAGCTCAATGTTTAAAAAAATATTTTAATATATTTTTCTTGGTGGAGATGAAAAGGGCATTGCACCCTACACTAAATTCCAGCCAAGAAAAAATTTTGCAGTTTGACAGATATTCCATTATTTTTATGGAACTATGTGCGTCACATTAGAAGAAATCTTTTTTGATTAAAATTATTCAGAAACAGGAACCATTTCAAAGCTACAACTTTCAGATTTATGTTTTTAATCCTCTCCTTTTTGCGATGATAAAATTTAAATGGAATTATTAAAACTGAAAACTTACTTAATCCTATGAAAGAAATGAATAAAATCAGGGTTAGATCTATCACACATTTGTAGTCTGTATATCCTTATTTGAAAGTTTTGTATATTTTTCCAGTAAATTCCTTCCGACTTCCTCCCTGAGCCAGGCCACTGACAAGGGAAAGACCATTTAAGGCCTTAGTCGGTCTACTTGATGAAGGATGGTTGAGGAGTTGCCTTTACCTGCACCAGGGAATAGGCTCCTGCTGACCTGTTGTTCCTCAGCATTTACCAGAATAAGCTCACATTGGTATTGCTATTGTCTCCTTTACTTCCTGAGATATTATGCTTTATATAAAAAAAAGTCTATTTGGTAGGGGATAATATTGAAGTTCCCTTACAATAAGAGTTATAGAATCTGCAACCTATACTTCAGATATTTTTAGCTATGATTCTAGACACAAATTATCTTTTATCCTAAAAGACTTTGCTTCTTTTTCATCTTTGTATAACCACGCACAAATATTACATTGTTTACATAATTATGGAACCTGTCAAGTTATACAGATATTGAGTACGTTATCCTTTAACACGCATTATGGACTGAATGTTTGTTTACAAACATAACATGAGTACGTTAATATTGAGTATTAATGTACTCAATATCTGTATAACCCTACCCTCATATATGTTGAAGCTCTAACTTTCAAAGTGATGGCAGTTAGAAGGGGGCCTATGGGAGGTAATTAATTTTAGATGAGGTCATGAGGGTAGGGTTCCATGATGGGATTAGTATCCTTAGAAAAGGAAGAGACCAGAGCTTGCTTGCATGTTTTTATTCTCCCTCTCTGCCATATGAGGATACATTGAGAAAGTGGCAGTCTACAAGCCCAAAAGATGGTGCTCACAACAAACCAAATCTGCCAGTACTTTGGCCTTCCCAGCTTCCAGAACTATGAAAAATAATAATCTGTTTAAGTCACCCTATCTAGTATGGTAATTTGTTATAGCAGTCAGAGAAAACTAAAACAATGTATTACTGTGGTTTGATCAAGTTTTCATTCAAAAATAAAAATGTTCAAAGAAAAAGTTTAGGATCATAACCATTTAAAAAAATTATGTTCATTCAACTTATTTTTATTGAAACTACATTTACATTCATCTTTCAGACTCAGTGACTGGGAGGGTCTCTCCTCAGTTTAAAATTCTCACTGAACTTCAAACCTTCATTCTGGTCTCCTGCATTTACTCCCATGAATACCAATCTCTGTCACAATACCATATATCTTGAGCTAAAAGAAAAAACAAATTCCCCTACCTTCAACACTTCTCACATTCAGGCCTGAGAACCTGAAGATGTTCACGACTCCTCCCTCAACTTCTTCACTTAATTGCTTAGCTTCTTTTTTCCATATGCCTAAATTTTGAATTTCTAACAGAGTATTTTATTTATAAACAATTCCACATTTTTTGCATTTTTAACATAAATCCTATTCATTTCTTCACTTAAATTATATAATTTTATTCAGTGTCTCCCCTAGCATTTAACATAGAACTAAGTAACTAATAGTATTCAACTAATTATTTTCTCTGATTAAGATGACCAATTTCAAATGTATCTTTTTCAGATGTTGGTTTCTAGTCATACAAATAGACTTTAAAAAAAATAAAAGTTTTAAAAAAAAGGTTGTAGGGGATTTTAACATATTGTTAAACAATTATTAAAAATTTAATTGTATCTAAACTAACTCTAAGCAAAGAAACTCCCCTTTTATGGAATATAAATGTTTGTATGAAATTCAAAGAGGCTAATGATTCTTTGATCATTGTATCTTTTTTTTTTTAAAGATTATTTATTTATTTATTTATTTATTAGAGAGAGAGAGACTGAGAATGAGAGGGGAGAAGGTCAGAGGGAGAAGCAGACTTCCCGCAGAGCCGGGAGTCCGATATGGGACTCGATCCCAGGACTCCAGGATCATGACCTGAGCCAAAGGCAGTCGCTCAACCAACTGAGCCACCCAGGCGCCCTGATCATTGTATCTTTGCCAAATGTCTGATTGTCTTTAGCACATTCATTCTTTAAATATTTCACTCTTTTGGATATAAGGTATTGCTTAGGTATTGGGAAGAATAGAAAATAATTAAATTATGATAGCAATAATAAAATCTTAACTTAAAAATTGGACTAACACATATTGTACTACAGACACATAAAACTATTTTCAAATATGTATACCCTGGTTTAAAGGCAAGTGGATGACTACTGTTCTTGACTATAAATTGATTTGTCATCTATCATTCTAGAAGACAATAAATTATGTAATTTAAATTCATAGAGCCATTAATCTACGAGTTAAAAAGTATTAGAACATGAGACCCAGAAGGGAACTCTGATAATAAAAATATCTAAAATTTGAAAAATCTTCTAGATATTCTACATATACTTTCCGTGTTTAATACGACAAAATTAGGTAATTATATTTTAGTAGCCCTTTGCAATTAAGAGAAAACTGCAAACTGAGAGTAATTAATTTGTCCAAGGACACCCTGAGATTGTAAGGAGCCAAGTAGGAACATAATCAATTAGTCCGAGTCCATGTACTTTCCTTTATCCAAGGTATCTCACCCTCTAAATTAAATTTTACAGACAAAATCATTCATATAAATAATTTTAATACATGTCCTGAGTGCTTACTAAATGTTAGAAAGAAAGCAAATTTACTCTGTACAGATTAAATACATTTTTGAAAATATTCAAACATTTGTCCATTTCTTGTCTATTTTGCCACCATTAGTCTTCTCAAGACTAATCCAAGTGGCACCTGGGTGGCTCAGTTGTCAAGGGTCTGCCTTCAGTTCAGGTCATGATCCCAGGGTTCTGGGATCAAGCCCCAAGTCCTCCCTGCTTGGCAGGAAGCTTGCTTCTCTCTCCCACTCCCCCTGCTTGTGTTCCTTCTCTTGCTGTCTCTCTGTCAAATAAATAGATAAAATCTTAAAAAAAAAAAAGACTAGTCCAGGGTTTCTTTCCCAGATAAATAGGCAAAGATAGAAAGAAAAAAGAAACAAAAAACCTATTTAGGAGTTTAGTAATGCCTTAAAGTAACCATGGGAATCAACCCCTCTACCTCCCTACCTCACCTTCCTCATTAAAAAGTTCAGGTTTAAGTAATTTAAGTAAACCCAATTCAGAATTCAATTAAATATCAACTGTCTATGCACCTTGCCAGGAAAAGTATAGATGAACCACTTTCTGAGAAAGGCTAACTGTGTCAGTTGGGAAAGGGCCTGGTAGTGGGAAAAGACCTTTGAGAGAAAAAAAGGATTATAGCTAAAGCAAAAGGCAAAAGAAGTTAAGCACATTTGTTGACTTTTCATTGCAACTAGTATTTTCAAATTGAAACATCTGAAGAATCCTGGTAGTAGGTAAATTTGTTAGGCTCTACTTTTATCAAATCTAACTTTGAATTAGGGAGTCTTATTCATTTTACAAAGGATGGTTTTAAATGAGCAGTCTTATTCTTAGCAGGTCAATTTATAAAAGTTATGTATAGCCATATAGATATATTTGAACAATGGTGGAAAGAGTAAAGATAAATTAATACTGCTTAATCTGTAATCCTCTAGTTTGTTTCACAGCCTCAATTTTCTCATCTGAAAAATTAAGTCACTTGTATCACTAAAATGATACAAGTTTATGCATCTACTAAAGAAAGTAATTAAATTTTTGCAAATATCAGGATCCCCAATTCAATGGCTGCCCCAGTGGCCTGGCCTACGTTGCAAATCTAAACCTAAGTCAGCATACACTTCTGGAAAACATCAGGAAAACCTAACACATACCAATCAACAATCCTCCAACTCGGCTTTAGCTAGCTTACCTTACCCTAGAAAATAGGACCCGTATCCTTATTTAATACAAACAAACAAACAGCAACAAAAAAACCCAAACCTGAATACCTAGCCAATCATGCCGTGTTTCTGCATGGCTCTATAAAACTCTCTCTCATCCAAATTCCCTCTAGGGGGTGCCTGGGTGGCTCATTCGTTAAGCATCTGCCTTTGGCTCTGGTCATGATCCCAGGGTACTGGGATCGAGCCCTGCATCGGGCTCCCTGCTCCGCGGGAAGCCTGCTTCTCCCTCTCTCCTCCTGCTTGTCTACCCTCTCTCACTGTATCTCTCTCTCTGTCAAATAAATAAATAAAATCTTAAAAAAAAAAAAAAAAAGGTGTGTTACAAATTCCCTCTAGAAGAGTGCACCACTGTTGTGAAGCACTGTACTTCCCTAATGTATAGATTGTTGGGCGCCTGGGTGGTGCAGCGGGTTAAGCCTCTGCCTTCAGCTCAGGTCATGATCTCAAGGTCCTGGGATCGAGCCCCACATGGGGCTCTCTGCTCAGCAGGGAGCCTGCTTCCCGCCGCGCCCCACCCCCCCCGCCTCTCTGCCTACTTGTAATCTCTATCAAATAAATAAATAAAAATCTTAAATAAATAATAAACGTCCTAATATATAGGTTGTTTTCCCTTAAGTAAAGGACATCAACTCTTTACTAATAGTTTTAATTTTGTCATTTGACAAAAGCAATGTTCAAGGGCACCTGGGTGGCTCAGTTGGTTAAACATCTGCCTTTGGTTCAGGTCATGATCCCAGGTTCCCAGGATTGAGCCCTGCATCAGGCTCCCTGCTCAGTGGGCAGTCTGCTTCTCCCTCTCCCTCTGCTCCTCCCCACCGCTTGTGGTCCCTCTCCTGTGAGTGTGCTCTCTCTCTCTAGTAAATAATAAAATCTCAAAAAAAAAAAAAAAAAAAGCAATGTTAATAGGTATGAAAGTCAGGATTTTCACTACTTTATTAATTTGGAATGTTTTTCATTATCAAGTATCTTAGTAGGTGTAGTATAAGAATTTTTATGTTAAATGGAGTATTTAAAATCTGATCTTATTTCTGGAAACTGAGCCCTCTCAACTGGCTCAAGTTTAATAACTTATCAGGTTTTTTAATATTATGGAATTAGGGCCACCTGGGTGGCTCAGTTCATTAAGCATCTGACTTCAGCTCAGGTCATGATCTCAGGGTCCTGGGATCAAGCCCCTCTCAGGCCTGCACTCTGCTGGGAGTCTGCTTGTCCCTCTGCCCTATCTCCAGTTCTTGCTTTCTCTCTCTCTCAAATAAATAAATAAAATCTTTTAAAAAATGTTATGGAATTAGTTTAAAATAGAATCTTTAAGCGTTCTAATAGATAAGCAAACTGTCTTAAAAGGATTTGTATCCTGTGTTCAACCACAAAGTTGATCCCTGAGCAATAATACAGCATTGTAAACAGCCCCAAAGCTACATGAAAGCTACAATGTACTAAGTCTTTTCAAAAACATTCCTAAGAAGAATAATATAAATTGTATGAAGCTTTCTCAGATCTTAAGAATAATTATTGGAAACTGTTTTTAATACTTTCAGAATGCCTCTAGTTTAGATATCATAGTAATTTTTTTTCAAATAACTTATAAATCCATGGAATCAATTTATGCTTGCAATTTTATAAAATGAACTCAATTTGGTTTTTGTGTGTGTTTTTTTTTAATTTTATTTATTTATTTGACAGAGAGAGAGAGATCACAAGTAGACAGAGAGGCAGGCAGAGAGAGGAGGAAGCAGGCTCCCTGCTGAGCAGAGAGCCAGATGCGGGTCTAGATCCCAGAACCCTGAGATCATAACCTAAGCCTAAGGCAGAGGCTTTAATCCACTGAGCCACCCAAGTGCCCCTCAATTTGGTTTTAAAAATACTAAACAAAGTGGCTCAGTCAGTTGAGTGTCTGACTTTTGATTTTGGCTTAGGTCATGATTTCAGGGTCCTGGGACTGAGCCCTATATTAGGCTCTGCACTCAGCAGGGAGTTTGCTTCAGATTTCCCTCTCTCACTCTCCCTCTGCACCCACCCTACCCGCCCTACTGGCTCCATCCCCCCAAGCCTCTGATCACCTTCTCTCTCTCTTACTCTCTCAAGTAAATAAATTAAAAAAAAAAACCCACTAAACAGTTAATTTGCCTTAAGTATACTATAGTGTACTTATAAGTATTACAATATATAAGCATTATTCACAAGGAAAGAAAACAAAAGGAAAGTACAATAACAAAGGTAGTGATGTGTGGTTAGGGATGAAACAGTGAAGATGAAGAAGTAAAAATAGTAGAGAATAAAACTCAAAAGAAAAAATGGCATAATCCCCCAAAGGAAATAAATATCATAACAGCATGATTTTTACTTCTTAAGAGTATAAATGCATCTAAATGTCATATTATCGTAGAAGTTGATAACATGATGGAGAAAGGAAATGAAACTCGTGACTGGTTCTTTTTTTTTAATATTTTATTTATTTATTTGAGAGAGAGAGAGAACATGAGATGGGAGAGGCCAGAGGGAGAAGCAGGCTCCCTGCTCACCAGGGGGAGATGTGGGACTGGATCCCGGGACTCCAGGATCACGACCCCAGCCAAAGGCAGTTGCTTAACCAACTGAGCCACCCAGGCGCCATCGTGACTGGTTCTTAATCATGGAGTGAGATTTGTATAAAACTTCAAAGGATTGACTTGACTTTACTTTTTGCATGGCAATTATTGGCAGATAGAATTCTAAGATGTCCCCCAATATTCTCCCCCCTCCAGTGTACATGCCTGATATAATCCTCTCCTTGAGTGTGGGTAGGAACTGGAAATATGAAAAGTTATCATTCCTATGATTAGGTTACATTAACAGATTCTGGAGGGGAATCAATATTTGCAAAAAGGAATTGTATGGGCTCGGTACCTATTTTAATGGCATTAGTTGAGGTCAGGCAGAAGGCAGCACTAGTAAATGGGGCAATTAAAACTTTTATACAAGGTTTCTAGTCTGTATGGTGAAAAACAAGACAGTAATCAGGGCAGCCACACTTTGCGAACAGAGATGGGAATCCTGGATAGGAGACAGCAAAAAGAGCAAGCTCCAAATTCTGTTGGTAAACTCTGTACAAATTTCTGGCTAACCTCAGAAACATGCAAAAATGGAAAAGACCTCAGTTATATATAAGAGAGCTAAGTTGAGATGTGATTTGCTGCCCAAGACAGAATTTGTAGTAGAAATTCAACCATAAATATATATGTGTCTAATAACAGAGCTTCAATTTATATAAAATTTATAAATTAAATATATAAATTCAATTTATATAAAATAAAAGGTTAATTTTTATATATTATATTTTATTATATATTTATATATTATATAAAATATATTATATATATTTATAATATATTTATATATATTTATATTATGTATAATATTATAATTAATAATATATGTAATTATAATAATATAATATATTATATATTATATATAAATTTATATATATTATATATAATATATATTATATATTATAAAAAGTTAATTTTTATATATTATATTATATATTATACATTAAAATTAAAGGAACAAAAAGACAATTAGACAGCCATAGGGATTTTAACACTCCTCTCTGAGAAACTGAAAGAACAACTAGAGAAAACTTGGTGAAACATAGATGATCTGAACACTACTAACGAGCCCCTTGACTTGTACATTAACTATTACTTCTGCAGCAAATTATTAAAAAAAAAAATCAGGGCACCTGAGTGGCTCAGTCAGGTGAGCCTCTGACTCTTGGTTTTAGCTCAGGATCTGATCTTAGGATCCTGAGATTGAGCCCTAGATCAGTTCCATGCTGTGCATGGAGCCTGCTTAAGATTCTTTTTTCCCTTTCCCTCTGCTCCTCCTCTCTTCCTCTCTCTGCCCACCTGAGTGAATGAACGCTCCTTCTCTCATTAAAAAAAAAAAAGTCAATAGCTTAAAACATTAAAATTTTTTATTTTATAGTTCTGGGGATCAGAAGTCCCAAATAGATCTTATTACCTAGAAACAACAAAAAATTAAGGTGTTGGTATGCTCAACTTCCTCTTGAGGCTCTAAGAGTTCTATTACCTTTTTCAGCTTCTAGAGGTTCCTTGCATTCCTCAGCTCATGGCCCCTTCAAAGCCAGCAGCTTAGTATATTTACACTCTTCTCTGCTTATGTTATTAGGCTGCATTTTTTCCTTAACTTGCTCCTTCCCTCTCATAAGGACTCTTGTGATTCCCTTGCGTCCTGGCAAATAATCCAGGAAAATCTCCTCATCTAAAAATCCTTAACTTAATTAGATATTCAATTCTCCTTTGTCACAAATGGAAACAGAGTTATAGGTTCTGAAGATCTGGATGTTTACATCATTGGAAACCATTATTCTATGTATCATGATCTACCTGATGATTATAGAATGCTATACCCAACAATTACAGAGCATGATTTTTAAATGCACATAGTAAATTCATCAAGATGATCCATATGCTGAGCCATAAAAAGGGCCCATTCTTATTTCAGTAAATAAGAATTAAAAATACTCAGAATATGTTTACTGAAAACAATGGACTTATAAATTAGAATAGCAGATATCTAGGAACAACCCCCCCATTGGAAATTATGCAACATACTCTAATTAATCCATGAGGCATACAAAAATTACAATGAAAATCAGAATATATTTCAAATTGGATGATAGCTATACAATATATTGAAATTTGTAGACTATGGCTAAAGCAGTGCTTAGAAAAAATGAACACTTTAAATGCTTATGTTAAAAGAAAAGAGGTCTAAAATAAGTGACCTAAGGTTCCAACTTAAAAAGACAGAAAAATAAATATGAAATAGGTAGGAGAAATAATGAAATTTTTATTACAAAACAAGAACTCAAAGCAAAGAAAACAGAATTCAGGGAAGAGATGTTGTGGTAACAGAAAGAGAAGAAATGCATACTTTTAGGGCTTACGAAAGAAATAGGAGAGGAAAATTATATGTAAATGAAAGTACATGTCAGAAACAACACAAAGGGGAGAAGACACCACTGAACACAGTAAGAGTTAATTGATTAGAACTAAAAAATGTGAGAAAATTACACAAAATTAGAAGTTATAGAGAAACAATAGTAGATATGGAAGACAAATTTAATATTTATAATTCAGTATCCTCCAAAATAATGAATTAAAAGTAATTCTATATGAAAAAGTGTATTTATACAATTACTGATATTTAATAACATTCTGTTCCCGAATTAAGATAGCAAATATTTTTTTCAGACATTTATCTGAGCCTATTTTTAACTAACTTCAAATAAGAGTTCAGATAGAAGGAATACCTATACACACATTTGTACATAAGTATATATATGTAAGTATGTACACATGAGAAAATCTTGTGTATTTTCATAAACCTTGTGTTTTTTCTTTCACAAAAAGACTGTGGGAGAAGAAAATTGAAAGAAGGGGCCCCTGGGTGGCTCAGTTGGTTAAGCGACTGCCTTCAGCTCAAGTCATGATCCTGGAGTCCCAGGATCAAGTCCTGCATCTGGGCTCTCTGCTCAGCGGGGAGTCTGCTTTTCCCTCTGACCCTCCCCCATCTCACGCTCTCTCTCTCTCATTCTCTCTCTCTCAAATAAATAAATAAAATCTTAAAAAAGAAAAGAAATTTGAAAGAAGACAGGGAAAAGGAAATACTCCGATTTTGACACTGCTTATAGATTCTAGTTAATAAAATGGAGGATTAAGTATATAAACTTACAATGGTTATCCACCATAACAGAAATGCCACACACACATCAAAGTAAAGCGGTCTGTGTAATGAAATATATAAAAACAAAAAGCTATAAAATAAGAAGTCATAAATAAAATATGACAGAACTAATAACAAACATAACCCTTTATATCAATACACAAAATGCACTAAACTCAACAATTGTCTTAGGTTTCCTTAGGCAGAGACAGAAAAATATAAGTAATTTATTAGAAGGGAGTGTCTTAGATAAGAGGAGTGAAGTACGCAGGAGAGTGGTAAGAATTAAGAACTAAACAATTATGTGGTTGGAACAAAGAATAATTTCAGCTGATTCCACAGGGAAATTTCTCAAGCAAAAATTAGACCTAATTAATTCCCCTTTGAGGCAAAGGGGCCAGCCTTTCATATCCTGTGTCAGTTAGTCATTGGCTGAGGTCTGCCTCCTCATGAGTAAGTGGGGAGTTTGATGAGTGGATTGGCTTTAACTGAGTATAATTTTCTAGAGAAAGAGGCAGCTGTGAAGTATTATTAGTCCACAACCAAGGCACTTGGAGAAGAGGGGCACCTACTAATAAAGGGTATCTAAGTGGGTTATCAATAGCATCTGCCACAGACTATCCTTTGTACCACCTAGACTTTTGCTTCTTATGTTAAGTATGTTCCATTTAGGCCCAGTTTCTGTAGGAACTTGCTTGGTCATAATTTCTGGGGAAATCAAAAGAAAATGTTAGTCAGCCAAACTATAGCACCAAGAGTTGCATCTAGTTCTGAGGCTATCACTGATAATAATCATCTCCTATCTCTACCATCCATGTCACATGGTGGCCATAAAACTTAGTAACATAAGGAATCTCTCTGTCTCTCCTTTAACAGATTAAATCACCTTTTTTATGTCTGTGGTATGCTAAAGAAGCAAATTTTTTCTTTTGGTGAAAATCAGTGAAGCAACATATCACTGTTACATGCACAGGGATTGACAAAAAATTTATATTGTTAACAAGTGAAAACTCATAAAGCATACCATATAATATTCCATATACCATGTATTATAACATATTAACAATACAATCATTTATATTTGCCATGATTCCATACTTTATGGTCACACCTGTAGAATTTCCCTAACCTTTGGCTGGCAGTTCTGCTGGTTTGGGTCATGAAGAGTAGCAGACTATGCCACCCCAAAATATGCTTCTTGGGTATAGAGATTATTTTGAGCTGTTTTTTAAGAAACTAGAAATACAGGAGAAGCTCTGAAAACAGAATAAAAGTTACCTATTTGTAAGGGAAATCTATACTTATAAAGGAAATTTACATTAAAATGGGGCCTATACCCAAAGAAGAATAATTACTAGTGATAACTTTTTAACAGACACTTATCTACATGGCAGGGCAACTTTTGTTTACCAAATATTTCCTCTTCTCACTTCTACCATGAGCTGCCTTCTCCTCTTTGAAGCCCTAGAGCCCCATTCCTTTCCTTAGCTCAGGATGGTATTTAAGCCTCAATTATCTGGCTGCCTTCTGAATCTTATATTTTTGTGGGGCTCCTGCAGGTAAGTACATATTTAATTTATTTTTCCCTCCTGTTAATCTTTTATTATGGGTGAGGAGGTATGTCTCAGTCAAGAACCTGGAAAGGTGAGGGAAAATTATTTGACCTTCCCTAGAGTGAGTTGGATGGTGGGTTGAACTGAGTCTCAACCCTAAAGGTTCTGAGTTTCTCATTTCCAAGCTCTTAGCAGGATATAGTTGCTGTACTTGCCCATTTACAGTTACAATTGAACATGGGACTATTAAGAGACACTCAACTGGATAATGTGGATTCCAAAAATAGTCCCTCTCTGCCTCTACCTTACTGCTGCATGATGATCAAACTCAAATAGCCCTGTTAGAATAGTGCTTTCCTTTTCTGCCCACTGGTCTAACATGACTCTAAAATGACTTTAGCTATGTTTCTTGATGGAGGCAGTTTCCCAGAACCATAGAATCACAAAGCTTAAAATTCTGGAATACCAAGCAAAAATTTCAATAATATAACAGGGCCATCACTTCCTTCATCTGTTTTTAAGAACTAATATGTTCTACTACTTGAGATAATGCCATGTAATTGTCATTGGCTTAAGGCAGGTGCTAAATATAGTGCACTGTGCATCCACACAGGATGTCATCTCCAAGTTGGCACCTCAGTAACATTTTCAGAAAACTTCCATTACCCTGTAAGTCTGGCAGGTTATGGTAGGTATAATAAGTGGCAGAACTAGCATATGGAATGACCAGTATGTTGTAGAACCATGATCCTATTTTCATGGTGTACTGTCATAACTTTTTTGCTTCAACATGAATCCTTTGGCCAGAGGGAATGTTATGCTAGATCCCTCTATGGTAGGTTAGATATTCTGTGAGTCTTTAGGTAGAATCATCACTGGATGAAGAATTGGATACAAGAAAGAAAAATTCATACCTAGAAAAGGCAACATGCCCCTCATGAACCACAGCTTGGAACTGCTGAGAACCTTTTCTTGCTCTGAGACACATTCAAAGTTAGCTTTATCAGAGTTCCCAGTTTTAGAACATGTTCCTTCCAAAATCCAAGGAGGCCTATAAACCATTGTACAGTTTTTTCTTAGTACTAGAAGTTACAAATTGTGGTAACTTATCCCTTATTTTGAAGGATATGCCACAGATCATGGTTTCCTAAGCCCTTTATCAATGTAGGCCTAGCTTCAGAACTTTTTATGTTCTATTGTTCTACTTTTTCTCCTTTCTCCACGTTGAACTTCAGCTGGTTAGCTCTACCTGATCCTTCCAATTTCAGCACAATCAGCATTGCTCTAAGCAACTGATGTCTAACTAACCTTCCTAGATCCTTCATATGATCTTAAAATATGTTGCACTTTCCTTTACCGTACTTGTCACTTTCAAATTTACATTTTATTTTGGTGGCAAATGTTTTTGTGGCCCACCATATCATGTGGTTCTTTTTTTCTTCCTAATTGTTTAAGATACACTCTAGAAAATGACTGAAATAACTCTTTATGGAGTTTGGGAAGAGAGAGACTAAATAAGAATGACTCTTGCCATCTTTGTGTTTCCATAGTCACATGTTCCAATGAAAATCCCTTATCTTAAATAAAGGTCCTTGACTCCAGACTGGTTTACCCTGTGCAAGTTTGCCTAAAGACAACACAATATTTATAAAAAATAAAAAAAGACAAACAGAAGCTTTAACTTTTAAAAATATCTTATGTTACAAATTATGGTAAAATAAATAAATAAATAAATAAATAAATAAATAAATAAAAACCCCTAGGGCAAAATGCTAGCAAATTATTTGACAGGTAACCTCTTGGTATCCTTTCATCATTACTGTGGATGTAGGGACCCAAAAATGAAACTAAGTCATTGGAGTTATATTGCCATCATGTGGTCTTAAGAAAGGAAACATTTTTAAGTACAAATATCTAGTGTAGAAAAGTATATGGCATCTACTGAAAAGATGACATTAAATTTGGACATAGGAATTTAGTTCTTTGATTAGAGATATCACCTCTGAAAATGTAATTAATCCATTTCATCCAAAACTTGTCTCCGTTTTATGACTTTTAGTATGAGAAAAACCCTTTAGTTTTTGTTCCTCAGATAGGAGGAAAAAATAATATATTTTAAAAACTAAAATAAATTATGATGCATGAGAATTAAATGACAAAGCAAAATGGAAAAAGATATAAATTGTACTAAAAGAGAAAAGGAATATTTATAATAGAAGCAGTTTTCCCACAAAGCCTATAAAGCCTAAGTTTAGGAACTGGTCTTTTATATCCCTCTCCTTAATTTTGTATTGGCAATTAAAAATTTTCTTTTTAAAGACAACCTCTTAAATTCAATAAAATTTAGGCTCCATAAAACCTGGATCTGTCCCCTTCCTGTGTCATTGGATTCCTATTTATATGGTAAAGACAACACATATGAGACTCTGCTTCAGATGCTGGGATCCAAGATAAACACAGTCTTTCACTCCAAGAAATCCCATCATCAACAAGTCTTCCAAATGGTTACAATTTAGACATTTAATATTTAAAAAAGTATATATTGCTCTTTAGAACCTCAGAATTTAGATGAAAATAAAAAGATGTTTTTAGATTATAACACATGAGGGATTAGGAAATATGATCCTTTATAAACTTTCTATAACTTCTGTAAGCTTTCTAAATTTTGTAGAAATGAGAAGAAATGATGACCTGGGTCACAAAGCTCACCCAGAGCAGAGAATGCCTAATTTCCTTTATCAGGTCTAAAAAATCATATATAGAGATAATTTTATATTAATATTAAAAAGCCTAGAATTTATAAAATAGAATAGAATAATTTTATATTAATATTAAAAGCCTAGAATTTAAAAATCATATTAATATGCTAAAAGACAAGTATTCTGCCCTCTTGAAATTAAGTCTTATCTGACAAGCCTACTAAATGTTGGAATTATAATCTGCTTCCCCCATTCCACAGCCTTCTATAAGCACCTATCCTTTTAATAGCGGAGTACATTTTTGTACCCCATCTCATTTCCTATGAGAAGTTTAGTGCTTGTCCAAACTTCTGAAGATAGGTGGATGCAGACCATGAGGGTTTTATTCATTAATTTTTATTTTAGATCCTTGCTTTCAGGCCTCAATTCTCAACTCCACTTATTCTATTGCTTTTTATGACTTTTCAACTCTTTCTATAGCACATTACTCCCAAAGATCTTTGAATTTAATTTCTTCTTTATCTACCAAAGCATACCCAATATAATCTTGTGTGAAATGGACTTTTACTAATTGTTTGGGGGCAAAAGGACAAGGGGGGTATAAAATAGTACAGAACTAAAAACATCTTAATAATATGTAATAGCTTTCTCAAAACCCCTTAGATAGTATCAGCACAGTTAATTTCTCAATGGCCATCTTTTCCAATGAACCCAGTCTACTGCCACATTGCTGGGATATATTTTGTCATGAACTTTTTCCAAATCCTTCTTTATCCAGAGTTCTTGTTGTCCCTAAAACTTCTACTTGTCAACTTTTGATATCTACCAAAAGTTCTCTTTCTTTATTAGGCAATAAAATTTATTTATTTTAGTTCAAATTCTTTCTTCTAGATTATACCCAAATACTCAGCCTCACCCTCATCAGAAAATCTCTCAGATATCTCCAAAAAAATCTCAGGATTTTGTTCAGCTAAGTTTGAAAATTAAAAATTCAAGTATTTTCTTCATTGTGGAACATATCATTTTCATGCATTGCAACTCTGTCCTTTTAAGACAACTTACACCTCACCATCCCTCTCACTGTCTTCATTCCTACTAAATCAATGCATAGTTATTAAATTATATTGAAAACTTTATTTAAACATAATTTGAGTTAAACTGTAAATATTATGTTTGCTTAATATATCATATTCTCAAACATGTTTTAAAATCTACTCATAACATTGGTACTAAGTTCTGGGTGATTTATTTATACCATATTTTAATAATTTCCAATTTGGCTTCATTTTATTATGTCCTCTAAAAAGTTTAATTAGAGACCCTCAATTATATGCTCAAGACTTTTCTGTATACTTGCCTATAATCATTTACAGGTGCAATAAGACTTTTAGAACTTTTTCAATCAGTGGTTCTAGGTCTTTCACGAATTTTGGAAAAATTTCAGCCAGTATGTTTTCAAATATAGCTTGTGTATCATTCTCTATTCTCATTCTAAGAGATTAAACAAACCTTAGACCTTTTTACCACAATTCATGTATTTCTTACACTCTTTTCATCATCTTTTTTCTCTGTTCTTCAAACTGGATACTTTCTATTGAACTTTCACTTCATGAATCCTTTGTTCTAGTGGGTCTGATCTGCTATTAAACCCAAATATTGACTTTTTAATTTAGTTCTTGCCATTTCCAACCACAGGTTCCAGAAATTTGTAGAAATTCTCAAACTTTTCTTCTATTTTTTTAATATATTAATATTAACATTAGTCATTTTGGTTATTTACTTATTTTTAAATCATAGTTATTTTGAATTCTCTGAAAATCTAATATCTGTTAGATCCATTTCTATAGCTGAACAATTTTTCTCTTCGTTTGGTCATTTTGTCCTGGATTTTAAAATGACATTATTTTATCAGACATTGGACATTGTGAAATCTTCATTCCCTACAGCTCTATGTTTCCCCTAATTGCAATTCCTGCTGGTTTTCAAAGCCAGACATAGTGAGGGCTCATCTTTCTGGTGCAGGATCTGGAGTTGGGATGCCTGCTGGCAGGTACAAGTCCCTTGCTCCTTAAGGAAAAGCTCTGGGTTCATTTGTTTGAGATCACTCCCAATTGTGGATTACTGCACCAGGGTTATGGTTTTTGCTTAGAGTGTGTCTCTGCCCTTCCTATTCGCAGTGTAGTTCTTCTATCTTTTGTTGCAGAGCAGACTTTCATCTAGGTCTCAGGTTCTTTTGAAAGGGAATTGTTCCATATGTAACTGCATATTTGTTGTGTACACAGGAGAAGGTGAGTTCAGCATCTTCCTAGGCCAGCAGCTTAAACCCTCCATAGATGTTAGACATTGTAGATTAAAAACATAGGAAGATGTTATCTTCCTCCTAAGAGGGTTACTCTTCCTTCTGACAGGTAGCTAGCAAGCAAATCACCATAATCTTGCTGAGTGTTCTTTTTTTTTTTTTTTTAAGATTTTATTTATTTATTTGACAGAGAGAGAGAGAGAGGTCACAAGTAGGCAGAGAGGCAGGCAGAGAGGCAGGCAGAGAGAGAGGGAAGCAGGCTCCCCAGCGAGCAGAGAGCCCAATGCGGGGCTCGATTCCAAGACCTTGAGATCATGACCTGAGCTGAAGGCAGAGGCTTTAACCCACTGAGCCACCCAGGCGCCCCTTGCTGAGTGTTCTTTTACGGGTTTTTTCAGGCTACTCTATTTTAGGTCTTTCTGGCCTTCCAAGGTTGAGATGTTTATCTCCACAGGACTTAAACTTCAGCCTCTTTCTCTCCTCACTTAATGCTACAGTGTTGACTCAGCTGGTTAAGTGTCTGCCTTTGGCTCAGGTCATGATCTCGGGGTCCTGGGATCCAGTCCCACATCTGGCTCCCTGCTCAACAGGGAGTCTGCTTCTCCCTCTCACTTTCCTTCAGTGTTCTCCCTCTCTCTCAAATAAAGAAATAAAATCTTAAAAAAAAATTTATATCTTGTCGAATTGGTGTTTTCACATTCTTTGGGTAAATAGCCAGTAGTGGAATTACCAGATCATATGGTAATTCTGTTTTTTAACTTTTTGAGGAACCTCCATTCCATTTTCCACAGTGGCTATATCAGCTTGCATTCCCACCAACAGCGCACAAGAGTTCTTTTTCTCCACATCCCCCTCTACATTTACTGTTTCTACTTTTTTTTTTTACCATTCTCAAAGATTCAAGGTGATAATGTATCATTGTGGTTTTGATTTGCAATTCCCTGAGGATTAATGATTTTGAGCATCTTTTCATGGGTCTGTTGGCCATCTGTATGTCTTCTTTGGAAAAAATGGTCTATTCATGTCCTCTGACTATTTTAATTTGATTATTTGGTTTATTTATTTATTTTGGTATTGACTTGTATAAGTTCTTTATGTACCTTGGATATTAACCTTTTATTGGCTAGAGCAATTGCAAATATCTTTTCCCAATTGGTAGGTTGTCTTTTTATCTTGTTGATAGTTTCCTTTGCTACGCAAAAGCTTTTTATTTTGGTGTAGTCCTAATAGTTTAATTTTGCTTTTGTTTCCCTTGCTAAAGGAGACTGTAGAAAAATGTTCACTCATCTTTAAAAAGAAAATTTATGAGTTTAACCCCAAACTCCATTTTCAAATACATGTTATATCACTTACTTTCAGTGGATAGAGTTTTAACACAAATTATGTCAAAATTGATCAGTTTCACAATTGAGTATTTCATCATGGAAGACTTACAAAAAAAATCTGACTGTCCAAGAGCAGAATTAATTAAATAAAAAGTGTGTGTATGTGTGTGTGTGTGAAAGAGAGACAGAGACAGAGACAAAGAGAAATTTATGTTAAATGTGTAACAATACATGGCCTTGTATTTCTCTTTTCTAATATCAGAGATTGTGTTCATAATAAAAGACCAGAAATAAAAGATACATACATACATACACACATACATAAAATCCAGGGTTCTGAAAAGCAGACTTAAGTCTAATATATGACACAAAGTCATAAATATCTGTAGGTGCAAGTATTATCAAATCTTCATTTAGAAAAATAAACAAAACCCTATAAAAACATTTCTCCCCTTTCTTCATACCCAGAGCACCTAAAAAGAAATACACAGGTAAAAGTATTAGGTTAACCATGGAGACATCTAAAATATTTCTTTCGTTTCTCTCTTTGACAACAGAAGCTTTAGGCTTTACCTTAAGAGTGGAATGAATGCCTCCCAAGGTTACCCTCTGTAGTACTTTTTAAAATCTAACACTTGAATTGAACATAATGGGTTTAACACCTTAGACACTCCAGAGGGCAGAAATCCTTGCCTTTCTAAGTAAGAGCTATCTTCTGTCAGCCTACAGAAACGTTATCAAAAATAAAAAGTGTCAATAGAAATGTCATCTAAAACCAGAGTTTATAAGCTGCAAACTATTCTGTAAATTGTTTTTGACACTTGGCCATGACCTGTTATGCATTGGTGCTATCTACTAATGCCCTCCCTTTATAACCAGTCTACTTAATTCCTGCAGGTACTTCATATTTTATATTCAATTTGTAATACCATTCTCAGATGGTCTACACTAAATTGAGCCAGATAATAACTGATTACCTGGAATAAATGCTAGTAGGATTTTCCTCTGATGGTTCTCTCTAATTTCCTTACATTACAAGTTCAAAAATTTTATAAGATTCCTAAGATGGGTCCCTTGATAAAGTAAGTTTGGTAAATGATCTAATGGCTAGCTCTCTCTTTAAAATAAAATATTTAAGTCTATGAATACTAAAAGAATTACAAAAAAAATATTTGTTTAATGATGTTATTCCAAACGTATGTAACCAAAGATTCCCTCTTACGCTACACACTTCAAATTAAACATATTAATATCCTGTAACACTGATTTTTAGTAAACACGTTTTGGGAAATAACTTTATGTTGCTGTGCAAATCTGTATTATGTATGTTTTAAAGGCTCTAAAATTTGTTTTAGAAGCTGTTTTTGATGATTTTATCTGTTTCAATAGAGTATACTATCAAAATTAAAAACACATCCACATGATGGTTCTGCTTATTGTATGCATTCATTAAAAATCTAAAAGCAGTGATCAGGGAAAAACTCT
This sequence comes from Nasua narica, assembly GCA_028533885.1. Classification (NCBI taxonomy): domain Eukaryota; kingdom Metazoa; phylum Chordata; class Mammalia; order Carnivora; family Procyonidae; genus Nasua; species Nasua narica. Next base: position 85,382,027 of record CM052800.1, on the reverse strand, counting down.
ATAGACTAGGATGTGAGTGGTACCATATAAAGTTGGGTAACATAGCAGCCTTGTAAGGACAAAGTTAAAATCAAAAGCGGAATGTGGTTGAATCACCACAATTGATTTATTCTTTATTAGAATGGTGCAGTTCTCTATTCTTTCTGCATGCAAAGTGACTGATGTAGGTTAAGTAGGCAAGAAGACTAATCATTACACTTTAATTTATAATATTATATTAAGAATAAAAAAGTTCAAGACTGCATCACTCATGTATTTCTAATGGGAATGCAAAATTATAGAGCCATTTTGGGACACAGTTTGATAGTTTCTTAAAAAGTTAAGTATACACTCACCACTAGATTCAGCAATCCCACTCTTTTTTTTTTTTAAGATTTTATTTATTTATTTGAGATAGAGACAGTGAGAGAGAGCATGAGAGGGGAGAAGGTCAGAGGGAGAAGCAGACTCCCTGTGGAGCTGGGAGCCCCATGCGGGACTCGATCCTGGGACTCCAGGATCATGACCTGAGCCGAAGGCAGTTGCTTAACCAACTGAGCCACCCAGGCGCCCTCAGCAATCCCACTCTTACGTGTTAATTGCAAAGAATGAAAATTTATAATCACACAAAATGCCCATGTTTATAGCAATTATATTCATAATGGCCTCAAACTCAAAATAACCAAATGTTCTTCAATAAATTAATGGATAAACAATTGGTACATTCATGCAATAGAATACAACTAGCAATAAAAAGAGTGTAACTTAGATGTCTCTCAAATGCTCATGCCAAGTGAAAGTAGCCAGAGTCAAAAATGTTCCTTACTAAATGATTCCACTAATATGAAAGTCTGTAAAAACTAAAACTATAAAGATAGAAAACATATAAGTGGTTGCCAGAGACTAAGGTTCAGGGGTGGATTTGATAAAAATTAAGTAGCATAGGGGTGCTTGGGTGGCTCAGTCAGTTAAGTGTCAGACTCTGGAATTTTGGCCCAGGTCATGATCTCATGGGTGCTGAGATGGAGTACTGCATCTGGCTCTGCGCTTAGTGTGGACTCTGAGATTCTCTCTCTCCTTCTCCATCTGCCCCTCCCACCACTCATGCTCCCTCTCTTTCTCTGAAATAAATAAATAAATAAATAAATAAATAAAATCTTTTAAGAAAATTAAGTAGCATAAAGGACTTTTTGAAGATGAGGAATCTGTTCTGTATTCTGATTATGTTGATTGTTACATGACTCTTCGTATCTCATTTGTCATATCTCACAGAACTGTAAAAAAAAAGTGAATTTACTGTATAGAAATTTAAAAATCAGTATGTTAAATATGCAACATGTAATAAAAAATAAATGGATGGCAATATATTTATTTTAAAAGTAGTCTCCCCAAATATATATACAGATTATCTTTTATAAAATTATGTTAAAATATATAGTTATTAGAAATACAAATTCAACAACACCATACAAAATGGAAATTAAGTGATTGTACCTCAGGTGAGGTTTACCTCAAGAAGTGGAATGTAGGGCAACAGGATGGGGGTGCCCACTTTTTCGGATGAGGATTGCTATCAGTTTCCTGGCTTTTGTTTCAAGTGTGAGTTTTGGGTACTCATATTATAAAAATAATTACTTAGAAAACCCTAAATGGGGACACCTGGCTGGCTCAGTTGGTTAAGCAACTGCCTTCGGCTCAGGTCATGATCCTGGAGTCCCAGGATCGAGTCCCACATGGGGCTCCCAGCTCCACAGGGAGTCTGCTTCTCCCTCTGACTTTCTTCCTTCTCATGCTCTCTCTCACTCTCTCTCTCAAATAAATAAATAAAATCTTTAAAAAAAAAAAAGAAAACCCTAAATGTTTTCATTAAATAATCGAATAGACAAACTTTTATACTAAGTTAGTAAAACAGAAAATATTTTTTGTAAAATTATCTTGCAGGCAGTTGAGAGAGAGAGAAAATAGAAAAGTAAATTGTCAAGTAAGAGAGGAGTTGTAATTGAGGTTTCAATGGAGTCCCAAAAAGAAAAAAGATAGAGAATAAAAGAAAAACATTATTTGAAAAGGGAAGATAAATTTTCAAAACTGATAAAAATCAGAAATCCTCAAACCTGCCAAGAATGGCCAGGAATCCCTGTACCAATGGATGAAAGATTACTCCAAACTTTGCTGTGAGAGAAGGTAAGGGGGGGGGGGGCTGTCAATGCTCAGACACAAGACCTTTTGCCCTTCTTTCCTTCTACTTTTATTGGTCCTTCAGGATGAACACAAATCTTTATCACTGTTTCTCAAGCATGTGATGTGTGACAAGGGGTCTTAGTGGAACGAGGAGGATCTATTTACAGGAATGATATAATATGCTAATCTGTGTGTTCTAAATTCTGCTAAACATAGCGTAGGGGTCAATGCATACATCTCTTAGATCACAGGGCAGGTATTTGGGCTAAGAAAGCTTTGGGGAAGGCAACTCCCCACGACATTCCTATGGCAGAGTAGTCACACAGGCCTTGGTATTCCAATGGCCTAGCCCTTCTCTGAAAACTAACCCCTCCCACCTCTGTGTTACATTTTAGCAAGCCAGGTATTATGGATGATTTCATGCTCTACATTAACCCCAACACAAGACCATGAAGTCCAATATTTAGAAAGCAGAATAAATACAAAGAAACTGACATCTTTGTGCATTGTAGTATATTTCCAGAATATCAAAAACAAGAAAAAGTCCTAAGAACAGAGAAAAAAGATAACTTGACAGCAATCTTCTCAATAAAAACCAGAATGAAGATAATGATATCTTTAATATGTTGTCAGTAAATAACTGCTAAACTATAATTCTATAATAAAAAAAGTTATCTTTTGAACATGCATGCAGAATTTTTGTCCTCAGTAATACCTCAGTAAATTATCAAATTGCCCTCTAGCAGATAAAAACTTGAGATGATGTACAAAAAACACCCTGCTTTTAGGCACTAGAGAGTGACAAAAGCAGGTCCTCTTCCTTTTGTCTTCCTTGACACAGAGCTGACACTTGGAAGTAGGAAACAGTACTGGGTAAATTTCCTGTTGTCATGGCAGCTAGCATGAGGGCACACACAGTCTTAATCATGAGGCATGGCTAAATCTTCTGTAGAATTCCCTTACTATTTCTGGTTTGAAGATCAAGAAAACAGAACTTGGGAAAGTCAAAACTGCTGAAAAGTGTGGAAGAGAGGAGTGAAAATTGTAAAGAAAGGAGTAGAGAAGAGGTACCCCCAGTTCTGTTTATTAACTTCCTTAGTATTTGGGTGAAAGTGGAGCTACCACATGAAAGTAGAGTCTAGGGAGCCCAGCTAAACTGTACTGAGATTTTACCTGCCTCCTAAGAAATATTGTCTAATCAATTTAACAGTCTGTTAAAGAAACCAACTAACAATTCAATTTAAAAAAAATAAAACCAACCAACCAACAATAACAACAATAATAAAAGTCTTCAGATAATATAACACAACATAGATTCCCCACACATAACATTTACAATGTCCAGAATAAAATCTAAAATCACTCAACATGAAGAATCAAAGAAATATGACTTATTGTCAAAAGAAATTATTATCAAGGTATAACAACCCTATAATGGCACAGATGAGGGAGATGAACTTAACAGAAATGAATTTTGAAGGATATTATACTTAGGCTTAATGGTATAAAGAAATATATGTTTAAAACAAATGAAGAGATAAGAACTCTAAAGAGAGAAATATAAACTATAAAAAATAACCAATAGAAATTTTATTTTTAAAGATTTTTTTTTATTTCTTTATTTGACAGAGAGAGAGAGAGAGAGATCAGAAGTAGGTAGAGAGGCAGGCAGAGAGAGAGGGGGAACCAGGCTCCCTGCTGAGCAGAGAGCCCGATGTGGGGCTTGATCCCAGGACCCTGAGATCATGACCTGAGCTGAAGGCAGAGGCTTTAACCCACTGAGCCACCCAGGTGCCCCCCAATAGAAATTTTAGAAACAAAAAGTATAGTATCTGAAATTAAAAATTCACTGAAAAGCTTTAACAGAAAAATGGAATTGACACAAGAAATAGTCCATGTATTTGAAAATAGATCAATTGAAGTCATTTGGTTCAAAGAAAAGAGAAAAAGATTTGAAGGAAAAAAAACAGCCTCAAAAACAAATGGAACAATATCAAAAGTTGTAACATGTGTAGTTGGAGTCCCAAAAGAGAGGACTAAAAAGAATAAGGCAGATAACAATATGTGAGAAAATAATGATTAAAAACATACATAATTTGAAGACATTTATTTATTGGAGTCACAGTAGAGTAGAAAAATATTAGAAGATATAATGACAAAAATACCCTAAGATTTTTGAGAGACATAAATGTATAGATTCAAGAAATGAGTAAATCCGGGGCACCTGGGTGGCTCAGTGAGTTAAACCTCTGCCTTTGGCTCAGGTCATGATCTCAAGGTCCTGGGATCAAAGGGTATAAGCAAAAAAAAATTCTAAAATGGTAGAAATAAATCCAAAAACATTCATAGTTATATTAAATATTAATGGAAATACATTCCAATTAAAATTAAAAATTAATATAAAAATGGGTGAATTAGATGTCACTAGATGGCAACATATATTGTTCCTGACTTTGTTCCCCTCATAAGAGAACTAACATCTGTTCAAGAACAAGATACCACTGAGAGAATCCTAGAACATGGAGGTGAGGCTGAAGCATCCCCTGTACCAAGGAGACCAAGACAGACTGCATTAGAAGAGTACAAGAAGTGGCTATATGTTGACAGCATTCTCACACCCCCAGGCTAGCACAGCACCACAGTGAGAGGACTTTTCTGCGCCTGCAGTTCCTCCAGTTCCTTCAGAGAGCCCCAGCGGAGCAATGAACCTCCTTCAGCATTCTGAATCACTTTTTGGGAGCCCCTAGCCTGATCTCATACCATGGGAATTGAAGGAGAATCTGTGGGGCTCAATCACTGATAATCCAATAGTAATGGGGAAAGGGGAAAGGCTTAAAACAACCAGCACATGGATCTTGGCAGACCAAGTTCTTACCTGCAGTGGCCAAGTATAGTAATCTCAACCAGTTGCTTTGCTAATCTGCAGAACCAATTTAGGGGTACACTTTGACCATGGTAGATGGCAGAGTGCAGATCTGCCTGATTCAGATCCTTGGAAGGAGGAGTTTTGCTGACCCTAGAGCATAGCTTGCCCATGCCCAATCTAGGCGCTGAATCACAGCCTTACTTACAGTAGAGAGTTTCTTCTGGGTCCATCTGACCAGAAGGGCTGGCAAGAACTCCTAGATGCTGTTGACCCAGTGGTGCCTGAACCAAGAGGTGAATGAGCAGAATTGATCACCCCAGAGCAAAGCCTGTACTGGGAATGATGGCAGGGGGACTGATTCATAACCAAGGCTGGCCTCTCTTGGCTACAAAATCTGTTTAGGAAATTGAGAACAGCCTGGAACAGTCTCCTTCCATAGGTAAAGGAGCTGAGACATAGCCCTGTCCACTTGGTGAGTGCTTTCTTGCTCCATTTGACCAGAAGGGCTGGCAACAACTCCAGGAAACTGTGCAGTGCACTGTCACTCAAGCTAAGAGATGAGTGAGTATAGTTGATAGTATGCAGAGCAAAGCCAGTGGCCCTGTTTGTTCATGGCCCTGTTTGGAAGATGGGTCAGTTTTAGTTAAGACAACAAAGAGTTTTACCAGCTGTAGAGCTATTTCTCTCACTGTACCAGAGCAGGAAATCTAATTCATAACCCCACTCATTGTTTTTGCAGCCTTCAGATGGTCCGATGAAAGTATCTAGCCAGAGAACATAGAAAGCTGAATAGCCCTGTGTACAGTGGCACTCAAACAGGGAGCACAGCCCATGGTTATTTGGTCTGCAGAGCAAAAGTGATAACCTCACCTGACCACAGCATTCAGTATACACTCTGGCCTGATTGAGGTCTCCAACCAGGCCCTGGGTCTTATCCTGCTGCTCTGCCAGGAAAGGAAACAATTCATAGCCCCATCTGCTACCCATCTTCTTACCAATCAATAATTACTTTAAATGTAAATGGATTAAATTCTCTAATTAAAAACACAAAAATGTTGAATGGATTAAAAAATAAGATCAACAATATGCTGCATATAAGGAGTAATTTTAGCTTTAAAGACATACATAGACTGAGAATAAAGCAATGGAAAAAGACATTTCAACCAAATGGTAACCAAAAAAGGCAAAGGCAGGTATATATACATCAGACAAAAGAGACATTTAAAATGGTAAAAAGAGACAAAGAAAGTCATTATATAATGGTAAAGGGGTCAATATACCAAGAAGATAGAACAATTGTAAATATTTATGCACCCAACATTGAGGCACTTAACAATACAAAGCAAAAACTAATAAAGCTAAAAGGAGAAGTAAACAGTAATACAATAATAATTGAAGACTGTCTCTCAAAGTGAATAATCAATAAGGAAATGGTGCATTTGAACAACACTACAGACCAAATGGACCTAACAGACAGATACAGAACAGTATATCCAACAACAATAGAATGCACATTCTTCTTAAGTGTACATGTAATGTTTTCTAGGAAAGACCATAAGTTAGTCCACAAAACAAGTCTTAGCAAGTTCAAGAAGACTGCAATCATATCAGGTATCTTCTTTAACCACAATGGCATGAAACTAGAAATCAATAATGAGGAAAACCAGAAAATTCATAAACACATAAATTAAACAACACTCTTCCTAAACAACCAGTGGATCAAAAAATAAATTAAAAATGACATAAAAAAGATTTCTTGAGACAAATGAAAATGTAAACACAACATACCAGAACTTGCAGAATGCAGCAAAAGCTATTCCAAGAGAGAAATTCATAGCAATAAATACATGCATTAAGAAACAAGAAAGATCACATAGAAACAACCTATCTGTGCTTTAAGGAATTTAAAAAAGAAGAACAAACTGAGCCCAAAGTTAGCAGATAAAAGGAAATAATAAAAATTAGAGTAGAAATGAATGAAATAGAGAAGAGGGAAACAATAGAAAAGATTAACCAAACTAAGAATTTGTTCTCTGAAAAGCTAAACTAAATTCACAAACTGTTAGCTAGAATAACCAAGAAAAAAAAGGAGAGGACTCAAATGAACAAAATTGTAAATGAAAAAGGACACATTACAATGGTTCCTACAGAAATTCAAAGAAACTACTATGAACAACTATATGCTAACAGGTTGAACAATGAGTAGAAATGAGAAAGTTCTCAGAAACATACAACTTACCAAGACTGAATCAGGAAGAAAGAGAAAACCTGAATAGACCAATTACTAGTAAGGAGATTTAATCAATATTAAAAAAATCTCCCAACCAAGAAAAGTACAGCACTTGAGAGCTTTACAGGTGATTTTTACTAAATATTTAAGGAAGAATTAATACCGATCCTTCTCAAACTCTTCCAACAAATCAAAGAGGAAGGAATACTCCCAAACTCATTTTATAAGCTAGCATTATCCTGGTATCCAAAACAAAAGAGAACACTACTAAAAAAGAAAACTACAGGCCAATATCCCTGATAAATAAAGATGCAAACATTTTTGATAAAATACAAATGAAATTCAGAAGCAAAATTGATCATTTTTGGATTTATGCCTAGAATGCAAATATGATTCAACATATTTAAAGGAATAGAACAAATGTTGAAAGCAATAATGACTGAAAAATTTTTAAAGTTAATGATAGACACAAAACCACATATTCAGGAAACTTAGCAAAAACTAAGCAATATAAATAACAAAAATCTTTACCTAGAAATATATTCACACTGCAGGAAACACAAAACAACAAAAATCTTGAAAGAAACCAGAAGGAAAAAAACAGGAGCAAGGTTAAGAATTACATCAAACATATCTTCAGAAACCATACAAGCAGGGAGAAAGTGGAGTGAAATACTTAAAGAACTTGTCCTCCAGTTTTCTCAGGCAAGTCTCCTATGAGTAATAATTCCTGAGTTCTCTCTTATTTAAAACTGTGTGCAGTGTTTAAACGTAACAAATAACTTGTCTGGATATAAAATCATTGATTCTTCTCTCTTCTCTTAAATATACTGTAGATGTTACTTCATTCACTGTCTGCTGACATTAAATGTTGCTAGGGAGAAGTTTAATGCCAACCTGATTAATTTTCCTTTACAAGTGACTTATTTTCACCCAGTTGTTCAAAAAATTCTTCCCTTAACTGAAGTCCAATGACATTACCAGACTATATTTCAGTGTTAAGAATTTTGGGTAAATATTCCTGGATACATGGTGTACCTTTTTAATTTATAGATAAAGTTGTCTTTTAATTCAGGGATGTTTTCTTGAATTATGCTTTTAAATACTTGTTCAACTTTAATTTTTCTTTATATTTTCCATGATTTTGCCTTTTTTCTTTCTAACATACTGTGATCATCACTTACGGTTGCCTGGACATCTTTTACCAGACTGACTGTACTTCTGATGTGATGATTTCTTTTATAGTCACAATCAATTTATTAAAAGACCATCAAATTTAGTTTGCAATGTTATAATCTAGGGTTCAACTGTTTTGTAATTACTTTTTAAAACTCATCCCTTGAAGTTACTCCATACTTTTCTTCTTTCTTTCTTCTTTTTTTTTTTTTCCTTAGAGTATTTTGGTTGTTAGAATTTTATAGCTAGGTAAATGTTAAACTTGGTTACAATACAATTAACTAACTCTATTATATTCCTGAACTGCTTACCTTGTTTGCAGCACTGCTTCCCTAATTCCTATAACCACATGAGCTTTTTGCCAACAAGAATATATATTACTTTTCTCTAATGAAGAAAAATTAGGTGTCCTTGATATCTTAGCACCATATATCTCACTAAAAATAGACTGAACTTATAATATTCTGCTCTTTCACTGGCGACTTTGAAGAAAGGAAGGCTTCTCTCATCCTCAAACTGGATTCATGGACAAGTTAATGGAGATTTTCAGCCAGGTGATTTATGCAAACTCTGGTATGTTTGTACATATATATTTTTCCAGGAGTTGGGTTTGTTATTTTCCTTATATTCACAAGGGAGTCCAAGAACAACAACAACAAAAAAAAATTAAGGATCATTTGCATGGAAGAAAGCGTACTAAAATCAGACGTAACACAATCACGATTTGTGCATTTACTAGCTATGTCAGTACCTCACTACTACCTCTAGGGAATCAATGATTTTAAAGCTTTTTTACCTTGAAAATTCTGTGATTCTAAGGCTAGAAGCTCTTCTCAAATGCTGGCTCTGTCAACAAATACATAACAGCAATTCACAGATATCCCTTCCTTGTTATCTTCATTATGTGTGCAATAATCCAATTTTGCGTTAGTCAGAATTATGGCTAGCTGAGCCTAATGCTATAAAATAGTCTTAGACTTAAAAGACAGTGAAGATCCAACAGAGTGCACAGATTCCAGCTCTTGAAGCCACTATTTTTTTATGATATTTAGATTGAGCTTTCAAGGTCAGAGTTAAAAGAGAACACTTAATTTAAAAGGAAAGCTGCTGTGGACAGCAATATAAAGTTCGCACAGAAAAAGATTGGTCATTTTTCTCTGGTTATTTTTATGCTCAGGTTAGAAGTTAAGGTAGTAAGAAATCATTCAAAGGAAATTTCTAACAACTAGTCCTCCCCTAGCCTCACACCCTTCACACCTTATTAAAGAAAAAAAAACAAAACAAAAACAAATTTGGTGTAAGAGATTTGAATCTAGAGAAAAGCAAATATTCTCTGGGCAACAACATAAGGACTTGAATTATCTTTTAGAAGAGTGGTATTCAAATGGTTTCCAACTCTACCTCAGCAGCCACTTTCTCTGGCAAATGAGTGTCAAACTAAATGAGACTTAAAGGCCCTGATTTAATCAGAATTTTCTTCTTAATCTATTATGATTGCTTATAAGGTTTTGAATGAAAAAAAATTCAGCACTAGTTAAATAAGTAAGTAAGTAAGTAAATAAATAAATAGGTTTGAAAATTCTAACTATAAGGCAAAATGAGGTTAGAAAGACCCTGGTGGGGGCGCCTGGGTGGCTCAGTTGGTTGAGCGGCTGCCTTCAGCTCAGGTCATGATCCTTGAGTTCCAAGATCAAGTCCCACATGGGGCTCCCGGCTCCATGGGGAGTCTGCTTCTTCCTCTGACCTTCTCTCCTCTCATGTTCTCTCTCACATTCTCTGTCTCTCAAATGAATGGATAAAATCTTTAAAAAAAAGAAAAAAGAAAGACCCTGGTGAAGTTCTTCATTGCAGAGATGCTATTCTTTTACTGTACACGGAAACTGCAGATATAAAAGTCAACCTAGAACATGACCCTCATTTTCCAAGATGGTAAAGGGAAGGTTACTACAGATACTCTCTTAACCTCCAAATAACTTAATCTATACATTAACGTACAATATAAAATATACTGACTTATTAAATGCATTTAGCTAGGAGGCTAATCTCTGCTATGCTGTGCTCTATAGCATTTATCAGTTCAATTATATGCTTACCAAAAATCAGTTGTACTTTCCAAAGACCCGTTACATCACTGTAATTGTCATTGTAATTATGTAATTTAAATAAATATTGCATAAACAAATTAGTGAGTTTATAATAGTAGACAGAAGGCTGTTTCTGTGGATGCTTTTGAACTTTTCAATAATAATGAGTTTCTAAAAAAGTTGCTGCTCAATTAAAGTGGGCAAGGCCACTTAAAAGTCTGGAAAGTTTACAAAATAAAGGTATTTCTGGAGAAGCTAAAGAAGATGGTGGAGTAGAAGGCTCCTGAGCTCATCTTGTCCCATGGACACACTGAGGAAATATCTATATCCACACAACTAACTTTAAAAATGACCCAAAAGCCAGCAGAACAGGTCTTCCACAGCTGGTCATAGAGAGATGGCAAAATTAACAAGAGTAGGAGGGGCAAAGATGCAGTCAGGAACCAAATTTCCAGCTTGACTAACCATAAGTGGGAGGGACATCACAAGCCTGGAGGAATGAGGGGATTAAACCCCATACCACGCACCCTCAGCCCTGGGGACTCACACTGGGAAGATAAGTTCTCCTAACACCTGACTTTGAAAATCAGTGAGGCTTAACTGCATTAGAGCTAGAGGGTGATAGGAAACTAAGTCCCAGTCCTTTTTTTTTTTAAAGATTTTATTTATTTATTTGAGAGGCAAAGAATGTGAGAGAGATCATCAGAGGAGAGAAGCTTAGAGGAAGAAGCAGACTTCCCGTGGAGCTGGGAGCCCGATGTGGGACTCTATCTGGAACTCACTCGAGGATCATGACCTGAGCTGAAAGCAGTTGCTCAACCAGCCGAGCCACCCAAGCGCCCCTAAGTCCCAGTCCTTAAAGAGACAGCAAGCTCATTAACTAGCTACAAGATATAGCACAGAAGCAGCAGCTTGAAAAGTGCCTGGGTTATACTGGAAGGGGGTTTACTGATCAAGAATGTGTGCTGGAGAGGCAGGGATCTGCAGATTTCTCTCAGGAATAAAAGTGCTTAGGGGTACCATTTTTTCAAGACTGCCCCCACTCTAAATAGCTGGGTGCTTGCAGGAGCAAGTGCTAACACTGTCCCTCTACCTTGTCAGCACTGTACTCCGCAAAGTATAAGACACTGATAAACGAAACTGAAGATGACATAAACAAATGGAAAGCTCTATCATGCTCAGGTATCAGAAGAATTAATATTGTTAAAATGCCCATACTACCCAAAGCAAACTACAGATTCAGTGCAATCTCTATCAAAATACCAACAGCATTTTTCACAGAACTAGAACAACGAATCCTAAACTTTGTATGAAACACAAAAGATTCTAAATAGCCAAAACAATCTTGAGAAAAAAGCACAAAGCTGTAAGTATCACAACTCCAGATATCAAGATATACAACAAAACTATAGTAATCAAATCAAATCAAAACTATAGTAATCAAGACAGTATGGTACTGATGCAAAAATAGACACATAGATCAATGCAACAGGATAGAGAGCCCAGAAATAAGTCCACGCCTATATGGTCATTTGATCTATGACAAGGGAGGAAAGAATATACAATGGGAAAAAAGATAGTCTTCAATAAATGGTATTGATAAAACAACACAGGTACATGCAAAACAATGAAACTGGACCACTTTCTTACACCATACACAAAAATAAACTCATAATGTATTAAATACCTATATATAAGACTTGAAAACATAAAACTTCTAAAATAAAACACAGGCAGTAATCTCTTGGACATAGGCTTAGCAGCATATTTATGGATATGTCTCCTAGAGCAAGGGAAACAGAAGCAAAAGTAGACCATTGGTACTACACCAAAAAAAAAAGCTTTGCATAGCAAAAAAAAACCATCAACAAAACAAAAAGGCAGCCTACTGAATGGGAGAAGATACTTGTAAATGATATAGCTGATAAGGAGTTAATATCCAAAATATGTAAAGAACTTATACAATTAACACCAAAAAAATCCCCAAACAATCTAATTAAAAAGTGGACAGAGGACATAACTAGACAATTTTCCAAAGGAAACATACAGATGGTTAATAGGCACATGAAAAAATGCTCAACCTCACTAGTCATAAGGGGAATGCAAATCAAAATCACAATGAGATATCACCTCATACCTGTAGAATGGCTAAAAACAAACAAACAAACAAGTGTTGTCAAGGATGTGGAGAACCCTTGTGCACTGTTGGTAGAAATGTAAATTTGTATAACCACTGTGGGAAACAGTAAGGAGTTCCTCAAAAAATTAAAAAAGAAATACCATATGATCCAGTAATTCCACTACTGGTATTTACCAAAGAAAATGAAAACACGAATTTGAAAAGACAAACACACTCCCATGTTTATTCCAGCTTTATTTACAATAGCCAAGGTAAGGAAGCAACCAAGTATCCTTCAACAGATGAATGGATAAAGAAGATGGGGTATGTATGTGTGTATGTATGTATGTATGTGTATGTATATGTATATATATATATATTTATGTATATATATATATGTATATGCAGTGGAATATTACTCATCCATAAAAAAGAATTAAGTCTTGCCATCTGCAATAATTTGGTTGGACCTAAAGTATCAGGCTAACTGAAATAAATCAGAGAAAAATAAATATCATATGATTTCATTTATATGTGGAATCTAAAAACAAAACCAATAGAACAAACAGACTCTTAAATGAGAACAAATGAGTGGTTGCCAGAGGGAAGATGGGTGGGTAAATGGGTAAAATAAGTGAAGGGATTAAGAGGTATAAGTTTATAGTTATAACATAAATAAGTCATGGAGATGAAAAGTACAGCATGGGGTATACAGTCAATAATATTTTGATAATATTGTATGGTGACAGATGGTGACTAAACTTATTGTGGTGAGCATTGAGTAACTGTCCAAACACTATGCTGTATGCCTGAAATAAATAAAATGTTGTGTGTTGACTAGACTATAATTAAAAAATGGACTTGAAACTGGCTCCAATTTTGGATGTGTTTACCAACTCACACAGATAAACTGGCAGAGGATAGAAGCCTTAAGGCTATAATCATTGTCTGATCATTAAGATATGAAGATACAGAATCAACTGCTAGGAATCCAGGTTAAACAATAAAAACAAAAATAAGAAAAACTGAGAAGACATATTGATGGCCACTGTGGAAAAGTATATAAGATGACTTGGCCAGTTCATGTCAGTAGTCTTTGTTATTGACCATCCCATTTCTTTTAAGGGTTCATGAACAGAAGCATGCAGGCAGGGATAGATGCCATTCATGGACCCAGTAGCATGGGCTCCCTCTCATCAGGGTGGATTCTTGTACCACCACTGCTGAACATCTGATCTACCAGAAACAGAGATCAACCCTGATCTCTTGCAATTGTATCATACCTCAAGGAGACCAACCATTCAGTTTCTGGAAAGTTGATTATAAATCAGAACCCTTCTATTCTGAAAAGGCAAAAATTCATACTGACCAAGTTTGACACATAGTCTATATATGGATTTGCCTCCCCTGCTTAATTTCTCAGCTAGGGGAGGGGCTCTCAAAGGGCTCTCAAAATTTCATCTACTAACAAGAGATCCTGTAAAACACTGCTGTGAACCAAGAGGCCCACCTCACTGACTTTATTATAAACCACACCTCTAGAAGTTACTGGACTCTTGAAGGTATAGTGGAGGTACCAGTTTGGATAGGACATATTTTAATAATGGAATTGTAATCTTCAGAATGAGGCATATACATTTTAAAGATGGCTGCTATGATGATATGTTCCCAACTGATGAAGATATAGGTTCAGAAATGCTGTGTTACAATTTACCACAGACTTGGCAGCTTCAAACAACACATTTATTATCTCGCAGTTTTTGTGGCAAAGAGTCTGGGCACAGCTCAGCTGGATCCTCTGCTTAGAGCTTCACAAGGCTCTGGTCAAGGCATCCAGGCTGCATCTTCATTTAGAGGCTTGGCTGAGGAAGAATCTGTTTCAAAGCTCACTGTATTAATTTCTTAAACCTGTCATGACAAAATATACAAACTGAGTGGCTTAAAACAAGAGAAATTGTCTCATCATTCTGGATGCTATAATCTGAAATCAAGGTGTTGGCAGTGCCATGCTCCCTCTGAAAACTGTAGAAAAAATCCTTTGCCTATTTGCTGGCAATCTTTGGCCTTCATTCGTTTTTAGACGCATCACTCCAATTTCTACTTGTGTCCTCATATGGCTATCTTCTCCCTGTGTGTCTTTCTTCTTCTCTTGTAAGGACATTAGACATATTGAATTAAGGGCCTACTATACTCCAGTGTTACCTTAACTACTTACAAACACAATGACACTATTTCCAAATGACATCACATTCTGAGGTACTGGGGGTTAGGACCTCATCATATCCTTTTTAGAGGACACAATTCAAGCAATAATACTCAGTCAGGTTGTTAGCAGAATTCATTCCTTCGTGGTTGTAGGATTCAGGTCCTTAGCTTCTTGCTGGCTGTCAGCTGTCTCCCACAGTTCCTAGCGGCTGCTTGCAGTTTCTTGGCACTTGGCTTTTTCATAATGGCTGCTTATTTCATTACGCCATCAAGGAGAGTTTCTCTAGTATAATCATGGAAGTGACATCTGTACTGGGTTGCCCGGAACTTAAAGGTAGTCTTTTGTCTTGATGGCTTACCTTTCTTCCCAAAAGTAGAGCTTGAAGGTTCTCAAGTCCCATGGACTTGTCTCTAACACTTTGCACTAAGGCACAAGCTTGGTGCTGAGTCACCACTTCTGTCAACCTATTTGGCTTAAAAAATTCTCTGTGTTCTCACCTTCTCTTCCACCAAAGTTAATTGCACTGTGTGAGAAATTTAAAAAGGCATTCAAGTTAATTTGTTCCCTGATTTTGATTCACAGATCCTGGCCGTAGTTCTTTGAACTATACTGGTTTTGTGGTCAAGTTCCATGGTCCCTTCTGCATTGTGCACATGTTTTTATAAACCCCTTATTTAATTCAAAATCTTCTTTTTAACTCAAAATCTTTAAGCCCTATACCAGACTGAGTGATAAAAACTTGGCATATGTGTCCTTACTGCATTCTACTCTTCTAAAAACTTATTTCCATAAGCAATCATGCACCAAGATTGACATATATATCCTTAACTTTCAACTCATACACAACTTTAAGAGAAATGTCTTAAAAACTCTTTAAAATCTGAAGGGTGGCAGAATATATCACCTCAATATATGCCTATAGGATATCAGGACATGTTACCCCAAAATAGTCTGCTTTCGTATATTATTTTGAGCTGTAAGCACCTAAAAACAGTAGATGTAGGGAGAAGCTTTCCTTGAATTTCCTCTTAATCTGCCTAAAGACAGATCCTCAGATCCTTCAAAAGGAACTTAATTGTCATAAATTTCCTCCCTGGCTATTTCATCAACCGGGAAATACTGACCCTTATCACAGGAGAAGGGACTAAAAGTAAACACAACCCCCAAACTTTGTAAGCCATCAAATCTCCTATTGATTCTTCTAATGGTGCATTCATCTTCCTAAAGTTCATTTATTCTCCCCTAAGAGGGACTCCCTTCTTTTCCCTATTAAGACAGTATTTAGGCCTGAGAAGCCACCACTTTGAATTAGTCATTTCCCCTTGGTATTTCCCATGTGTACATGAGGTAGGCATATTAATAAACTTCTGTTTGTTTTTTCTCTTGTCAAGCTGTCTTTTATTACAGTTGTCTCAGCCAAGAACTCAGAAAGGTAAAAGGAAAATTACTTTTCCTCCCTTATAAACCTGTTTTGTTTCATTTTCACACTTAAAACACTTGCCTAATGCATTTTTCATGGCTCAAAATTATCATCCCCAGACTTTTGCCTCTCCTTAAAAACTCAAACACTCTGGCTTTTAGTACCTAGGATAACAAAGAACCCAGAGTTTTCAAACTAATTTATGGTTGGTGGTTTTGAGTGATATTCCCAGGGCATAACAGGGTGGCCTCCTAACCACATTTGCTTTGGCCTATCTATCTCTCTGCCATATCACTTATGGATTTGCCTTTTATTTTTAACAAAAGCTATTTATCTTTAAGAATTTTTAAGAATCCTTGCCAAACAACTGGACTTCTAAAACACTGTATAGGTGACATGTCCCATAGGAGGTTTTGGAAGGAGACCAAGGTAAACTCCCAGAACAACATACTTCTGGTTCTCTGGTTAAAGAATAATGATATTTTTGGGGTGCCTGGGTGGCTCAGTGGGTTAAAGCCTCTGCCTTCAGCTCAGGTCATGATCTCAGGGTCCTGGGATCGAGCCCCACATCGGGCTCTCTGCTCAGCGGGGAGCCTGCTTTCCCCTCTCTCTCTGCCTGCCTCTCTGCCTACTTGTGATCTCTTTCTCTCTGTCCAATAAATAAATAGTCTTTAAAAAAAAGAATAATGATATTCTCTTAGAATAATGGATATTTTAATTTAAATATAGATATAAATTTAGACTTACACATATACTGTGTTCAACTATCTCGGATAACAGCATCTGCTTCCCTGCTAGATGTCATTCTAGCATTTTTATTTCTACTGAAGAAAGAAGAGAACTGAAGTCCATAATCACAGAATCAAATCAGCCAGGAAAACTGACACATATACATAGGCCTTTACTTTGTATTAGTGTCCACAAAGGTGTAGATATATGGAAGGGGTTTTCAATTCTATTAAATTCTATCCAAAACATATACAGTTTTAAGTTCAAATGCTTGGAGCATCTCATATGACTACCCACTGACTGTTGGCAATCACTTTCATTGCAGACTCTCTCCCACAACTCCTCCCCCATTTAACCTTTGCTTCTTCTCAGTAGGTCTTATACTTGGTTTGTGTTTTGGAATATTGGTTAGTAATTTCTGTCTATTTATGTTATTGAAAAGGGTCCAAAGTGAGTGTGTGTGTTAGGGGAAGTTAGAATGGCAATGAAAGAAATAATTACATCCTGTGGTGGAACTGGGGAGTTGGGGAAAATCTCAGGGTGACCTACATTCAGGGTCCATTTATAAAAGGTATTAGTACCCTTTACCTTGGCAAGATTGAATCCTGCATGAATATTTTCTTATGTATTTATGCTAAAATAACTATTCTACATCGTGTTGTATGAAAAGCCATTCTCTGTATCCTACCTATCCTTGCTTAGATGTAGTTTTTCACATCACAGTCACTATTGCCTATTGAAATGATGAATGTGCCTCCTTGATCTGGGAATTAAGAACAGCCTTGTTTGGTGACTGTCGCAAACTGGAAAACAAACTCCTCCCTCCTCAATCTATTTCTCATCTATTGAGTCTTCTTTGGTTCCCAGGAGATTGATCTCCTTGAAGATACTAGGACAGATTTGTTGTACACAGAAAAGGCTATATATAATGAATACATTATGAGTAGAGTTTAGCATTGTACTTAAATCTAATGTATATCAAAATTCTTCAGGTATAGTTATTTAATAGAAGGAGTATTCTATGATCCTTAGTAATTAGTTATTAATCCATTTTTATCTCATAACATATTTACTGAAACAGTGTGTCAAATTAGAAACTTATCTCCAATTGTCTTAAGAGAATAGGACAGAGACGTACATTTTAAAAGCAAAGAGAAGTCAAGATTCACATGGAACATTTGGCCAAGGAGAGAGATATGTTGGGCATTTCTGGCAGCACCTCAGACCAGAGGCACATAGTCCAGGTTGGATGAGGATAATGGCAAAGAAGGGAGAAGAGAGTTTGCCAAAGGGAAAGTGAATGGAACTGATGAAAAATTGCTCTACCTTTGCAACTCTGTTTAGAGCTTGTTTTTGTGGAGTCAATCAGAGAGTTCAAATGGAAAGAATTAAAGAGGGGAAAATGTTTATGTTTAGCTTATTTCTTCTTCCCATGCCTGCCAATGATAAGTGTTGGTGTCTGTTATAGGCTGGATATTTGTACCCCTCCAAAATTTTTATGCTGAAATCCCAACCCTAATGCAATACTATTAGAAGATGAGGTCTTTGGGGGAAAAAAAAAAAACATGAGGCCTTTGTGAGGTGTTTAGATCATAAGGGCACAGCCCTCATAAATGGTATTAGTGTCTTTATAAAAGAGACCTCCAGAGAGCCCTCTCCTTATTCCCTCCACTCCTGGCCTTGTGATGACACAGTGAGAAGATGACCGCCTATGAACCAGGAAGTGAGCTCTCGCCAGACAGTGAATCTGCTAGTACTTTGACCTTGGACTTCCCAAGCCTCCTGAACTGTGAGAAACAAATGTTTGTTTTTTAAGCTACTCAGTCTATTAGTTTGTTATAGCAGCTTGAACGGACTAAGATAGTGCCCAATATCAGAATGTATTTGAAAGTTATATAAGACCAGATACTTTATTTTGATTACTGCTATCTTGTCTGCACTTAGAATAGTGCTTGGGACTTAAACATTATTTGGTAAATAATTGATGAATATATGAAAATAAATGAATAAATGAGTGCATTATGTATATTATATACCATTTGTAATATACCATTGTAATATACCATTTGTATATACCATATATACCATATGTAAAGCATTTTATATGTATGAAGAAAGGAAGTCACTTCTAACTCATCAGTTTTCTACATAAAAGGCTCATCTTAAGGGGCGCCTGGGTGGCTCAGTGGGTTAAAGCCTGTGCCTTCGGCTCGGGTCATGATCTCGGGGTCCTGGGATCGAGCCCCGCATCGGGCTCTCTGCTCGGCGGGGAGCCTGCTTCCCCTCCTCTCTCTGCCTGTCTCTCCGCCTACTTGAGATCTCTCTCTTTCTGTGAAGTAAATAAATAAAATATTTAAAAAAAAAAAAGGCTCATCTTAAAATAGAAAGATATGCTATTAGATAAAAAGACTAATTTCTTTCTCATTTTAGAAAAAAAATATAAATAGAAGTACTAATACTTCCCCCCACTACAAAGTTGTTTATACCTGATAAACTTTCTGAGAATTTAGTAAACCTTATTTCAATATACATATGGTTGCTATGTTTTATTATAGTGAAGGGTTTAAGATAGAGGAGGACAATTCAATTGTTAAAACTTAGAGGATACTAAGAGTCTCCTACTGTAAGATCTTCATTCTACCAATGATACAACTGAATTTCAGACATATGTGGCATGCCTGTTATACTATAAACATTTCTTCTATCCTTGTATTTCCATTATGGTATATTTTATTGTTAATATGTTTTATAATTAATGCTAAAAAGAAGCATGTAGTTCCTTTACACTTGATTACTGCAACATAAATCTTCAGAACGTAAATCTCAGAAAATAACTTTGAGAATATGTGTACAGATTAATCTTGCGAAGATTCATGCATTAATTCTGTCATTATAAAAGGAAATAATTATGACTGAGGGAATAATAAACTTAACCCCAATAGGTGAACACAAAATGTACATGTATTTAAGTGTTGAATTATTGAAAATAACAATCTAAAATGTGGGTTTTTTTTTTCAGTCAAATGAAAGTCCTTTATTTAAGAAAGTAAAATATAAAACTGCATGTCATTTTTCTGCCTTGTTCATATTTTCCTACTGTTTCAAATGGTAAGCATCTGTAGTGCTCCTAGTAACTCCTCTAAGTTGGCTAGTGATAATTATATAAACCTGTGTTTAAAACCAGGTCTATTATTTAAGGTAACACAATTTGGGGAACATTTTTTAACCTCTCTGCACCTCAATTTCCTAGTCAGCAAAACAGGAATGAAGAAGAAGAAAGAAGAAGAAAGAAGAGAAGAAGAAGGAGGAGGAGGAGGAGACGGGAAGGAGAAGAAAAAGAAATTAATATCATCTATGAACTAAGAGAGATAACATAAATAAATAATCTGGCACAGTGCTTGAACTCCAACTGCCTTGTCTTCTTGAAGGTTTTGATGCCATCTGTGCCTGTCTTAAGCCTATTTGCCTTAAGATTCATTTCTTGTCATTTCCTTGTTCTGCTATGTATAGCAGAAGGCTGACTCTGCAGGCTATCTTTCTCAGGCTCCTGTATCCACCAGTATTTAGCAGAATCTAGCCAATGGGAGGCCTTAGTGGAAGACTGGAAGGTGACAAGAAGGAAGATGCACACCTTCCTGTGCCTCAAGCTGAGAGTCTAGAAGCTACCACAACTCATGCAATGGCTCAGCGCCCACTGGACAGGCTGCTGTGGCTCCAACTTCAGCTGTGTGACTTCACTCCTGGAACTCTGGTAACACACTTCTCATCACCCCTCTGTTGCTTTCTGCAGTTGATACTCAGAGTTATCTCCTGTCTTCCATTTAGCTTCTTTGCTTGTTTATCATTTGTGTAACAAAATGCTTTTGCTAAGAGTTCCTTTTTCTTAAAACCTCAAATGCTCTCTGCTTTCAGGTTAGACCTAGTATTAGTTTTTTGTTGTTATGGACCAAATTATTCAAATTTAACAGATTAAAAGAACATTCATTTATTATCTCATAGTTACAGGTAAATTCCACATGGCTTCAACCTGATTTCTGGTTAGGGTCTCACAAGGCTGAAATCAAGGTGCCTGCTGAGGCTGTGTGCTTATCTGGATGCTCTGGGGGAGAATCTGCTTCCAAATTCATTCATATTGTTGGCAGAATTCAGTTACAGTTACAGGTCTTCATTTCTTTGCCAGCTGTCAGCTGGGGGCTGCTCTCAGTCTCTGCTTTTCACACACCAGCCCCTCCATCGCAGCAATGGATACCACTTGTTCCTCATGTCCAATCCCTCTCATGGTTTGAAAATCTCTGATATCCTCTTCTGACCATAGTAGGAGAAAATTGTCCTCTTTTAAAGAGTTTATGTGATTAAGTTAAGCCCATTGGATAATCTCTATTTTATTTATTTTTTTTTAATTTTAAAAAAGATTCATTTATTTTAGAGAGAGAGTGAGAGAGAGAGAGGGAAGGAGAGAGTAAGTGGGGGGAGGGGCAGAGGGAGAAGGAAAGAAGACTCCCTGTTGAGCATAGATCCACATGGGGCGCCATCTCATGACCCTGAGATTATGACCTGAGCCTAAATCAACAGTCAAATGTTCAAACAACTGGGCTACCCACATGCCCAGGGATACTCTCCATTTTAAGGTCAACGATTAGTAACATTAATTGCATTGCAAAACTTCTTTTGCCCTCTCAGGTAATTTAATCATGTAAGCAACACAAGCGGAGAAGGTCATCACAGAATTCTGCCTTCCAAAGACCTTAAGTGATCTATTACTCTGGCACTTGCCAGGTTTGTGTTCTTGAGCCAGTCATTTAACCTCCAAGGGCCTTAGATTCTTTATGTATAAAATATTTATAAATAAGAGACACAATCTGATTGCTAATTTTTTAGTTCTGTAATGCTATCATTCTATGACCAGAGACTAACATTATTTAGGCCAGCGGGAAGACTAATACAGGGTTTTGCTCTCTGCCCTTGTGCAGTCCCCCTTTCACTGGGGAATGTTTTCTTTCCTTTCAGAAAAGGGGAACTAGTGTTTTATTAAAACATTTCTTAAGTACAAGTGTGATAAAAATGTTTATATTCCAACTGTATTAACTTCAGTATTTGGGAATGATTTGGCACTTCTGATGCCACCAGTGCTCCCTCAGGTTCTGAGCTGAGCCCCTCTGTCACTGTCCAGGGTGATGCCTGGAGGTGATGATGAGCTGAAGACAGGGAGGGCCAGGCTGAGAGGGGTAGTTAGAGGAGATCTCAGTCTCAGATGACAGTGCCAGCACTGGATCTCAGGCATACCACATAACATCTCTGAAATTTAGTCGTATCATTGGTAGAATGAAGAACTTAGAGTAGGGGTTTTACTGTCTTTTAAACTTTAACAATTGAATTGTCCTCCTCCATCTTAAACCCTTGACTCTAATAAACTGTATGTATATTGAAATACAGTTTTTTAAATTCTCAGAAAGTTGAATTCTTTAAGCAATATCATTTGGAAAATTATCTTCATTAAATGATTTCAGTGTATAGTGTTTGGATGCTATGATTCATCACTTTTTTTTCACAGATTTGGTCTTCCAGATTTTTAAAAATGTATACTAACACACCATCATATGTCAGTCATGCAACGCCCTCTTCTGGCTAAAGATCAAAGCACAACTTTTCTCCCTATAGCATTATCTGGAAATCTACATGTTGTTTAGTTCTTTTCTATACATTTACTTTGTAGTGTATGTTTCAACAATTTTAAATATATTTATTCTTTATTAATTCTAAAAATGAATATGTTTTATTGATGGTATAGGCATTCACCTGCCTAGCTGCCTAACTTAGTTTAACAAACATAAGCAGCTTTTTTTTTTTTTTAATTTTATCTTGGAGCATAATCTATCTAGTTGGGATATTTTTACTGAAAAAATTAATCAATTTACCAGATTCACATTTTACACTGAATTTGTAAAGGATAAAGTGATAGAGAAGTTCTAAAACAGCTTGGTATTGTTATGATTGATTTTTTCAAAACTGAGTTTCTGACTCTACATGTGTGGGAATTAGCTAAATGATTTGGGCTAAATCACAGACAAACTGTGCTGTGATACTATTTTGCCATTACTGTTCTTACAATTTCCACCATCTTGAACAGTGATTATCAGCCCATTATTAGGACCATGTCAGAATCACTTGGAGGTATGGCAGGAAGATTAAATTTTGTCTAATAATGAAATGTGAAATATTCTTCAAATGTGTTGGGACACTTTGACAGCCTTATATTTAAGGTTAATGATTTATCATCCAAACCTGGACACTTTTGAGGGTGAGGAATTATTATTAACAATTCTATCAGGATACCTGTCTAAATGAGGGCTATTATAAGCAAAGCAGCAGTTGATCATGATATATCAGCTGGAGTAATGAAAACCTGAGACTTATTCCTAAAATTCTGTTTTATTTCTCTTTTCAATGGTGTTTCTCATCTTCCATTTACAAATTCTGTTTATAATAATTAAAAATTGTGTTAAACTTTATATTCTCCTTTGGAGATAGATGGTGGAGTTTCAAATCCTGCTAAATTATTTAATTTTTCTGTGTCTCAGTTTTCTTATCTGGTAGATGGGAATAACAATACTACTTATCTTATAGAGTTGTAACAATTTTTTTTTTAAGAGAGGGAGAGAGCATCTGCATGCCTGCATAGGAGGAAGGGCAGAGGGAGAGGGAGAGAGAGAGAATCCTAAGCAGGCTCCATGCTCAGCGTGTAGCCTAATGATACTGGGCTGGGTCCCACCACCCTAAGATCATGACCTAAGCCAAATTCAAGAGCTAGATGCTCAATCCACTGAACCACCCAGACACCTCTAGGGTTGTAACAATTACTGAGTAAATATATGATACATGAAGCATAGTAAATCCTATTATTAATAATAAAATTAGTACTTTCTGCAAGTGAATAATATATTTAAATTTTTGTACAGTACAAGCATTTTAGAGGTTGTACACTTATTTCAGGAAAGAATTTGTGGTAGGCAGCCTCTAAGATAGTGACTAAGATTTTCTAATGAGGGGAAAAAAAATGCAAAAGTGATAAGATTTCACTTCTGAGATTAGGTCACAAAAAGGCGGTAACTTCCTTTTTCCTCTTTTTTCCTTTCTTTCTCCATCTCTCTTGGATCCACTGCTCAAAGAGAGAAGCAAGATGCCATGTTGTGAGCAGATATATGGAGAGACCCATGTGTAAGGAACTGTCTCTGGCCAAAAGTCAGTGAGGACCTGAGGCCTGATAATACCCTTTTGGAGTAGCAAATGGTAAATAAAGATATCCAAAGAATCAAATTGCAAATAGTAGGAAAACGTGGTTCTTTAGTTTCTACACCAAAAATTTAAAATAATCCATCTCTCTGTTTATTAAAAAAATCATTAGAATTTCCAAGTTAAAAATTGCCTGTCCGTGCTTTAGAACAAAGATGGATTAGCGACAGATAGAGCCTTTATAGAAATTCTTGTATGGAAATGAAACTGAAAGCCTCATGTCAATTTTACCACTTGATGGAGCCATACTGCCAGAGAACACTTCAAAAACCATCATGTTTACAAGGAAGCAATCTTTATGACAAATGTGGATAAAACGTATAATTCTAAGTATTGGTTGGGATCATTCTAGGGATTATTTTCCCCTCTCACTAAGCAGTTTCTATAACATGTCAAAGAGAAAACTGTATATAATAATCCCTAACTGTTAGGGGAAGATAATTTGCTAATTTTTATTTTTAATCTAGAAAATTTAAGAAAGGTTATTCCTTGGAAAATACTTATTTGTACCGGGAAAGACATAATGTAATAAAATGTAAAGATGACTATTAAATCTTCTAAATATCAAGTGTCTGATATTATGAGAAGGAAATGTGAACCTTCTTGGAGAGCAAAGCTTATGAGCCCATCAATAGTAGAGGAAAACTGATTTTTTTCAAAAAAGAAGGAAGACTCAAAAGGTGGGAAGTATTGGTCACAGGCAAACATAAATGATTCATAGTCTCTATTCCTTATTAGAACTATTATATTTGATAAACACAGGCCCTGATCCCTTATATGAAAACTTTGGAACCAACTGTGTTTTAGAATTCAGAATTTTTCAGATTAAAAAAATAAATATGGTATTTATATTATATAGTACATAACATTTTCAGCAATGTCTGAGGTAATGCCCCTTAAATAAATATGTTGTCTCAGGCTACTTTCTATAAGAATCAGACTTTGTGACAGAGGTTTGGGGAAGGATGTTATTTGGATATGCTCTTGGGACCAAAACCTGGTGAAGAGAGTTGAAGGAGGCAGGATTATGCATAAAGCAATGTTAATTAAGTTCCAACAAGAGCTTTAGGCAACGACATGGGAAATTCTTGAGTTCGTACAGTCCTTTAGAGTTGTCTCAAATTCAAGTGAGGAGGATGAGCTTTCATACCCCCTGTTTTGACCAACCATTGAATAGAGGCTGCTGCTGGAAAAAAAGATTTTTGGTGACATTGTCTTCTTGTGACCAAAATGGGATGACATCTGGAGGCCTTCTTCTGACAAACTTCCCAGCAGCTGAGAGAATAAATCTTTCATTCTGGTGGGATTGCTCAGACCACCCTCGCCAAGGTTTCTGAGCCTTAGGTCACCAAGCACTTCTCAGGAAAAGGTTACTGAATTCTTCCACTAACCACCAAAACTTGGTGAGGGGGCACCAAGAGGTACCCAAATGATTATCTGCATATTAAAAATATTGTTTGCTGTCTCCTTCGATTACTTCTACTGGTCCAAAGGGTCAATTACCCTTACCAATACGCTACCACTTGCATTCTGGTCACTTGCAAGAGAAGCATGGAATATCTAGGTGGCAATTATTAGCCTATAGTTCAACAGGGCTCTTGTTGTGTGTCTTGGTGGAAAGATTCCCCTTTTGAGAAAAGAGGACCCAGAATGACAGGGATGAGAAGCACAAATTTGGCAGGTGAGTCACTGAGAATGATAATAAGTGGGATTAATCCTGCTTCTACACTTTGGCTTCTGGACCAACATATTTTCCTTATTGAGGCACAACATCACATAAAGGTCTTTGAATTAAAGGGACGCTGTGTCCTGGAGAAAATGGTATCATTATAAAGTATCTCCTGTAAACTAGCACTTTGCCTCTAGCAGGCTATTTCATTGCTCTATCTGGCCAGCATCTTTCAAATGACATGATATATAATATGACTGGTGGACCATGTGTTATGGATCAGCTGCAAACCCCCTGTTCTATCAAACGGGTCCTTTGATTTGACCTAATATTATATGATGAGGGATGATGTTTTATAGACCCTGGGACAGTGGTGTTGGGTAGGGTTCCATCCCTAGAAAACACAACTCCATAGCCATAATATGTATTGATTCTTATTAAAATGAATTATTACTTTCAAGGTGGAAAAGGTCCAATGTATTCAGGTGACCACCAAGTAGCTAGTTGATACCATATGGAAGGCTCCGCTCTAGTCTCTGTTCCTGACAGGTTGGACATTCTACGGCTTTGGAAAGTAGCAGCCCATAGTATTGGCCCATGCAGAACCTGTATCTCTGTTATCACGGATACTTCTTTTACGTATCCATTGTTGTCAACACGGGGATGGTTGCTGACCAGAGGCTGGCTCATCTCAACTAGCCAATTCAGTTTTGTTTATCAGGATGTTTATTGGCTCTTCCATATTGTTGGATTGCTGGTGCCCAGTATAGTGTGATATGAAGATCTCCACAGTCTATGACTATTTTTACATGTCCATGTACTCTACCCAGTACTCTACCCCAGAACTCCTTGAAACTGATCTTTCATTTCATTTCTCTTTCCAGGCCCCTGATCAGTTACGCCATTTATCATTGTCCATTATTCCATATGCACCTTAAGCTTGGGCCACCTTTCTGTTTACATAAAGTAGATTACCAGGGCACTATCTGAAACTCTGCTCAATGGAATGATTTTCCATCACCATTATCTATTTTTTTTAAGGGGTTGTTTTCTTCCCTTTGTAAAAATTTTTAATTTAAATTCAACAAATTGAATTAACAAATTTAACTAATTGAATTAACTAATATACAATTGAATTGTATATTAACTATATTGTTAATATACAGTGTATTATTAGTTTCAGGGGTAGAATTTAGTGATTCATCAGTTGCGTATAACACCCACTGCTCATTATATCAAGTGCCCTCTTTAATGTCCATCATCCAATTACCTCACCTCTGCCCCTCCAACTTGCCCTTCAGCAACCCTCAGTTTGTTTCTTATAGTCAAGAGTCTCTTATGGTTTGGCTCCCTCTCTGTTTTTAATCTTATTTTTCCTTCTCTTTCCCTATGTTCCTCTGTTTTGTTTCTTAAATTCCACATATGAGTGAAATCATATGGTTTTTGTCTTCCTCTGATTTGATTTGCTTCACATAACACCCTCTAGTTCTATCCACATCACTGCAAAAGACAAGATTTCATTCTTTTTGATGACCGAGTAATATTCCATTATGTATATATTATATAATACATATATACATATATAATGGGATATATATTATATATGGATATACATATATATATCACCTCATATATACATATACATGTATGTATATGTATATTACCTCTTCTTTATCCATTCATCTGTTGAAGGATATTTGAGCTCTTTCTGTATTTTGGTTATTGTAGACATTGCTGCTATAAACATTGGGGTGTATGTACTCTTTTGAATCACTATTTTTGTACCCTTTGAATAAATGCCTAGTAGTGAAATTGCTGGGTCATAGGGTAGCTCTGTTTTCAACTTTTTGAGGAACGTCCATACTGTTTTCCAGAAGGCTATACCAGTTTGCATTCCCACCAACAGTGTAAGAGGGAATGCATCCTTGCCAACATCTGTTGTTTCCTAAGTTGGTTAATTTTAGCCATCTGACCAGTGTGAGGTGGTATCTCACTGTAGTTTTG
The DNA here is from genome assembly GCA_028533885.1 of Nasua narica. NCBI lineage: Eukaryota > Metazoa > Chordata > Mammalia > Carnivora > Procyonidae > Nasua > Nasua narica. The sequence goes on along the minus strand of CM052800.1, from coordinate 85,354,077 downwards.
ATTTGTAATTCCCTGATGTCAATGATGTTGAGCATTTTTTCATGTGTCTGTTAGCCATTTGTATGTCTTCTTTGGAGAAATGTTTTTTGGGTGTTGAGTTTGCTAAGTTCTTTAGATTTTGGATATTAGCCCTTTATCTGGTATGTCATTTGTGAATATCTTTTCCCATTCCATAGGTTGCCTTTTAGCTTTGTTGATTGTTTCCTTTGCTGTGCAAAAGCTTTTTATCCTGATGAAGTACCAATAGTTCATTTTTGGTTTTGTTTCCCTTGCCTTTGGAGATGTGTCTAGCAAGAAGTTGCTGCAGCCAAGGTGAAAGAAGTTGCTGCCTGCATTCTCCTCTAGGATTTTGATGGCTTCCTCTCCCACATTTAGGTCTTTCATCCATTTTGAATTGAATTTATTTTTGTGTATGGTTTAAAAAAATGGTCCAGTTTCATTCTTCTGCATATGGCTGTCCAGTTTTCCCAACACCATTTGTTGAAGAGATTTTTCAATTGGATATTTTTTCCTGCTTTCTCAAAGATTAGGGATCCATTTCTGGGTTTTCTATTCTATTCTGTTCATCTTTGTGTCTGTTCATCTTTTTGTGCCAGTACGATACTGTCTTGATGATTACAGCTTTGTAATACAGCTTGAAGTCTGGAATTGTGATGCCTCCAGCTTTGGTTTTCTTCTTCCACATTCCTTTGGCTATTCGGGATCTTTTCTGGTTCCACACAGATTTTAGAATTGTTTGTTCCATCTCTGTGAAAAATGCTAGTGGTATTTTGATAAGTATTGCACTGAATGTGTAGATTGCTTTGTGTAGCATAGACATTTTAACAATATTTGTTCTTCTGATCTATGAGCATGGATTGTTTTTCCATTTTTTTTTGGTATCCTCCTCAATTTCTTTCATTAAGTATTCTATACTCTTCATAGTACAGATCTTTCATCTCTCTGGTTAGGTTTATTCCTAGATACCTTAGGCCATCAGTACTATCTTACCCTGAATGAAGATATAGTGCAGTTGTTATCCCTTTATAGTTCTTGTCTATGTTCTCATACCAAGTGGACACTTTCAAGAACCTAAACCTTTCCATCATGGTTATAAGGAATCTCTGTTGCAGCCATACATATGAGCAGAGGAAGAGCCACTGGTACAACAGTGACGGATGACTTGAGGGTCATTATGAGCAACTGCATGCACCAGGCTTCTGATGGTTAACCAATGCCACTGGCCTCTGTTGTTTGGGGATCCTATTCATTTTCTATTGTTAGTAGTGAGTTCAGTCTTGTAGCACCCTGTCCTCCCCCTGTCTATGGAAGACAGCCATCACCTATATTCTTAGTAATGTTGGTGCTACTCTTGCCAATACCATCCTTAGTGTGTTGGAAAATGATGTATCTTTGGGATCTTTAATTTATTGGCTTTATTAATTGTAGTTAAAACCAGAACAGAATAGAAATCCTAAAGTAAACCCATGCATATATAGTCAATTGATTTATGACAAAGGAACCAAGAACATACAATGAGGAAGGGCAGTTCCTTCAATACTGGTATTGAGAAAACCTTACAGCCATATGCAAAGGAATGAAACTGGATCGCTATCTTATGCCATACACAAAAATGAACTCAAAATGGATTAAAGACTTGAACTTAAAATCTGAAACCATAAAAGCCCTAGAAGAAAACATAGGCTGTAAGCTCCTTAACATTGTAATTATGGGTGGTGATGATGTTAACTACACTTAATGTGATGATCATTCTGCAATATATACAAATATTAAAATGATTACCTTGTTCATCTGAAAATAATATGTTATATATCAATTTTATCTCAATTAAAATACACAATTAAATCTATAAATGTCCTTACATCAGTTCAAACAAATTCCTATAGCCAAATGAGTTTGCAAAAAGAAAAATAACTATTGAATTTCAGAGATCTTTGTATTTTTAGAATTGCGGATAAGGTGTTAGACAGAGAAATGCCTCTATGGGATTCCTATGACAACCTTTCATAAACAGGGTATCACATTCCTATGTCCAGAGAGAGCAGTGTATCGGTACTTTTTGCTCTTCACAGTTCATGCCCATTCTCATATGTCTAACAACATGTCTCTACCCCAGACCTCCTATAACCTCCTTCAAGACTTTTTAATCTTTCTTTTTACAGGACCCTGATCAGCCAAACCATCTGCCATTGCTCATCATCCCACATATGTACTAAGCTTAAGTTTAGATACAGTACTGGGTGACTTGGAAACATAGGGAAAAGGACCGAAGCAGATTGGATACGAGAGTCTGATGACACAAATGCAATTATTTAATTGCAACCACTGACCTACATGGGACAGGAGGATTAATACAACTATAGTATGAAGTTGGAGGTCTGAGAAAATCCTCTTTACCTAGTGGCTACTAGCTGACAACACAGATACTGGTTAAATAATGAAACACAACAAAACGTGAGTGGTATTTCAAAACACTCATCAAAGATATAGTAGAAAAAAATTCTAAGAACTCTTCAGTGTTCATTTTGTAGATTATCTTAAATTCAATTTACTTAAAACCAAACAAATCAAACTTTGGGACTCAAAGGTAGAGCATGCCAATGTTTATATTTCTAGCGCTGGAATATTTTTCTCAATCTCAAACTTTGTAATCATCTATGACTCTTACATCTCTTTAGATCTTACATTCAACCAATCCTGTTCATTTTTTTCCTTAAAAATTGACTCATTCTTTGTTTCCATCTCTGGCTTCTGACTGCAGACCCTTATTTCAGTTTTTGATTATGAATTAATGTCCTAATTGAGCTTTCCCTGTCTAAACAACCCTGCCTACCACTGCCAGATTAGTTTTCCCTAAAATATATTTTTAACAGTTCATTTTGACCCAAATTTATAAAAAACATAAATAAAAAAGCTGCTCGTCAAATACCCTTAAACAAGTTTAAAAAGAAAAACCCAAATGGAGCAAGCTTATTTGCAACATATTTGAGTGATTACTTTTTAAAGTAAACTAGTTACTACAAAAGGTTGCTTGCAACTTATAAGCAAAAGACTCCAAAGAAAAATAAGAAAACATCATAAGTGGTAATGCACAAATGAAGAAATATAAACAGACAATGCACATGAATAAAATTCTAACTTGATAATAATGGAAATGTAAATTAAAATACAACTCATTACCTTTCTGTGCTACCCAGAGAAGGGTCCATATGATATTCTGGGTTCCCATTATAATTAAAGGGAAATTTTCAGACTGTCTGGAGGCTTTGATATCCCACAAATGAAGGAGGACCATGTCCTCAGATCTCTTGCAGACTCCACTTAGATGCAACAGACTTGACTTCCAAATGGAACAGTACATCTACAAAGGAAAAGAGATAGCATCTGTATCACAAACCTGAAGAGAACCTGGGAGAATATTCTGCTGGCTGTCTGTACTATTGAAAATGTAGCTGATATTAGCGCCATATCTTCTAGGAATACTGGCTGGTGAGATGCACTGAACTTTGCTGTGCCACCGAAGTCACTCCTATTGCTGGTCACTCCTGGAAACTTTGCCAACCAGACCCAGGCTTTGGGTGCTGTGACTTGTAGTAGTTACTGATCCTGGGGCTCACTGGGAGCCTATCACAGAGGTGTGTTGTGTTAATTTGCCTACTGCTGCTCTCTGTAACACAGACTTGGCTCTGCACTGTATGGACACTGCCATCTCATGCAACAAGGGAACTCATTCTGCAGATCTAATATGGTAAATGCTGGCCAGGGAGCTCTGTGCATGCATGGCAGAATCTCCCTTGAACATCCATGGGAGGTAATGCATGATCTCTACTTACAGAGATCCTGAAGAGAGTGAAAAGAACAGGCTTCTGCTGAAAAAGGCTGTGACCAAGAAGGAATTTCAGGGCGATTATGGACTGCTCCAGCTCCCTAAATTTCTTGCTAACTCAAGCTGAAATCTCAGCCTGGTCTGAAGGTGTACAGGTTTCCTTTGTGTCTATCCAGTAGATCCTTACAGAAGATGAGAGCACTCAGACTGTCAAGGAAGACTGGTCTGCAAGTCCCATAGCTTAGGCCACTGAATGAGTAGGGATAGCCACTGAGTTTTAACGTCTTCTTCCATAGACTCTTAGACAGAAAATGGAAATAGGGGTAATGGAAAATAGTTGCGTGTGTGTTTTTTTAAAGATTTTATTTATTTATTTGAGAAAGAGAGTAAGTGAGTGAGAGCATGAACAGTGGGAGAGGAGAGGGAGAAGCAGAGTCCCCACTGAGCTGGGAGCCCGATATGGGGCTAGATCCCAGGACCCTGAGATCATAACCTGAACGGAAGGCAGACACTTAACTGACTGTGACACCCAGGCACCCGTGGAAAATAGTCTCTTAAAAAAGAAAATTAAGCTCATTATTAACTGGCTTTCATGTTGGTCAAAGTTACAAAGAATGATAATCAGTGAAGGAGTGGAAAAACAGATCCCCTCATGAATACTGCTGAATTGCATGTAAATTAATGCAAATTTTCGAGAGAAAGAGTCCATAATATGTTCTTAAAATCGAAAAATATGTATGATCTTTTATCAAGGATTTAGTTTTAGAAATTTATCCTAAGAAATAATTATGCATTTTCCCAAAGTTTACCTATAAAAATGCTTGTCTCAAAAACATTTATGCTGAAAATGATATATGAGAGAAAAATAAACAAATAAGCTGGTTTAAAAAGTTGTGTAATCTCCACGTGGTAAAATACTTTATGCAATCATCAATACGATGTAATAGAATATATTGTAGGGACATATATCCAAGTTAGAGTGTTAGGTAACAAAAAGAAGTTAATAACTAATATATACCACATGAAATCCTTTCTAAAGAAAATAAATACGCATAAACAGAAAAAAGTCTCAAAATATATAGCCCAAAATGCTAATAGGATTTTCTGTAGTGATCTTTCTTTTCTTTTTTAAAGATTTATTTATTTATTTTAGAGAGGGAGAGAGAGACAGAGAGAGAGGGAGAGAGTGGGAGAGCATGAGCAAGAGGAGTAGAGGAAGAGGGAGAGAGAATCTCAAGCTGACTCTGGGCATACCATAAAGCTGGTTATGGGGGCTTAATATCACAACCCTGAGATCATGACCTGAGCTGGACGCTCAACTGTATGTACCACCCAGGCACCGCTCTCTCTTTTTAAATTAAAAAATATATCTTCAGAAGGAAGGGAAGGGTGAATGGGGGGAAATCGGAGGGGGTGATGAACCAGGAGAGATTGTGGACTCTGAACAACAAACTGAGGGGTTTGGAGGGGAGGGGCTGGGGGGTTGGGCGAGCCTGGTGGTGGGTATTGAGAAGGGCACGTATTGCATGGAGCACTGGGTGTGGTGCATGAACAATCAATCTTGTAACACTGAAAAATTAAAATAAACGTATTTGGGGAGAAAAAATATATATATCTTCCAAAATACAGAACTTCTTATATAAAATGAATGTGTTTTTAATTGTAAAAATAAATGACTATTACTTGCACACCAAAGAGAATACCTGAGGACTACAGTCGCTATAGATCCCATTCTCTTGTCATTTTTCATTACTTCCCTTCCTTCCCACATAACCAACCTGGGTCACTGAATTAACACAACCCACTTAGCCTGGAGGCTCTCACAGGGAGGACAGATACTCTGGCTGCGTAATAATTCTTCAGTATTTGTGTCCATGGCCCTCTTCAACACTCAGCTTCAAGAATGACATAAATAATGTCAATCAGATAAACCAAATGCCAAATCTATCCAGAAAATTAATAGGGTGACAGATTTTGAAGTTAGATTTTCCTCATATTCAACTGAAAGTTATATTTAAGGATAGTGTATTTGTTGTTCAGATGAAGACTTTTAATAAATGTTTTCTCCAGGCAGTTTATCTTTAAACTTAAGAAACAAATAAAAAAATCTGTAATCTTTTGAAAAGTTAAAAGAATAACCAGTAGCTTCCACTTCTTGTTTCAAGTTGTTATTATCACTAAGTTATATTCTCTTGGAATAAAATATATTTTAAAAAAATCTCAAACACACACCTTAAGTAACAAACCTATTAACATATACCTATAAACACAAACATGGCAATATATACACATCATATAAGACAGGAATGGTATTTCTGAATGGTTTAATCATGAATAGCAGTAGGTATTGTAAGAAAGAAAGTTCCTAGAATATGATCAATCTTCATTTTTAGCACAGGAGAACCTTTCATTTCATGGTATACATTTCACAATATTAAAAGACAACAATCTGGTATACCTGATTAAAATCAGGGGGAAAACGACAATGTTCATGGAAAGCAACAATGTATGAAAAGCAGCCTGGGGCAGTGCACTGACCAGTTGGTGGGGGACCAGTTTCAAAGTCCTACCCATAAGGCACAGAGACAAGTTGTGAAATATTTACTTGTGTAGATGTATCAAGAATTTACATGGACCTTTTAAAATGTTCATTCCCTTGTCTGAGTTTAAGATACTGTAATGTATCTTAATGATGCATTTGATCATGATATTGACCAATTCGATAATGACCAATTTGGATTAGAAGTGCTCCTTCCAAATCAGGGGTAGGATTGTTTCTAAATTCAATGAAACAGCAGTCCTCTTCTGTGTCTTGACTTCAGGTGAGTGGTGAATGACAAAATGTTTCCTTCTCTTGGTTTAGTTTCTCAGCCTCCTGTTGCTTCTGCTGTTCTGAACTTTTTAACATGAATGCCAATTGTTTGCTGACAACCATGGCTTCTGAAACACTCAATGTTCTATTTTTTGCTTCAAGTTTCAAATGATCTTCAAGGGTTTTATTCAACAGCTTCTGCTTTTTGGCAGAATATTTGAAGCTTCTGATTTCTCCTGCTTTGACATCATAAATCCGGGGCTTGAGGACTGTCTGCTGGTTCTCCCTCAGTCATTGTTGCTGCTTTTTTCTCCTGGTGGAAAAGTCTGTGCTGTTTCCTTACCTCTTCAACTTAGTCTTTTTCATCATCTGAATTCTTAGAACTTTCTGCATCACTTGGTTTTCCTTTTAGTTCTTCCTTCTCTTGTTTTTCATAAAGTATTTGTTATTCTAAGAATCTTCTTTCTTCTTCACTAACTTTTTATTTTATTTTATTTTATTTTAAACATTTTATTTATTTATTTGTCAGAGAGAGCGAGCACAAGCAGAGAGAACAGCAGACAGAGGCAGAAGCAGGCTCCCCGCTGAACAAGGAGCCCGATTTGGGACTCGATCCCAGGACCCTAGGATCATGACCTGAGCCAAAGGCAGAGGCTTAACCCACTGAACCACCCAGGCGTCCCTCACTAACTTTTTAAACAACTGGATTTAAAAGCTTAAATTCTTTACTTTCTTTGTCTATTTTGAAGTCAGTGTTCTCAACTCTAAACCAATCATTGGTAAGAATACTAGAAAGGCTGTTAATTTTCCTTTTTAGAAAAAGAAATTTTTTTTTCTTTTTTAGAAAAGTAGATTTTTGCTTCTCTTCCTCTCCCTCAATTAATTTAAGTGCCAGTTCTTTGTTAACTTCTGGCAACCCTTTAATTGCACTCTGTGCACAACATTTATCTTCTATCAGATCTCATTTTTCGTACATTCTTCATAAGCAAATCGCTTTACTATCAATTTCACCTGTGACAGAGTCTTACATCCATGAAAAATCCATGCATACACACCTGGTGAAAATGAGATGTAGGAGCCCTAAATTTTCAAGGTCTGTCTTAGTGACAAATTTGTAATCATCATAAACTGCTTTCTGGATTCTCTTGTAATTCTTCTGTCGAGTTGCCTAGAAAGAAACATCACCTGGAAGCAGAATTTAAAACTAGATTACTAGATTATAAAAGGATATAAATTAGGAATGGCCAGATTAAAGAGATGCACAGGGCATAGCAGGCAGAAAGGGCCCAAATCTTCCATGCCTTCTTCGTCGTATGCCTGAATCTCTACATGTTCACCAACCTGAATCTCTACATGTTCACCAACCCAGAAGTTCCAAGGATAATGTTGTTTTGTGAACCAAAACATGAAACATGGATGTCATATATAAAAGTATTCTTACGGGGACAGTGAAGCATCTTATTTTCACTTGGCATTGCTTTGGATCATCTGGGATATATGATTGGTTAGAAACATCTTCAGAAAGTGGTAGAAAAACTGCTTTTCAACTTATGTTCATTACCATCCCGAGGCTTTCAGAAATGATGAGAAATATTAGGGTAAGCAATTCTTAAGAATTTGAGAGTACCATGATAAAAAAATCAACAATAAAGTATTTTTTAAAGAAACAAATATATCAACATTTTCAAAATGAAATCATCGGACTGAAAAGTGATGTGACTTTTTAAAATGCATACCATATGCTACGTACCTTCTTATATATTAGCTTCTTAAAGATACATATCAACTCCACAGGATATATATAGAAAAGAGTTTAGTCTAGCTAGTTTAGCAGAAATACTAAGGGAAATTAAATATCTCCTGACTCTCTGGAAGAGCTGGAGGAGAACCAAACTTGGATGCTACACTGACAGGAATGGTACAGAAAGGAAAAACTCCCAAAAAGGACTTATAAATGAAAATTATTCTGAGAAGTTTAAAAAGCATAAAGGAAGTATTAATAATAGCATCATCAGAGTCTAAAAGTACATTAGAAAACATATTGAATAGCTTTTCTTAACTTTCACATGCTTGATCTTCATCCAATTTCATAGCCATTGTAGGTACCTAAAAGCAGTATGTGTCCTTCACACTTGCTGACATTAATTCTAGTTCTAATGACGATTAAGCAAGTGTTACAAATTACAAGACGGTCAGCAAAGTGATTATCAGTGGTGGATTGTATTATTTGGTCGCAACTACTTGTCTCCTCCCCAACATTGTCATGATTCCCCATCTGCAGGAAATAGAACCTCTTGCCCCACTAACACTAGCCATATGACTCGCTTTGGTCAATGGAGTGTGAGTGGATGTGGTATACATTTGTTCAAGTAGAAGTTTTAAATGCCTTGCCTGGGTTGGCTCTGTCCACCTGAGCAGCTGTCCTGTGCCATGAGAACATCATGTCACAGATGGTGACTCCTCCCTCAGAAGCGATTCAAGAGTGAGAGAACTCATGGATCTGGGCTGAACCCAGTGGAGGCCAGCAGAGAACAGCCCCCAAATCATGCCCACAACAATAAAAACTGTGTACTGTGGAAGTGGCTGCAATTTTGTTGCCGCCATTTACAAAAGTTGGCTAATATACAGGTAAGAACAACTCTTTAAAGTGGGCTTAAATTTAGAAGTTACTAAATTTGGAAAATCCTTAAGATTAAATTAAGACTGAATTAATTTGGCTTCCAGATACCACCCACAGTAATTTGCTTCTCCTCACAGAAATATCTTTTAGCAAAAGAAATATAGTCCACAGGGGCCTCAATCTTGTAAGAGAGTGCATAGGGTGTATTTCACTTTTTATATGATACAGGAATACCTTTCAAGAATTTCCTAAATTGTATTTATAATTTTTTCTCAATCTTAATCAGTTTCAGATACAAATAAAAATAAAATTGAATGTAGTATTCGGAAGCATTGATAATTAGTATGAATTTGTTTTAAAACAATTTCTGTGAACTAAATATTATTATTGTTGGGTATGTTCAAATATAAGGCAAACAGTTTTTTCCTTCTGAAATACTAACCCTCAGATAACAGATAGAGTTACTTTATATCCAGGTCTTACAAAGTCTACTTATTGCAGGTCCTCTCTCTGTTAACTGAATTTGACTAATCAAGTTCTGTTTAGGGAAAAAATACATTAGTCTGAAACTATATATGTCAGTACTAGTATTAAGTGATTGATTAGTTGGCAAGAAAGCAAGAAATTTTTTTTTTAAGATTTTACTTATTTATTTGACAGAGAGCAAGAGAACAAGCAGGGGGGAGCAGCAGGCAGAGGGAGAGGGAGAAGCAGACTCCCTGCTGAGCAGGGAGCCCTACATGGGGTGCCATCCCAAGACCCTGGGATTATGATCTGAGCTGAAGGCAGCTGCTTAACTGACTTAGCCACCAAGACACCCCAAGAAAAAATTTGATACAGATTTTTTCATTACTCTAGTTAGCATGACTTCACAATTGCAAGTGTTTAATTGTAAATAGGCCTTTTAAAATTTACTTAAAAAGCAAAGCAGAAAGTGGTTGTGTTAGGGAGATCACGAATGCATATACATAGGACAATATAAAAAAATAAATGTACTCATGTTTTGTGGCTGTATAGTTGTGTAGAGTTAGAATAAATTTTCCAGGGCCCCTGGGTGGCGCAGTTGGTTGAGCGACTGCCTTCGGCTCGGGTCATGATCCCGGAGTCCCGGGATCGAGTCCCAAGTCGGGCTCCCAGCTCCATGGGGAGTCCGCTTCTCACTCTGACCTTCTCTCTCTCACTCTCTCTCTCTTTCCTAATAAATAAATAAATAAAATCTTTAAAAAAAAAAAGAATAAATTTTCCAGTGAGAATATCATATACAGATCCAAAATGGTTTTATCTAAAAAAATGTGGACCAATAAAATGTGCTTTCAACAAATGCATTAGACAATAAAACAAGCAACTCTAATGATGATGGAACTATTTAGAAGATGCATATGGAGAGCTTGGCCAAAATATTTTTGAGAAATGTGAAAAAATTTTCTATATTAATAAGGTAATTATATAACTTATTATTTTGAATAATTTCATAACTTATTTAACAAATTAAATATTAAAAGTTGGTATTTAACCATTTTATATCTATATTAAATGTTAATATAGTAGAGTGAGTTTAAAAAAAACTCCTTTTGAATCTTCTTGTGAATGGAATATAGGGGTTAACTCATAGTAGGTATACATGGTACCTGATTCCATTTTGGCCCATTTCCCTTTAATACTGACTGACTATTATTAATAATCTCTCATATCTTTCCCACCCAAGACCAGTTCACTCATTTACTAATCAATGAAGAAGTCCAGAATGCAATTTACAAGAAAAAAAATAATGTCCATCCCTCCTAACACCAGAAGCCTAAAGGTTCAACGGAAAGGCAGAGTTCTTATTTAATCATTCTAACATATGTGATTATTTTTTCTTTTGATTAATGAAGAAGCAGCCAGAATTCAAGAGCCAAAGGGCAAGCTGCCACCTCAGGCTCAGATCAACCCTTTGCTAATTAAGACATTGCTGAGCCCAATTAGACAAGTAATGATTTGACTAGTATCAAGTAAAAAGGGACAGGCTAAGTTGGTTTCCTGAAAACACATTTAAAAATGAATCTTCATTAGATCCATAAAGGCACATTTCTTTGAAAAATGGCAACAACAACAAAAGGAAGACTACATATTCCTTTGGGGGATCTTTTTCTCCATGATTCTATTCCAAATTATGAAATATCCAATATTCCAAAATTAGAGGTTGACTTCTAATAGGTGAGAACACAAATAGAAAGTACTTTCCAAAAAAAAAAGAAAGTACTTTCCATAGGATTGTGAGTGTACTGATATGAGCCCACGTGGGTTAATCCTTCAAGAATAATAGTTAATAGGACTGTCAAAGTTACATCAGAAATATGCACCCATGTCCTTTCCAGAAAAACATGGAAGAAACAAGATAATCCAATTATTCTCTTGGAGACTACCTGCAAAAATTTGATTTTGAGCCCTTCAGGTTAGCTTGTTCCAGTATTTTAATTTTAAGAAGCACTTGTGAGTTTGGGCAACTTTATCTAAAAATATTGTAAAAATTAAATATTCTATAAATTTGATTGGCTCCTACTCTCATCTCTTTTCCTATGCTACTGATTCCCATGTCAGATGAATCATCCCCAGCTAATAATCCCTTGTCTTTTCACATCTGTGGGAGATGTATCATACACGCCTGATGAGTATGTTCTAGAGCTTTGTTCTTTGAAGTGTGGTCTGTGGTCAAATTCACAGACGAGCTGACTAGAAATGCACTCAAAGGCTGAACTCAATCTACTCTATTAGAATCTGCATTTTTAAGATGATTGGTTTGCACTTTTGAATTTTGAGAAACATTCTGTTGGTATTTCTTTATTGTTACTCTTTAAAACAATAGTTCTCAGCCCAAGCTGCACATTAGAATCACCTGGGAGACTTTCAAAATCCCTAGTTCATTGATCAGGCCTTATACCTGACTATATCAGAATCAGTAAAGGTGGTCCAAGCATTAGTATATTTTAAAGATCCCCAGATGATCCCAAAGTGCAATCAAGGTTGAAATCCTTTAGTGTGAATCAGAATCACGTAGTGGGATTCTTTTTTTATTATTATTATTTAAATTCTATTAGCCAACATATAGTAGTACATCATTAGTTTCAGATGTAGAGTTCAATAATTCATCAGTTGCATGTGGTGGGATTCTTAAAACAGATTCCAACCTCTAAATGCCCAGCATTTAGTAGTAATAGGTGGGGTCTAAGATGCTGTATCTTGAACTCAAGTTCCAAATCACTAGTGCTAGCTGCCCTAGTGGTCATACTGTGAGAAATAGGAACTTAGAGGATGTGACTCAAAGATAGAAATTCCTCTATCCAAAGATAGAGGATGTGACTCAAAGATAGAAATTCCAATAGCTTAGGATAAAGTTTCCAGCTTATCTCCTGCTGTCACCTTATCAATAAATTGATGAACTCAATATTTATGATGCATCTGACACCCTGAACTTCTTTCTTCTGAAAACTATATTACTACAATTCTCCAAAATCCTAATTACAGAACCCTTTTTTCACTTTTAAAGGGTCAAATTTTATGCTAGGTAGATACAGCATCTGACACCCTGAACTTCTTTCTTCTGAAACCTATATTACGACAATTCTCCAAAATCCCAATCACAGAACCACAACATATACTTTTTTCACTTTTAAAGGGTCAAATTTCATGCTAGGTAGATACACGTGAATACACCACCACCACACTTGCCAATGTGCTCTTCCTACTGGATTTTTAATTTCATTAAATGATATCGCCATTTACCTCAGCTATCTAATCTATCAGGCATCAGTTATTTTTTATTTTTTCTCTTTTACCTTATGTCCAATATGCCAACAAGTTCTACTGATCATTTTCCTGATCATTTCCTTTAGTCATATCTCCTCCTTACCCTATACATCAGGAGCAATCAGCTTAGTCTCTATCTCTGAAGATTATACCTCTCCCTAGCCTCATCCAGTCAGGCATTGACTGAATTCCTAAAATATAAACTGTTCTGCACACAAAAATCTTGCTTTCGTAATCAAGAAGTTCCAATGGTGTTCCATTACTCAAAAAAAAGTCCAAAATAAATATGGCATTCACAATGCCATACTTCTACAATCTCATCTTCTCCTTTAATTCACCTTTCCAGTCTGTCTCCCACAGCTTTTCTTCATAAGACTGTTGAATTTCCACACCCACTAAATCTCTAATGATTCTACAAACATGCTATTAATTTCCAATCATATGCATACATACACACATAAATAACTACAATATATAACATAGAATATATTTAATATATACTATATTGCATATATACACAACTAGAATATATAATCTGTATTCTATGTAGTTCTATAAACTTCTGTAATACATAAGGAGAAACCCTCTGTTCACTCTTCTTTTAAAATCCAACTCAATCTTCAAGACTCAGATCTCTTATTGCCTCAAATACAAATTTTTCTTCAATACCTTCAAATAGAATTAATAACATCCCATTTTACATTTTTTTATTGTTAGTTTTACATCCATATGTCTTTCTTCACTCATAATAGTATCCATTATAGCATTTAGCAGTATCTGGTTCTCAATAAAAATTGTTGAATTTGTTATTATATAAGTGGCAGAATTATCAAATAGTAGTTCCCTGTTCTTCAAGAATGTTACTATGCACCACTTTAAGCCTATACAAAAAGAAAGAATCATGGAAAATTCACTCTCCAATGTAGGTGGGCAATTCTTTTCCATTAGAAGTTCATATGGATTAGAAATCCTGATAATATACTGTTACTACAATATTCCTATGAAAGTTACCAATTGGGATCTGACCATATTTTGCACCACTTCTATTATAAGAAAAAATTGGATAGGAAAAGGATGGAGAAAATTTCTGTTTTCATTACATAAGAGCTATATTCCTATGATCCCTGAAAATAAATTTTTTAAATGATCATCTGGTTTTTTGTCAGTTTCAAATACATTTCTTTCATCAATGATACAATACAGTTCACATCAACATTGAAATTAAGAAAGAAAATATTCCTATTTTTTTCAATTGAATAAACAGAGACACAGGGAAACTAAATAATTTCCATGTCAGGTAATTAGTGACAAGATTAAAATGTAGCTAGGAGTTTGCTTCTTGACACACCAGAATACTTTATAGCCAATAGCTGCTTTCCATTTCAATTATGTGTCTAATTTAGAGCATGCTGAGAGAATGACAAGTAATAGGATATTTCTAGACTTACTGAAGTTTCCAACTATAGTAAGTAAAACCAACTTGATAGAAATATATTAAACTAGCAAAAATTTACAAATTACTAATACCAATTTAGTAATTTAATTAAGTAAATGTTTAATAATTACTGAATAGTAACTTAACAAACATATTTCAAGAAAATAAGTGAATCTTACGGCTTAAAAGGGTCATTTGTTATACACCACAATTAAATGTCGGCATGAGTCACAGTGAGAAAAAAATACCACTTTAACTAGGTTCAGAAGATATTCAGCTAATATTGTGATACAATCACATAAATTAATTTAGAAACAACAAAATTATGCAGAATTTAGGTAACAAGAACATTGTGTGTGTATGTGTGTGTGTGTATCCTCATAAAGTTCATTATATCCTTCCTTGCCTTAATAAAGATAATATATTAATTATAATTAAGCTTTTACTTGATGACTCAGGGCAATTATTTTACATCAGTTGTGGACTACAGTATTGAGTCATTTCTTTTCTCCCTCTCCCATCCTTGACAATATCCTATGTGTAAGGCATATCTTGCTTTTTTTACCAAAAATTCTGCTAGACATCCATGTTGTTCCAATTTCAGCTATGTCGTTTTCTCTTATGACCAGTCATTTGTTATTGCTGTCAGATTTTCATTTTTTTCTTATCCTATGGCTTTTTTCTATTCCCCAGTTGTAAATCTGAATGCATTTAAGAATTATCAGGAGATTTCAGAAAAACAAGCCATAGAACTATCAGAAAAATATTGTCAAATACAGAGATTTGCCTTTTTCATTTTCACTTGAGAAAGTAGTGGGAGGAGAAAACCCAGTGAAAAGAACTGGATCCACCCCAAAGACAGTTAGTCACACTGGAGATAGAATCACAAAGGGACTCTAATTTGGCCTAAAAAAGCCATCCTGGGCTATTCTGAGTATCTTGGAAATAAGGAAACAAATGTGACCTTGTGGGTGATTGGGGCCTGAGGGTTGTCTATTTTGGGGTGCCAGGGTGGCTCAGTTGATTGAGCGACTGCCTTGGGCTCAGATCATGATTCTGGAGTCCCAGGATTGAGCCCTGCATCGGGGTTCCCAGCTCCACGGGGAGTCTGCTTCTTCCTCTGACCTTCTCCCCTCTCATGCTCTCTCTCTCAAATAAATAACTAAAATCTTAAAAAAAAAAGAAAACAGATTTTAGAACCTGAGGCAAGCCCTGAGGTTAGGGGTGAAGGTTTAAAGGAACCACTATCTGAGAGGACGTTGAGATTGTACTCCAGATGGAAATAAGGCTAACAAGACAGCCAGCCCAACAGGATCTTTCAGAGGTTATAAAGCTTTTTCTTGAACATCAGCATCCAGTCTTAGGTTTCTTGTACACCCTCATACCATTATTCTAGACTACAGTTCCCTCTGGTTGTCATGAAATCTTCATTGAAGTCTGTAACCTGTTCTTGGTGGAGTTACGAGAAAGTATGAGAGAGGCAGTAAAGAGAAATGGGACTTTTCTTATATGACAATTGCAACATAATAGAAGGATAGTGGCACTGGGGTTTTGGGGGGATAATTATGATAAAGTGAGTGGTGGCCCCAGGCAGTGCTGAGAGAGGCAAAGAACAGAAGACTGTGTAGAGAAGCAATTGCTACTTGGTTTAATTCAAGAAATATATGAAATATATATTTGTTTACTATCAGCTATATCATAGAAAGATGACCCTTAATAGAAGGGGTCATAAGCTGTAACTTGAACTATAATAAACAGACTTTATGACTACTATTATTTTATTAACTTTATTTATAGTGCTTTACTGATTTGTTCAAGATTACTTCTGAAGTCTGAGGCTGCTGTAAAGCTCCTATTTTTTTTTTTAGTGATCACTTTAAGCACCAATACAGTCATACAGCTTTGCCAAAGCTAAACAAAAACCAAAAATCTAGGGTACTCTGGAAAGAAATTGTCTGCTGCTTGAGATTTACACAGTTAATAACCACACACACACACACACACACACACACAAGGACTTCATAAAGAATATGCAGTTTGCTATAGATCATGTCCTTATTTTTATAATATGCACAATTAGATATTTTGCTGGTCTAAATTATCCTTATCTGTTAAAGGCATACATTATACTCTTTCCAAGCAAGTTGTTGTAATAAATATTTAAATGTGTAAGGTGGGTTACAGTACATTAGAAGTACATTTTAAAAATATTATTTCTCTCTGGTAGCTTTTACAATCTATTAGGGAAGTACAGTCTAAGTACTATTAATCATTAACTAGAATAAATTGAATGATGGTACTAAAATTGCAACACAAGGATTAGTTCTCTGCTAGGTATTAGAAAATAGTCAAATTTGGAAATTCTTGGTATTTTTAAATATGTATCCCTTTTGAACCCAACTTCAAAATGGAGCTTTGCTGTTTTTGTGTCTATACTATACTATCTAATATGGTAGCCACTAATCATATATGGCTATTCGAATATAAATTTAAATTAATTATAATTTAAAAAAATTAAAAAGTGTTCCTTAGTCATACTAGCCATATATTTCAAATGTTCAACAGCTGCCTTTGGGTAATGACTACCATATTGGAAAGTGCAGATTTAGAAACTTTCCAACATCTCAGGATATTCAATTGAATAGTGCTGGTGTATAGTAAGTATGATTTTCTTTTTTCCTTTCTTCCTTTTCTTCTACATTGTCCAGGTACACATTAAAATGTAAGCCATTATTACAGCATTTGTGAATGGCATATCCCAATATTCTGGCTAGCTAAAATGGAAAACAGTTTAGTAATACAAACACATGTTTTCCCTTCTTTCTTGTACTTAAGATCAATAAAGTTAAAAGCATTCAGAGTTCATTCAATTCCTATGTATAGCTAGGTTATGACCATGTCCCTGGGAAAAGGAAATCCAGTTGTTTTTTCTTTGTATATGCTGGTATATTTTTCTTGGAATCACTGAATCTTAGGGAATGATAATATACAATTTGGGAAATAACACACAGTTATAATAAAAGTACATTCCAATCCCCTTCTAGGGAACAGAAGAACATAGAAATCTATACTTGCTCATGGAGGCATCAAATAATTCCATGAATCAGAGATCCTTATATTAACTTCAGGCCTCTTCTGTGAATTCCCTGTGGGTATCAAATTTAAATAGCTCCCAGCTTCTCCTCATGTCACCATTAGGACAAATAAAAGGTCTTTGTTGGTATTATTTCCTTTCCCCCAGGGAATTGCATTTTGAAAATGTAATCAAAATTAGAAAATACCTTCAATCAGAGATGTGATTTAGTTAAGTAGGAATACTTAGTACAACCAAGTAAAAATATCCTATTTGAGGATGAGAAATCTATTAACTGGTTTGAGGCATTATCATTAATGTAATGAATGATGGATGTACAAATTCTGGTTTCAGCTCCAGCCTAGCATAGCCACAGGACTACTGAGATTTCTTGGAGTCCTAAAGTAAATAAAAAAATGACCAAAATTTTGCAGGATTCTATGGAGGTGTTGAAAAAGAGAATCATACCAGTCCTTTAGCTGTGGATTAGTTATGCCTACAGTACTTAGCAATTAGGATTTCTGACACGTTTGGAAAACAATACCACCTGAGAGTCACTAATTTGGATCATCAGTATGTCTTGGAGGCAGTGGCCAACCTACTGAATTTTCTAGTGACCATGTGTCCCTAATACAGTCCTCAGCCCCCATATATGTTTCCTCATTAGTCATCTTATATTACCTTAATTGTTTTCAGAGGTCTTATTTACCCAAATACCATAACTTCAATGTCTCACATAAAGAACATAGGATTATCATTGAATAAAAATGCCATGTTGCACTCACCTTGAATACCATGCAGTTAAGATTTGATTTATGGTTAATATGGTTTGTATGAATGAGTTCCTTGTATTGGTCGAGAACATACAAGGAAACCATTCATACAAATCACTGTTGCTGCTCTTGCTGATAGATTTTTGGGAAAGAAAAAAAAAGAGAGTTTAGAGAAGTTACCTCAGGAAAATTTGTGGCAGAAACTCTGCAAATTACCTCTCTCTTAGAAGACTGCCTAACATATTCACATCACTTTAGGACAGTGTTTGAGATGTTACCAAGTAGAACTTTCCTTGTCAAAAGAAATTTTTTTGTTACAGGAAATCTTCTCAGAAGATTAAAATGATCAGTACAATAAGCTTGTAGGAATTACTTTAACTAAATTGTTCCTGTACAAAGACCTCGCCCATATCATCTAAACCATGGCAGCACTGGGACTGTTGAACATTAAGGGTAGAAAATTAGTTGAAAAACTAGTTTGCAGCAGGAGTATTTTATGTATTCTGTAGTCCAGAATAGGGAGGCTCAGTGGCATAACAGAAGAGAGTGCTCAAGAGTTGCTGTAGGATTGCTCCATGTATATCATATCTGTAATTTGGCAGGCCCAAAGACCCTGTAAGCTAGGTAAGGGAATCAAAGAATATTGATGAACAAATGTCTTGATCCTCTATGACAGCCTCACAATGCTAGTATTAGTAAACACTTGAATCACTTAAGGCTAAAAATAAAAAAAAGACAGACTTATTTATTGGGAAAAGAGCAGGCTCATCCCTATATACCATATACCATTTACATAAGGCTATCCCATGTACCACATATTTAAGCATGTAAAAGTTATACATTAAAATAACAAACTGTTAAAAAAAATAACAAACTGTTAATTCAAATATTCCCCTCCAGATAAATGTATCTTCCTAATTAAAAAAATTAAAATACTTATAAAATTATTTTTATGTTACTGAAAGTTGGCACAAAAACCAATTAATCTATTATTATTGCTCACTTTTTGATGTTCTATTGATGAGAGAGCAATGTTTGAGTAATGACTTATAATGATTTTAATGATTTATAAATGCTTTTATATTTATCCAATAAAATGTATTTCTTGACTTACATATAGCAAAATTACTATTCTGTAATAATAAACATATTCATGTAATACTTTTGCCCCTTTGGTAGGAAGAATTCTAAGATGGCCCCCTAAAATTCCTAGCCCCTGATGTACCAGTTATTGCATTCAAACAAACACTAATCTAGATATTGCTGGGAAGGGATTTTGTAAATGCAATTAAGATCCAAAATCAGGCATCCAAATTGGCAAAGAAGAAGCCAAACTCTCACTCTTTGCAGATGATATGATACTTTATGTGGAAAACCCAAAAGACTCCACTCCAAGACTGCTAGAACTCATACAGGAATTCAATCGAGTCTCAGGATATAAAATTAATGCACAGAAATCAGTTGCATTCCTACACCAACAGCAAATCAGAAGAAAGAAAAATTAAGGAGTCGATTCCATTTACAATTGCACCCAAAACCATAAGATACCTAGGAATAAACCTAACCAAAGAGGCAAAGGATCTGTACTCTGAAAACTACAAAGTTCTCATGAAAGAAATTGAGGAAGACACCAAGAAATGGAAAAACGTTCCATGCTCATGGATAGGAAGAACAAATATTGTGAAAATGTCTATGCTACCTAAAGCCATCTATACATTTAATGCAATCCCTATCAAAATACCATCAATTTATTTCAAGGAAATGGAACAAATAATCCTAAAATTCATATGGAACCAGAAAAGACCACGAATAGCCAGAGGAATGTTGAAAAAGAAAACTAAAGTCGGCGGCATCACAATTCCAGACTTCAAGCTCTATTACAAAGCGGTAATCAACAAGACAGTG